>JARQOC010000006.1:49371665-49782467 GCA_033576535.1 Allobates femoralis
TTAGGGATTGGTATATCTAGTCAGGCAGTTTTTTTCATGCACCATTATAGCCATCTACTCTCCCCCCATCCATCTTGATTACTTTACTACAGCAATAAATCCATTACTGTCTAAAGCTAGAAACCCTTTGTGCTGTTGGTGCCGCAGGATCCATCTCCTCCTGAACATTTAAGCTCCTAGAAGGAAAGAAGTGAATAGTGAAATGGTCTCTTGAGTGGTTAGTAAACCATGTGGACTATATAGATATAGAGAAGGGCCGGGATGACATTAAATATATGAGCGACGTATCGAAAAAATGGTCAAGCAAGACCCTTCTTCCCTCTACTTCTCCCAGCTTTCCAAAACAGTCTTTCGGCTCATAGTTCAGCCGGCAACGATCTTTCCCTACTGTCCCATACACAGGAGCCCCGGTTCTGCCGGACATCTCTGGTGACAGCTTATCTTTTAAGCTGGTTTCACACTTGTGTTTTTTTGGCATCATGTGAATCCAGCTGAAATCATCCGTTTTTGGTCCCAGTGACTCACCATGGGGCCGGATGTACTTGCGGGTGCATCCAGTTCTTTCTGTTTGCCCTGATCCGGGTGTCACTAGTTTTTGCACTGAGACCAAAACCGCCTTTTGTGGTTATTTTGGTCTCCATGACAAAAAATGGGAACACCCGGATCAGGGGCACTCCAGGTAGAATTAGAATGTATTCGTATGTAACCCGAACCTGGCGGACTCCGAATTCTGCAGGATCCAGACGCCGGATCAGAGGTTTTGGTCTGCGAATGCCCAGAACGCAGTTATAAATGACACAGGGGGCCTGTAATTTACAACCAGGTCCTGTGGAAATAGGTATGCAACTGTATGCTCCCGCACTGGTATTATCACCGATCCATGAGACAGATCAGTAATAATACCGATACGGATGCATCAGTTTTTACAATTCCGGTAAAACCTGCATCCCTGGGTTAAAAAAAAAAAGTAGTTTGAAACTAGCCTTAGCGAACAAAAGTATCTATAGTCCAAAATCAGTCATGCTAAATCCTTATCTCGCCTGGCAACCATCCGTTGAGGACCTCTACACACATTAGACTCTCAGGTAAACATGTAGATATTGGCGGGTTCAGTCAACGTTGGCAGGTTCAGCCGACATTCATATAATGGCGCTAAATGTAATCCCCCTGCCCCAGTCATATACTCACCCTCCGCCTTTTATTGATGCTGCTGCGGTCTCTCAGCGCTATCTTGTGACTAAGGCTAGGGCCACACTTACCATGTCCCCCATGTTAACCGGATGCCGTTACTGCAGAGCCCAGCCTGCAATAGCGGTCAGCGTTAACGTCGGGGGCTGCCTGTGAACGCTGCTCCATAGTAACCCGATGTTTACCATGGATGCAGCCACACAGGAAGCCCCAGGAACTGCGCTTTTGTCGGGCGCACAGGAAAATGTTGCTGACAATGTTTTCCTGTGCACTCTGCTAAAGCACATTCCCTGGGGCATCCTGTGTGGCTGTATCCATAGTAAACATTGCGTTATCATGGAGCAGCGTTCACAGGAAGCCCCGACATTAACGCTGACCGTTACTGCAGGCTGGGCTCTGTGCTGTAACTGCATCCGTTTAATGTGGATGCACTGTTCAGTGTGACCCTAGCCTAACTTCTGATGGCCGGAAGCCAGGAGTTGAATCACATTAGCTCAATGCAAGTCTATGGACTTTTTCACATCTGCATTTGGGCTGCGTTTGCATTTGCCTGCGTTTTTACCGCTACAAACGCATCCAAACACATGCGTTAATGCACCTATAGGCTGCAATGCACAATGCATGCAAAAACGCATGTCATTTTGCAAAAAACACAAAACGCATGCGTTTTTGCAAACACAGCCAAAAACGTGGGCTGCTTCGTCTAGGGCGGCGTTTGCAAAAACGCATGCGTTTTGTGTTTTTGCAATATGACATTCAATTTTGCATGCGTCTTGGATTGCATCGTATGGGTGCATCAACGGATGAGTTTGGATGCGTTTTTAGCCGTAAAAACGCAGACAAATGCATACGCAGGCAAACGCAGGCCAGCCTTAGTTGTCAACTAGGCCTATAAGAGCCATAATGAATCTACAACAAGGCTGTCATAGAGATGTATTGAAAAGTGACCTCCTGTGCGCTCCATGAAACACTGGATCATGCTGGCTAGGTCACTTTTCACAGGACCCTTTTCACTTTTTACAGGAGGTTTTGATGACTTCCACCTTTCATGGTTGTTGGACATTATTGGCCTTCATGTGATTGCTGAATCTATGAGGCACCCAAACGTCTATTGCTACTGCTAATAATTTCCGTAACCATCTTATGTATATTGGAGGCAGATGGAGGTGCACAAGAAACCATGTGTAATGAATGTAGTGAAAATGCAGAGGATTTTCTGTTGTGTATTGACTTGCTAGAAAATCTGCTACATGTTACAGTTCCAGGATAGTTCACGAGATTATAAAGCACGACTCCAGTGTTTATTTTATGTGTTTTTCTGTTGTGTTGCAGCGATGCATTAAGTCTAAGCCCCCTGCCCCTGGTATTATTCTCACCTTCCGATGTTTGCATGATTTCATGCTTTTTCAGTGCCGCTCCAGTCCTGCAGCGCCATCTTGTGCCTGTAACTTCTGACTGACTGGAAGTCATAAGTTACGCCACAAGCTCTCACATGACTATGAAAGCCTGAACGTGGCTCTCATAGAGATGTGTTAAAGAGGACCCGTCACCCCCCTGGTGCTTTCAAAAGTATGCTGCATTCAGGGAAGCTGTGTACTATGGCTCTACCCCCCTTGTACCCTGAAAAAAAACACTTTACAAACTGTAAAGTTAAGAAGTCCAGTGGGTCGGATCTGATTAAGAGGTCCTCGCCACTGGCACAATCCTCTCTGCCTCCTCCTTGTGTGTCCTGCCCCCTCTGTGTGTCTGCTGCCAGCATCTTCTTGTTCTGGGTCTGCCCTCCTCTTCTTCTCTTGCTCCTTGTGACATCACACAGGCGCACAGCGCTTGGGGTGAGCGTGGCCTGGCGGCAGTAAGGCGCATGCACAGACTTGACACAGAGTAAGAGCAGAAGAGGAGGGCAGACCCAGAACAAGAGGAAGCGGCGGAAGACACATAGAGGGGGCGGAACACACAAGGAGGAGGCTGAAGGACTGTGCCAGCAGGGACCTCTTAAAAGATCCCACCCATGGGATGTCTTAACTGTAAAGTTTGCAAAGTGTTTTTTTCGGGATACAGGGGGGCTAGGGCCTTAGTATACAGCTTCCCTGAATGCAGCAGACACGCTGCATTCAGTGGTGCTGTCACTTTTGAAAGCACCAAGGGTTGACAGGTCCTTAAAGTGTGACCTCAGGGGCGCTCCATGAAACACAGGGGCTGCCGGCAGGTCACAAATCAGAGGGCCCCAACAGAACAGCAGTGATAAGAGAAGAAGATGGCAATAGATGAGTACAATAAAGGGGCAGAGGACTTGGATTTAAAACATCACTCCAGCAGCGCAATGTTAAAAAAAAATGCTGGAGTGGTGCTTTATGAAATTCATGCACACTCTGTGAAAAATGTCTGCATTAGGGATGCACGAGTATAAACGTTACTATTCAGTACTCGCCGAATAGTAACACTATTCGGGCTACTCGCTGCTCCGCGAGTTTCTTGTGATTACTCGTTAGGAGTAGCGAGTAGTCCATTCACTGTCACAGTGTATCTATATATACACTGCGATTGTGGAATAAAAGTGAATAAAATTTGTTAATAATAAAAAAATATCATACTTACCCATCCGACAGCTGCAACAGGGACCAGAAAAGAAGACATCCCATGTACGGCTAGGACCTGTCAGTCTGATAGCCAATCAGATGGCTGGTAGCAATCTGGCCAATCAGATGGCCTGATGTCACAAACCACATGATCACTACCAGCCACCTGATTGGCCAGATTGCCAGGTCTTGAACGTGCATCAATGACCTGGCAATCTGGCCAATCAGGTGGCTGATAGTGATCATATGGTTTGTGACATCAGGCCATCTGATTGGCCAGATTGCTACCAGCCATCTTATTGGCTATCAGACTGACAAGTCCTAGCCGTACATGGGATGTCTTCTTTTCGGGTCCCTGATGCAGCCGTCGGATGGGCGAGTATGATATTTTTTTTATTTTAACAACTTTTATTCACTTTTATTCCATTTTCGCAGTGTATATATAGATACACTGTGAAAGTACTTGGTTCTACATTCACTTTCATTGGACTCGCTATACTCGCAACGAGTACTGAGTATCTGGACCTACTCGTTACGAGTATAGCGAGTCCGAATATTGCAGTACTCGCTCATCCTTAATCTGAATGGTAGATTGATAAAAGCAGCAGATTTGAGATTGTTAGCGTGTCAACTTATGCTGCAAATGTCAATGTGTACTTAACCCAGATTGAAATGCCTATTCCCCTTGCATTTTTTACTCATTATGCAATGATAGCTGCAGCGGATAACCACAGTGTAAGTTCATGCGTTTCGTATTTGTGGGTTTCCATTTGCAAAATCAGCAGCGTAATACATTACTGGCTAAGATCTAAACTAATCTCATAAACACGTTGCTGATCATTTCTGTCAAGCTTTCTGGGCCCCACAATGCTGCAAATTGCAGTGCACAGTCACCCCAGAAAATGGCACATTCATAGAAGCGCCATCTTCTGGCACTGTATCCAACTCTTCCAGTGGGTCAGGTGCCGGGTGGCTCGCTGGGTAATAATGGAGTTAGGGCCAGCTTTGTATTAAGCCCTAAGCCCAAAATTCATGGACTCACGCCAATATTAGACATGAACGCCATGAATTTCTAGTAATCAGATTTAAAAAAAACACAACATACAGAAAAAGATTTTTATTGGAAATAAAACAAAACAAAATTAGTGACTCCAACTTTATCAAAATATCATCCCCCCACGTAGTCCAGGTTCGACGGTCCCGCGATGTCCAATCCAGATGCAATATCATCTGATCAGTTTGCTGGCCAGGTATTATATATTTTTTTTACTTTTAACACCTTTTGTTAACTTTAATTATGCTTTTGCAGTGTATGCACATAGTGTCTGCAGATACACTGCGAATGCAAAACTACCGGCCCGACATGTCTCACGGGGGGAGGAACACAGGATTCTGCTTTTCCTTCTCTCCCGCGTTTAAAGGCGCTGGAATAGGCATTGTCTGAACGATGATGCGTATTCCAGATCCTTATAATGGGGTCTATGGGAGAAAGCGTGCGCATATTTGCGCAAACAATTGCCATGTTCATTGTTATTACACGTGCACTTTCAGCCCCAAAAGCGCAGCCAAAAATTTTTTATTCACTTTGCCGGGAAACGCAGACGCAGTTGTGCTTTTGGGGAACACCATGCGTAAAAAGATGCGCAAAATACGCATAGTGTGAAGACAGCCTAAGACTGGAGTAGGACAAGATCACCGCATGGGGTGAAAGAACCCATCTAGGGATGTCGGGGAGCTCAGAGTTGCCTAGGGTAGGTGTCATGGGTTGCCGTTCTAGTTTATCCCTAGTGGCAGTATTCCACTTTCATCTGTCTCGCCGTGCACCGTTTGGCTCCTTTGCGGAGTGTGACACGTGTTGTATTGTCAATTATTCTGATTCTCTCATTAGAACAGACCTTCCATGGTTAATTATGGGGGAACAACCTCCTGGACCCACACCAACTATCATAATGAAGAGGCCACTCCACTTTATACATATTGGCTCTTCCATCCAAGTGGTCCTTTATTGAGCTTGTAAGTGGAGGTCCAGAGGTTGACGCAACACCAATCAACGATTGACAGATTGTATTAAGGATCAGCCATCAAAAATATTACCTTTATTTACAAAATCTCTTTTAACCTTTTCCAAAAATTCCCGTTTCTCCTCTGGCATCACTATTTTTGACTAGGGCTTTGTAAAAGGATAATTGATGATGATATCAAGCATTATAGATCCTCATAATTTTGATTGCCTAAAAATCAAGTAGTTTTTTGCCTTTCAAAATTCATTCAAACTTTGTATTAATTAATATTTGGCTAATTATTTCTATAATATTGAGTGATTAAAAAGTTTAGTATTGATCCAGGCTCTATACTAATGTATATAAAGAGTTCACAATATACCAGCCAGTTCCTGCGAGAATTCGGAATGGGAAGTGTGAATGTTAATGTGGAGACATTGATTGCTTGGTCTTGGATCCTGATAATGGCTTCATCCTTCATGTAATGCAAGTAGTGTAACCGCCACATACATACATACCCTTGGTACACTCATTAAAGGGAACCTGTGAAGTCGGAAAAAGCTATTAACCTGCAGATATAGGGTGTTTGGTTGTTATACTGAAAGTCCAGCACTCAGCAGAGAATGTATATTATTTCTCACAAGAGCTGCAGGCTTTTAGTCATTTATGCATCTGTGCATGGTGAGCTGGTGAGCTTGGCTGGCACTTAAACAGCTGGCTCTGCCCTGATGGACTGCAGATCCGGCTGTCAATCAAAGTGCCGGTACTCACAATATAATGAGCAGTGTTGTGAGTGATGACCGTAATCAGACTGTGCATGCCCCAATGACTGAAAGCTGGTGGCTCCTGGAAGGATATCAGTTAATTTTCTCCTGGAAGCTGCACTGTGTGTAAGGTGGCTGGTTAGCATTGTAGCACTATTTGCCTCCAGGTTAACCTGTTTAAAGGTTGCATTTAAAGGGACACTGTCAGATCATTTTTCAGTATGATACTAATATTACTCTTGAATAGTGCCTGGGCAGACCTTTTAAAAAATCATTATTCTACCATTTGTAGCTTCCATGTTATCAGCATTGTTAGACCCTGCAGGGAGCTCCTGGATTAGTCCTCTCCATAATATTTACAGAGGCAGGGCTGGTGTCAAGGAGGAGCAGAGTGGGCAGTTGCCCAGGGCCCCCACTCTCCTGGGGGCCCCCAAAGGAGCTGCACTGGAAATAGCATTACAACAGTAAAAAAATTTAAAAATACACATACTTGGTATCGCTGCATTCATAAGAATCTAAGCTATAAATATATGAAGTAAATTAATCCAATTGGTAAATGGTGTAACAGGAAAAAAATAAAAACACCAAATTATGTTTTTTGGGCCACCACATTGTTACAATAAAATGCAATGAAAGGCGATCAAAATGTTTATCTTACTCAAAATGGTATCAGTAAAAATGTCAACTCAGGGAGCAAAAAGTAAGCCCTCACATGGCCCTGTATCTTCTAAAATTAAAACATCATGGGTCTCAGAAAATGGCGAATAAAGCAAATTTTTATTTTTATTATTATTATTTTACAAATTTCTGTTTTTTTTTTCATGATTGAAAAAAAAAAAATTGTTCGGTATCTGCTTATTCTGACCTGGATAATTAACTTATGAAGTCACTTATACCATTTAGTTAACACGATAAATAAAAAACTCAAAAAAACATTGTGGAATTGCACTTTTTTTGAAATTTCAAAGCACTTGGAATGTTTTTCTCATTCTCCAGTACATTCTGTGATAGAATGAATGATGTCATTCAATAGTACAACACATCCCGCAAAAAACAAGCCCTCGTACGGCTATGTGGAAGGAAAAATAAAATAAAAAAGTTCTAACTCTTGGAAGAAGCAGAGGGAAAAACAAAAATGAAAACTCGCTCAGTGGTGAAGTTATAAAAGCCATGTAATAGCAGCAGGAGCGCCCCCCACAGGCTTCAATCTTCACATGTTCATGATGGGAGTAATTAGAGTTAGGGATCTCCTTAATTCCTACATTTGTAGCCAGTTATCAAGCAGAACTTACAAGGCATTAAAGGGCATGTCCAGGGTTAATAAAACTTTACTATATTCTTTCAAAAACAGCGCCACCCCTGTGTACAGGTGGTATGTGGTATTACAGCATAGGCCCCTTCCCTTCAATTGAGCTGAGCTGCAATATCACACACAACCTGTAGACAGGGGTGGCGCTGTTTCTGAAAGAAATCAGTCATGTTTATAGAATTCTGGATAACTCCTTTAAGGTCAACATTACCGCTCGTGACCGCAGAACAACACAAGACACCAGGATGGGGCTTATTTCAAATGTATTTTTTTTTTATAATATGAAGAATATAGCAGATCTTTGCTAAAGATGACATTTAAGTAGATGATCCTATGGAAACATTCTCCTTACTGAATCTCCAGTTTGTAAATCCTATTTTACTAAACACTTGTAGGTAATTTTTAATCAGTATAAGGAGTCCCGTGTTCACAATCCCCATCTCTTGGTCAGAGAATAAGAGGTTAGAAAGAGCGACTCTCCCTGGAGGAGCCGGGCTGTGTGACACAGACAATGATGGGAATGGATGTGTGTGTCTATGTGTGTGTGTGCTCGGTGTATACATGTAATATATAGTGTGCGTCACATACCGTGTGTTGCGTGTATGTAACATCCACATATATAAATCCCACCAGCACATATGAGAGTTCCTAGGTGTAAACAATTTGGGAATTGCCCAACAAACAAGCAAAATGCTGCTCATCATCACTGGATTATTTATGGAGGAACAAAAATCCTTGCACATCACCCGATGCAAACTGCAGAAGAGCTGATAACATGATTCTGTAGGGACAGATTGCTCTAGTCCGGAAACAAGGGTTGAATGACTTGAATATTATAAATCACGCTCATTTACCAGTCTGAATTCGGTGCTTATAAATGTACACTAAATGTCTGAGTGTGATAGTGCAATATGTGAGCATTTAGGGCCCACTTTAACCTTTTGCCGAGGGCCCCACTTTGCCTAAAACCGGCCCTGCACAGAGAAATAGTCCAGCTGTGTTATAAACTGTCATTTAATTATGCACTCCCTCTCAGCAGCTCTCTCCATTCTCCTCCCTCCTCCCTTTGTTCTCAGTGCAGTGTCAGGTTTCACTTTCAGGAGCTTCTGTTGAGAACACTGAGGGAGAGAGCTATTGCAGATCTGCCTTATCTGATCTAGACTTCATTTGTTTCTGTCAGCAGGAATGCCTACTGTGCTGTGAGAGATTCTGTGTTTTATTTAACCTCTTGGTTTAGGTGCAAAGAGAGCAGAGAGGAGGATTCAGCCTCCTCCACACTGATGTCCTTTGCAGTGATGTGAATATGTGACATGAATATTCATCCTATGGGGAGGGACAGCAGAGAACAAAGTGGATAATTCACAGTGAGTGACAGATGGAATGAATTTCTTTATTTGAAGTTTACAGAAGATAGGAAGGAAATATAAATAAAAGAAATACATCAATAGAGAGAGCTTAGAGGGAGGAATTAGAAAATTATAGCAGCTCCATACGGATTTTTGACCTGACAAATTTCCTTTAAGCAACGTAATAAATAGTGAGCGAGAATTTCTGCCGAATGTTGGGAGAGACTGATGTGTGGCGCCCCCTGCAGTGTGGTCTTCACATAGATACTGCACCTAAGCCATAGGTGGGGTATCCCACTCCCAGGTAAGGAGGGGACACAAATCAGAGAAACATGAACACCTGCACCCAACACCCATCTTGACTGCAGGCCAGGGATTTTGGGTGGATCCTATTGAGGAAACGCCCCATCTTCTGGCTGGGGGAGGGAATAGGCAGAGGGGTGGGAGGAGAAGCAGAGAGGAAGGAGGAGTTAGTCCAGTTGGAGGGAGAAGATCAGTGAGAGACGGAGTCCAAGGGGACATGGGAGTGGAGGATCCACCTGTGGGGCCCCGAATCTGGACCCGACAGGAGTCGGGCGGAGGGACTGGTTGCACAAGCGGACTGGCCCCGATTTGGTGGGAACACTGGAAGGTAATTGCAGCATAATACTGTGATCTGATAAGATACACACAACCCCTGATATCGAAATAAGATCATATGTCATTCACATAAGTTGCAATTTCCTCTTAGATTCCATTTCATAATTGTCACAAGTACAATATGACGCGTATCGGCTTGCATCCTCAAGCCTTTCTTAGACAATGTATGTGACTTTATGAAATAAAGTCTAAGGGGACAGAGCAATTTATGTGAGGGTCGATATTATTTCAATATTATTGATTGACAGTGTCACTTATGCTGATACGTGCACACTGTCACAATCCCTCCACACAGCACATCTTGGATGCTATTGTATGTTGATGTTACTGGTACTTGGGTGTTCTGAGTTGTCAGTATGTTTGTGTTCAGAGCAGTTCTCCATGTTGGTTCTGGGAAGGGTTTGGTCACTCAGGTGTTTCGACTTCCCAGTGATTGCTCTGTTACTTAACTGAGCAGATTTCCCTAGAATGCTGCGAGTCGTATATTATGCCTGAAGTGATGTGTGGCCTACTATCCTGTGTCTACTCTGATCTCATTTTTCTGACCTGGACTGTTGTTTAATTAATCTTTTGCCTCTTCCCTGCACCTGTTACCTTTCTCCTGGTATTTTGACCTCTGGACAGTGACCTGTTTAAGCCCCTGTAACCTCATCATGATCTTCTGGAATACCTAACCTGGGTCACTATATGACCATGTCTCTGTCCACTACCGGTATACTTAAACAACACCACAGTTTTTGTATCCAACCCATCTTAGGCCCCTTTCACATCAGCGGTTTTTGCTGATCGCTGCAGTTGCAGTGAAAAAAACGCAACTGCCGCAATTACCGCATAACGGCCACACTTGCGGTTCACTTGCGGCAAGCCCCATACAATGTCTATGGGGCTTGCGGCAGGTGCGGCAAGTGCGGTTCCGGCACTTGCAGCAGGTGCGGCAGCGAAAAAAACGCGGCTCAAGCCCTCAGACGAAGGTAAATTACCGAAATGCGCATAAGGGCGCACGCTTGATACAGGAGCTGATATACACAGGTATTGAATGAAATATCATGTAAAGCTCTATACTATAAAAGCTGTATGTTAAGGTGATCTGGATATATAAAACCCTGGCACTATCCCCCTGGGATACCTATATATGTTTAATGAAATCTTGGGCTGCTAGGAGTAAAACGTTGGTTGACTCTAATTGTAGCACTGAGAGGGTGTAGGCAGTACTGCTGATTGATCCTGCACATAGTGGTGATCTAAAAAGTCCTTTTGGACATTCCATATTGTAGCCACGCTTGGTTGGTTCTAATTGTTGCACTGAGATGGTGATACTACTGATTGATTTTGCACACAGTGCTGATTTAACAAAATCCATTTAGACTTCCATGTTGTGGCTACATAGGATCTACGCCATTTGGTGTGCATAATATTAATTTATCTTTATTCGCATCACAATTGTTTGATCCATAACAGACATATATTTAATATATTATATCCCTATTTTTGATGTGGGCTAGTGCAATATAAAATTATATATAAAAAAAACTCTTATGGCCACTTTACACGTCCCAACATCGTTTCGATGTTGGATACAACGACACGGGAGTGCGCATTTTTTGGGCAGAAATCCAAGATCGCATAGGAGATCTAATGGCCACTTTACACGTCCCGATATCGGCGTCCAACTTCGACAAAAAGTCACGTGGTTCGTGCGTTGGCGCCGTTATCGTTCGTGCGTTGTGCGGTGTAAATGTACAATTCGATGCAAGAACGATGCCAAAACGATATCGGGGGAGTAATGAGCAGGCTCTCCAACTGCCCGATATTGGATGGACGATGTGGCCGGATCGTGCTGTGTGACAGCCCAACAACGATTTGGAGTACAACTTCCCCTATTATCTCCCAAAGACAATGCATCAATTACTGGGGGACCCTTCTTAATAATCCCAAAAATCAGTCAAATGATGGGGCTATGGCGCTCCTGTGAGCTTTAACTAACCCTAACTATGCGGATTGACAGGCATTCTTCTCAAACAAACACTATAAAAGTACAAACCCATCACCATTCAAGAAACAGTACATGGAATGGTGGGCCATCTAAGGTGTATGGCCGGTATTGAACGACAATAGATCCCTGTTGTGAGCTAAGCCTATCTCGGCAGGTTTCCATGCTGCCATGTGCTGAAACCATAATACTAGATTTGAACGCCATTAAAGAAATACTTGCTCTAGGTCTGGAGAGAGAGCAGTTTTACCTAATTTTTCAGACTATAAGAAGCACCTTTCCCCCAAAAAATGGATGTTGCCATATATACCAGGATGGGGATCATATATACCAGGATGGCCACAGGATGAAGGCCATATAAACCAAGATGGCTCCAGGATGAGGGCCATATATGCCAGAATGGGGATCATATATACCAGGATAGGGATCACATATACCTGGACAGGACAAGGATGGGAAACCTATACACCAGGATGGGTGACATATATACCTGGAAGCGGCCCATGATGGGGGACATTAGTATAGATTTAGGGGAAATTACCCTAATAGTTTTAGCAGTTAGATTCCTCCCATAACACTGCATCATGCCTACAATTTTTGCTTCAATGTTTTTTTCTTACCTTTCTTCTCTAAAACCTAGATGAGTCCTATGGTCAGGTGCATCTTATAGTCCAAAAAACACGGGGTGCATGTGTGTATATATGTATATATATTTATATATAGTTTTACACACTATATAACAAGACTCTAGAGGATCTGTAGAGTGGATGGAGGTCATTTTCATCAATGCTTCAGCTTCCAAGAAACAGCTATTAATGCAAAATGGCTGAATAGATTTGGAAGAACTCTTCTAGAGGGGGACTCATATGGATAAGTTATTATTAGTTACCATTAAACAAGTGCATGGATATCCAGGTATAAGAAGAAGCGGCACTAACCGAGGTAGTATAGATGGTCCTTTATTCCACAATTCTAGAAACGGACAGGGTGCAGGGAGGAGGCCACGGGGGGCCAACGGACGACGACGCCGTTTCGCGACAGCTGTCGCTTCTACGGGTCCAGATATCCGGACCCGTAGAAGCGACAGCTGTCGGGAAACGGCGGCGTCATCCGTTGGCCCCACGTGGCCTCCTCCCTGCACCCTGTCCGTTTCTAGAATTGTGGAATAAAGGACCATCTATACTACCTCGGTGAGTGCCGCTTCTTCTTATACCTGGTTATCTTGACTTGTGCTTTGGCTGCGCACCACCGGTAGTGGATCCGCCTTAACGGGAAGTTTCTCCCGGACCTGACTTTCAGCACCGCTTAGTGCCCTGAATATCTGGCTTTAAAAAGTGCATGGATATATTTAAAAAATTCCTTTTAGATCATGAAGGAAATATAAAATATTGTAAAAATACCCTTATAACATCAGACTAAAAAAATCTTGGGAACATAAGGACAAATGTCAATATAGGAATATACACCATCAATGGAATAACGTCCATGCAAGTCATAAATGTGTCTAAACATATTGGGTAGTACAGACCTTATCCACTTTCAGCAACAAAAGCCTGAATTGTGAATTTAAGGGCCAAGTATATTAAAAATTACAAAAAAGAATGTAATGCAACCAAAAAGAAAAAGGTGCTAATCACGTTAAAAAGTGGAATAAATGGAATAACCAGACCCCAAAATCTTAAAATTCCGAGCAGTATTTTAAATATTTTGTGTGTTTGGGCCTGGAGGTACGAGGCAACAATGTTGTGCCACAAACTGCAGAACAGTCCAGGATTTTCTATTTATTTTACAATTTTTATAGATTTTCTGTTGATAATTTACATGTTAGAAGCAAGAAATGAAGTCATTAATCTATATTGTTCACAAACACAAATTGCCGCCGGCTTTCACTCTTCCAGCACCGCCGTCTAATCATCATTAGAGCTCTGTTGTGAAATCCAATCTTGGCTGCAGCTAAAACATGATTATTTTCATCTGATCAATTTGTAATTGATGTTTTAATTGGTAAAATTTCATGAATTGTTTATCTTTACGCAAATTGTTTAAAAATGCAAAATAAAAGGTTTGTAATAGAACACAAAAGATTGCAAGAAATTATGTAGGAAAAGGGAAATGTCTATAAAAATGTTTGCATCACAGAGTTTATGTGTATCTTTATGAGATGTTCAGTTGGGCACTTCCTCTAGGATAGTCAAGGTTGTGATACAGAAAATGGAGCTAGTCACTACAAAAACTAGTTTGCGATACAGTCACTACTTACAGGACTAGAGGCAGCAGGGCGGTAAGGTAATCCAATGTCAGTTCCAGGAGAGTTTGCAGAATATCGGTAGTGAATTTAAACAATCTCCCAGCGAAATGAGAGAAAAAAAACGCGATCATATGGTCAGTTGTATGAAAAGTGCAATTTTTTATTAAATAAACAATGTGCAGTACAAGGGGTGGAGGTAAGGTTAGAAAAACCAGCATTGATACATGGATATTTAAAAATAATTGTACATGTAGATTGTCTTTAGCTCACCATACTCATTAGATGGCTGAAACAACCAGAACAAAAGTATGTGAAGGTTATGACCAAATGCCTTGCAAAAGATAAATAAAAACTAGTGCTGTTAAAACACAGGGTACTTGGTGCATACATTTTTTGCAAAAATGTACTTAAGCCCTCCCACCTTGTCACAGTGACCCATTTCAGGACGGTCCCTACACTGACTGCATTATGACCTGCTACTGTGCCAACTGACCTCATAGGAAGCAGGATGCTGTGTGTGACCGGGTGCCAAATGTACTCACAGAAATGGGATACATTTATAACAGCTCTGCTCAGTAAAGGATGGGTGTGGCTCCCCTAACTTGTCAGGAGACAAATAAGCAAATGAAAATGAAGAAAAACCTGAGTCAGCGCGAACTTGTATAAACATGCCTGTATAGCATGTTGACTTTAAACACCAAATTGAATAAAACTAGAAATAAAAACATACTTAAGCCATCCCACCATGTCATGGGATGCAATAAAGGTAAAGGGTATGTACCAAGTACCCTGTGTATTTAACAACACTAGTTTTTATTGATTTATTGCAAAGTATTTGGTCATAACATGCACATCCTTTTTTCCTGGTTGTTTCATTCACTTTAGTATTTAATGTGAACATGCTATACAGGCATGTTCACACAAGTTCACTCTGACTCAGGTTTTTCTTCATTTTCATTTGCTTATTTGTCTCCTGACAAGTTAGGGGGAGCCACACCCATCCTTTACTGAGCTGAGCTGTTATAGTTGCATCCCATTTCTGTGAGTACATTTGGCACCTGGTCACACACATCATTCTGCTTCCTATGAGGTCAGTTGGCACAGTAGCAGGTCATAATACAGTTAGTGTAAGGACCGTCCCAAAATGGGTCACCGTGACTAGAGGGGATAGCTCAAGTACGTTTTTTGGAAAAAAAGGTATGTGCCAATTACCCTGTGTTTTTAACAGCGCTAGTTTTTTTGTTTTATTGGAAAGTATTTGGTCATAACCTGCACATACTTCTTTTTCGGCTGTTTCATTCAATTTGGTGTTTAATGTGAACATGCTATACAGGCATGTTCACACAAGTTTGCTCTGGCTCAGGTTTTTCTGCATTGCATCAGATGACTGTCAACGATAGTTTTACCAGTAGCCATCTCGGCCGGCTCTCCCATCTCTGATGAGTGCTCCTGAGTCTGCCCAGACATCTCTGGGGGTGGTATATTTCTGGGAGAACAAAAAGATTGGCAGACCAAAATTGCACATGCCGGATCCTTAGCTCTCCGACAATCAATTGCCCAGAACCACAGACGTATTAGACTGTTGGCTGAACCTGTTAATATCGGTGGGTTCAACCAGCATTAGTCTAATGTGTACAGGGGGTTTTACTTATAGGTTATCAATGGTTAAGTTTTGGCACACCTCTTTATTTGCAAACTTGCTCTCTGTGCTTTAGCGAAATTGTTCAGATGCTGTATAGTTTTTTTTAATCATTGTGCTTTCATAACAACCTACCGTCCGTAGAGCTGTATCTATGCATGATAATATGGTCTAAAATGACCCATATAAAATATACGAAGAGTAGCATCACTGGAAACACTGATTCCTAAGAGTGCTGAGAACTAATGACGCCCTCAGTCTGTCTGGATATTGATTTGTTCCAGCAGTAATCACATTCCAATCTTGCAAATAAAAGTAATATATGATGGGTTCAGATCCTGGGTAAGGTCAGTACAGATGGGCAGGTGTGCAAAATGGTGACTACACCGGTGGGACTGGCAACCAGATAAGATGTTGTCACTTCTTGTGAGGCAGATATATGGTTGGTGCACTTGTATTTTCTCTTTCCGCCTCCTTTTAGCAGTTTATACTAAGTGCATTTGACCCACCCCAGGGCCAGGGGGTACTCGAAACCCGGGCATTGACTTCTGGGGGATGTCAACAGTAGCCCTGGTGGTCACTTAAAAAGGGGGGGTTTAGAAAATAAAAGTTGATTCGTGACGCCACCTACGGTGTCCGGTGATGGCACCGGTGCTGCTGCAGACCTCCTGGGATGATGGATGGGCAGCCAGGTAGTAACGCTCCCCGTAGGTGGAGCAAGATCCCTGGGGCAGTGTAGGAGGGATATGTATTCACACAGGGAGGTGGCTCTGCAGGCTGAGGTGATGGAGTAGTCTCTGCATGATGCAGGTTCAGGGCGGTAATGACTGACACACACTTGCTGGGAGTAGTTCTCGCACCTTTTACTGAAACAACCAGGCACTGTCCAGGGTACACTTCCAGGTGGCCGGGAAGCACTTCAGGATCTCCACATCTAGTGATTTATAAGGCCTACTTGTCTCTCTTCTTCTCTGCTGAAGCCCAGACCTGTTTAGAACCTGGCCTGGCCTCCTCTGTGTCTCTCACTCGTATGAACTGCACTGAGAACCCTCTGTTGGTTGCAGCTAGTGTCCTCCTGTTCCTGGCTCTCGTGTTGAAGGTGCTGCGGGTGCGCAGGATACTGGAGTCTCCTAGGTATGCCAGTGTATTCTGCGGGGCTGAACTCTCCCTGGCAGACTCTGACTCTGGTGTCTGGGTTGCATCTTTTGGGGTGAGCCGGTATAGCCCCTCTGCCCCTGTTGCTCTGTTCCTCGCCTTGCCTTCGTCCCTCACTCATGGGTACCTCACACTTGCTAAGGCTTCTTTCTGATTCGGGCCTGGCGTGGCTCCACTACCAGGGTGTCTTCCTCAGTGCTGCTCCGCACTGAACTGCCTAACTCTTCACAGTCCTCTCTGGAACTGCACACTCCTAACTCCACCCCAGCATCTGTATTTATAGGGGATCTTGCCTAAGGGCAGCAAAAGGAGCTCACCCTACAGACCTGGGGTGGAAGGTGTTGTATGTGTGAGGTGTACCAGATGTGGAAATCCCTCCATGCTCTAGGTGTTCCTGTGGCTTCCTGTAGCGCAGGGTGCCACACATTAATCAGAGGGGGAGTGACAATAAACCCAAGGATCCTCCTCTCAGAAGAATGGGGAAACATGGGTAAGGTGCAGATGGCACCAACAAGCCACTTCGCCTTGGCATGGGTATTTAGATACATGTTAGCAAAAGTAACCTTGCTCATAGGCAACAATGTCTAGCCTCTGCTCCCTCCAAGGGAAAGGGAATATAACATTTGTAATTATTAGAACGGAAAGTGGGGATTCAAGGGATTGTCCGCACTTTTTGGATAATTTCTATGTGTATCTAGACTGAAAAATATTGACAGTTTGTAATATACATCCTGTCAACATTTTGCATTGATATCACCTATTTGTGACTGTCAGGAAATATCCAGGGGGCGTGTGTGGCGCCCCACTATGTAGGTGCCACAAAGGGGTACTGCACCCGTAAAAGAGGTGTAGTCACCCCAGCTGCAAGTAGATTTCAGGATGGTAGGTGGAACCCTAAACCCACACCCCACACTAGGTCACACGGTGGGAGGGAACCCGGGAGGTTTAGTCACCCCCAGGGGAAGAAAGGAGGTCTTTTGTTTGTGGCCGGGGTCCTTTTAGGCTTCAGGTCTTTGCCTCCGGGTTGGAGAGCTAGTGAAGAGCCAGGCAGGGAGCCTGCAGCAGGAAGGAGGGTTTCCTCGGCTGACGGACCCAAGGACAAATAGAACAGATCCCAGACAGAGGAGAGAAGGGAGCAAGGAGCTTGGAGGGAGTTTGCTCAAAGAGAGAAACTGGGTACCGGAGCCCACACCTGTAGGAACCTTTACGGCCTACAGAAAATCCGCGACACGGGGGTATCTCTAGATACGGCCTTGATTCTCAAGCGACCATTAGAGGGAACCAGACACAGCAGGCCAGCTGCAGTGATCAACAGAAGGTTACCTGATGGGAGGAAGAGAAGGAAAGAGAAAGACAGCAGGAGGTGAGATCTATTCTTCATGAGGTCAGGCTTCACACAGCTACTGGGAAGTAGGGAAGAAAAGGAACAAGAAAGGCACATAAAGGGGGTTACGTCTATCTACCAGAGATCTGCCTACAGCCACCCGTAGCCACTTGTCATTCTAACACCTAACTGCACTGAGGACTGTAATAACTCTGCAAAGTTCCAGTAAAGTACCCGGTGAAGTGACTTTTGACTCTGCTACATCTTTCCTTGCATGAACTCATTCCTTCTACAGGAATCACTGCCCCGTAGGTCCAGTCCTGCCTGCGGAGGACTATACCATCCCAGCCGCATTACCACCGACCTCCGGAGGACTGTGGCGACGCTGGTGATATCTCACCAGGTACTGCAGGTGGCGTCACAACAAACTGTAAACTTGTACATAATCCCTTGTAAATACCCCCTTTTCAAGAGAACCATCCCCAGGACACGGGATCAGGAGCGACCACCATTCCCGTGGCACAATTAACCCTTTTGCCGCCTGATACCCGAGTACCCCACACCCTGGGATGACACACGTGTTTGTGTTGGAGCCTGCATGTAAATGGAGAACTGGATGTTACGCCCAGACTCCTCCAAACACGCCCCCTCCCAAAGTCTACAGTATGCTTGGTCATCCCCAGACTCCTACAGGCCCGCCCCAACCGCTAATGTGACCACCCCCCCCCATTGCACACAGCGGTGCCCTGCTCCACTAACACAAATCCACAGCTGTGTGAAGTAGATTGTGTCAGTGCAGGAGTGGACCACTGAATGTAAAGCAGTATACTGTGTGCGCTCACCTAGTCCTCTTTGGCCACGCTGTGCGGTGGAGCCCAGGACTGCAGTCCCGGCTCTCTGTGCATAGACAGGACTGGCTCCACTGCACAGGGATCCTGTCCTATCTATACCGCAGCTGCCAGCTCTCTATGTCCTGGAGCCAGTCCTGTCTATACCACAGCTGGCGACACTTCAATCACACCCTGGTGGGCATGATCATTCATTCAGGAGTGCACTCTGATTTGAAGTTCCCGCCTTCTTCTTCAGGGTATGACACCCTGCTGACCACGGCGCGTCATTTCCAGTCCTGCGCGGTGCGGTGGCTGTATTGTATGCACAGGACAGCTTTGGAATGACACTGCGCATGCTCCGGAGCCAACCTGTATGCCAGTACACCCACCATACTCTGCAGGACCGGAAATGACGCTCACCCAGAAACGTGTCATACATGGAAGAAGGAGGTGGGAAATTTAAATCAGGGCTCGCTCCTGAATGAATGATCACACCCACCGGAACATGATTGAAGCAGTGAGGTGGAGGGAGAGCGGACCCGGAGAGACTGCCCACCTGTGAACCAGCCATCTAGGAACAACCACATGATGGTGAACATGAAGTTTATAATTCACTTTTTTGAACTTTTATAATGCACATTTAGATCAGACAGGGATGGTTAAATCAATTTTGGAGCAAATCAAGCCAGACGTGTCACTGAAAGCAAGGATCACCAAGCTATGACTTGTCTACTTTGGACACATCATATGAAGAGAATATTTACTGGAGAAGGACGTCATGGTAGACAGAATAGAAGGAAGAAGGTGAAGAGGAAGACCAGCAACCTAATGGTTTGGTACAATTAAGGTAACGGTGGAGAAGACCCTGGTGGACCTATCTCGGCTTGGAGAAGACCCTGGTGGACCTATCTAGGCTTGGAGAAGATCCTGGTGGACCTATCTAGGCTTGGAGAAGACCCTGATGGACCTATCTAGGCTGCACAAGATCGATCTTCCTACATAGCGTTCATCCATAAAGTCTCCATGACTCGAGGTCGAGCTGAAGGCCGGTAACTAATAAGTCTTGAGTCCTCATGAAGTGCAGATTATTTCCCTGATAGTGGATTATCCTCCTCTAAAATCCCTGCCTCCAAAAAGGAAAATCTCTGTCTGGTGAAACATGTAAAGTAGAAACATTTCAATGCAGAAATAAATTGACAGCTGCTGTCATTATATAACTCTGCGGCATTCATAAAAGCAGAAAACACGCCATTTACCAAGAGTTCCTAATGCTTACTGTAATGTTTTATAGGTTCATTCAGAATGCTACATACTACACAGTCTAAATGCTAAATCACCCTACATTATTTAGAACCTTTCTGCATTTGCAGCATTATCTCTCTCCGTACGGTACGGCCCGCCTTATGTTGAATGGTGCCGCTGTGTGCTGCACTTTCTACTAAACCTCTTATAGTTTACGACGTAGCGGCCAAATAATAGAATCATACAGCGCTCAAATAACATTGCCATAATAAATAACACTGCCAGAGATTAAAAAATAAATAACATGCTCAAGTAACTAGAGATGAGTGAACCAAATTGATGCAAGTTGAATCTTAGATAAATTTATGCAAAATTCTCAGGTAATCTGAGCAAACTGCAATGTGATTCACTCTAATAGCAAAAAAAATATGCCTGCACCCTTTATACGTACTTCAGTGATTACATCAGCCACAAAAGGCTGACCTGACCTTGCAGGTTTCCACCATAATGCCATGCAGCTATCATATCACACAGCACAGTTTAACCTGTAAGGAGGGACAATTGCACCTTGTCTAAAAGCTGAGGCAGGGAAGGCAGCTGCCATTTTAAAGTAATTTGGAATATTGAAAGGACAACAGGGCTCACAGCTCAGCAAGAGAGACAGAGGAAGCCCTAAAATGTTGGACAAACACTACATACTGTACAATAATGTTTTATCAACTGCAGCACTAAGGAGGATGAAGGTACTTGTCTGTGAATAAGGGTACGCTCACATTTGCGTATAAATCGAATGAGTGCTGTTTGATGTTTTATGGGATAGCATTCACTCCACTGTTTTACTATGGAGCAGTGCTGTTTGACGTTTTTTTCCTCATGTCAATATGACATAAGAAAAAATATTTATTGTCACTTGCAGCACATCCCAGATGAAATATACACATACAAGTCTATGGGTGCATGCAAAACATTGGAATGCACTCAAGTGGTGAAACATGCAAAGGAGAAGATGGAGAGATTAATCTCTCCATCTTCTCCACTCCTGTGATCCGATTCTAGCATACTGGAAAGTTGGATCACGGTAAAATGACACTCAGGTATCTCAGAGGGGCATGGCAAAGTGCTTACCAGGTATTCACCAGGGCCTCTGATGGTGAGGTTGGACTTGACTGGCAGTAGACACCAGGTACCACTCCGGGGCAGTGCCTTGTACAGTAGCAGCTGACCCCTGGGCTTAGAAGTGAGAGTGCAGACTGATAGGCTAGGTGAGACAGGTAGGACGGGAACAGGATCACATGCAGGATTTGTACGTAGTCACTGGGAAGATACATACAGGAAGGACATAGGATGGGTTGCAGTACATTCTGGGTGCATGATACAGGACTGGAGTGTGCATAGGTTTCTGGTGAGGAACAGGTCAACCATTAGTTGCTCCAATTCTGGTCCTTCACCCTCAACTCTTCCTGATTGCCCTGGTGCTGTGGTAATCAGGATAATATTTTGTGGGTAGATGTCAGCTGTGAATTGTCAGCTACCATCAAGCCCAGGGGTTAGTAATGGAGATGGGTCTATCAGACACCCCTATTACTAACACAGTAAGTGGAAAGTTAAAAACATACTCACAGAAAAAAATTGTTTAATTGATTAAAGACTCCCTCACACTATCCTGCGTGCACCAATTTACCGGTATGTACGATCTGATGTAATCCATGGTGTACAGATCCCAAATATCTCTCAAATTTGTAGTCCAACCTATGAGACTCATCCAGAGAACGAAGCTCCTTAAGTCACTTCCGGTCAGTATCAAAGCGTGTGAGAAACTCCAGGTCTGTAGCGCTGATTGGGAGTGACGTCTGGAGTTATTCCAGGTCAGCGACAGGCCAAGAGTTTCTCACACGCGATGACATCATCATCTCAGTGACTTGGAGTAAGCTAGAGAGCCGCATTCTCATAGGTTGTAATATGGATTCGGGGGACATCATGGGACCACTACACATGAATTATGTCTGATCATCATGGCTTTTTTTTAATAAATTGGTACATGAGGGATAGTGAGAGGGAGTCTTTATTCAAATAAACATTTTTTTCTGTGGTTGCTTATGAAAAATGGGGGGACCCCCATATTTTTTTTTTAATGATTTAATCTTTCACTTACCAGCAGCAACCTGAGAGTCAGAGAGGCCTCCAGGCATCTTCCCCTATGCTGTTTCCATTCCTTTTGAGCTATTTTCCCATCCATTTAAGTGATTTTCCGCTCCCCTCTTTCCCCCCCCCCGGCCATCCTAGGGGGTCTGCCTGAAAAATACTCCCATTCCCCATTGACTTTTTTATAATTGTTACTCAAACCGAGCCCGTCTGAGCATCAGAACCGCTCGATTCAAGTGCGGAACACTCGAGCAGTTAAGTGCTCACTTATCACTACATGCTGCTAGTGTATCTATACAGGAGGCGTCTTGAAGCTTCATCGCCAATAAAGGCATTTGTATGAAGTATTAAATACATTATGGTAATGTGTTCAATATTTGATCATTCTGCCTGTGTGGATTGGGTGAATTGTTACTGATATCTGGTGGGAACATTATGTCAATAAAACCTTTAGAAATACATTTACCTAGAAAATTGGTGACGTGTTCAATACTTATTTCCCCCGCTGTATATATGCACACATATATAACATATATTTACCTCTTTAACAGGATCTAGTATAGATGTTAATGAGCTATTTAGATTATAAATCATTACGATATTCTTATCGACAATAAATGCACATTATCTGGTGCATCTATTCTGGCAAAAGAGAGGATGAAATGTATAGGAAAGACTTTGTATTCTGTCGACTTTGACAAACGTAATAAATAGGTTCACGTGAATGAAATTCAGGATGTAGGGAATGATTCATGTGATTAATGAGGTGTACTTAGGTCATATTGATAGGATTTACACACCATTACATTCATTTATATAGTAGAGCCCACGCTCATCCCTTCTGCTTAGTAACACACACACTTGTAACACACACAGTCACATTGTAAACTAGATGATACAAAGAATCAGTGAAATTATACAAAGTCATAAACTCATGAATTTAAAGAGTAACTGTCGTCTTACTTTATATTTCACTAATCATTTGTACAGGCAAAAATAAGAAACTTTGTAATATATCTTTTTAGAGAAACCTGTTTCTTCTCCTGGACTGATCTTTCATTCTCAAAATTCTCAAATCACCAGTAAAATCTGTCTTCAGTGAATACAGGCCTTCCGATAATGTTCTATGGAAAACTTTGTAGTGCCAATATGTTAATGGCTATCAGATAGCCATATTGGTAGCTTATCCCTTTAACAGTTTAAGCATATTAGCTCGCATTTCTCTTCAATTAACCCTTTAAGACATTAGATATTAAACAGTAACAGTTTAGTTCATGTTACCTTTGTATCTTCTGTAATTTTCCCTGCATATTTTCTCTTGGGAACGCATCACATAGTTCTGATTTTCCCTAAGGGTACCGTCACACGAGGCCATATCGGCGGTGATTTTATAGGTGATGCAGGGGCGTGGCCTATCGCCGCCAACATGGCCTGTGCGTCGCCTAATGTAAATAGGAGATGGTGACGTCTTTGAGTGGTCACCTGGTTTCTCAGCACTGCTCTGAAACCAGGCAAGCACTCGGGCGATGTATACACATCGCCCCATATAACAGGAGGACGGCGATCTCACAGGCGATGGGAGAAATAGGCTCCCACATTACAGAATCGCCGCTGGGGTTTTCGGACACCCCAGTGGCGATGGCGCCTGTAGGATCGCCGGTGCATCACCGGAGGTATTGCTGCATGTAAACATGTGACGGCGACGCTGGCAGGGTGCCAAAAATGTGCGCGCTCCCACCCATCGCCGCCGATATCTCTGGCGACGTCACCTTGTGTGACGGTACCCGAACACCTGGAGACTGCATAGTTTCCTCGAGAACCAGATAGCTCTTATCAGTATTCGGTGGCAATGGTATGTGTTTATATTCCCACATAACGTTTTGGCAATATTTAGTGAGAATATATTCTGTGATTATAGTTTGGGAAAAACACCTGCTAGTACAAAAAACTACTAGAAAAAAGCAGCATCAGAAAACTTACCATCCATGCCAAAAACAGAAACCAAATGCACTTACAGGACGCAGTCAGAGCCCAATTGTAGAGCAAGCTCAGCTGCTGGCTGATAAAATCACCTCTACCAGCAAGATGTGGGAGGCGACCTGCCATGCATACACTGGGCTTGCATATAGCACCATTCACACTGGTACATATGATGCAGAGTGTCTGAAAGCTACCCAACCGCTCCGCTGCCTGAGCATTGGGCCGCACAGTACGATGCTTCTGCACCACTAGATGAATGGCGCCCCTATGGGCCCAACTGCACCCTGGATGGATAAAAAAGAGCAAACGTTTTTTATATGATATGCTATATGCAAGCCCAGTGTATGCATGGCAGGTCGCCTCCCACATCTTGCTGGTAGAGGTGATTTTATCAGCCAGCAGCTAAGCTTGCTCTACAATTGGGCTCTGACTGCGTCCTGTAAGTGCATTTGGTTTCTGTTTTTGGCATGGATGGTAAGTTTTCTGATGCTGCTTTTTTCTAGTAGTTTTTGTACAATTTTGTTAGGACTGGTGAGCATGGGAATCCGTGACGTGCATCATCAGCTTAAATGTCTTGGGCCAACACATGAACCAAAATCCCATCTATAAAGGTTTTTTATTTATCATATAAAAAACTTTTGCACTTTTTTATCCATCCAGGGTGCAGTTGGGCCCATAGGGGCGCCATTCATCTAGTGGTGCAGAAGCATCGTACTGTGCGGCCCAATGCTCAGGCAGCGGAGCGGTTGGGTAGCTTTCAGACACTCTGCATCATATGTACCAGTGTGAATGGTGCTATATGCAAGCCCAGTGTATGTATGGCAGGTCGCCTCCCACATCTTGCTGGTAGAGGTGATTTTATCAGCCAGCAGCTGAGCTTGCTCTACAATTGGGCTCTGACTGCGTCCTGTAAGTGCATTTGGTTTCTGTTTTTGGCATGGATGGTAAGAAAAACACCTGCTACCCAGGAGTTTTTGGCATGTTTCATCCAGTGACATGTTTGTCCATAGATTAACATCTGGAGAGCTGGCCACTCAAAAGACAGTTACTATCTTGGACAAATAGCATGTCTTGGAGCTTGTGTGACATTTGGTTACTTAAGCATTTGTTTTCAAAAGATATATAAGCCAGTAAAGATTACAGCGAACCTCAGAAGCCTGTGACCTGTGGGCTATAAAGGGATGCCCGGTTCACCACAGTGTAGATCCTAGGAGGGTTCTCGGGCTTCGCTGTTCTGCTTCTCACAGCTGATGTTTTCCGGATGGATGATGTGCTCCTCCTGGTGAAGATTCTCCTGTGTAGTGTGCACTGTAAGTATTTTGCCTTTGTGATTTATATTTCTGTGTAGTATTTCATTTAGGTACTTTATCTTTGTGATTTTATATTATGCAAAAGTGTATGCAATATCACACTATTTCCTATTTTCTGTAACTATTTAATCACTATTTCCTATTTTCTGTAATCATTTAATTATCATGATAAAAATGAATTGTCTTCTTTAAAGCCCTATCTGAGCCCTTTAATCACTTGTCAAAACAAACTGTAGCTGCCATTCCAGGAGGACTTGCAGCAGAATGTCGGTGTCTGCCTCTAGCTCCTCCCACCTACCCTTGCCCCGCCCCTTTCCATAGTCTTAAAACCAACCAACTGCCATTTCCTATCTCAATAATGGGAACGTCTGCCTTCACTGAATACAGATTTTTCCCATGACTTCAGAGTCAAAAACGAATCCAAGAGGAGAAAGAAGCAGATTTCTCTGATAAGATATATTATAAAGTCGCTTAGTTTCATGTGTATTATTGATTTATGAAATAAAAATTAAAATAACAGTTCCACTTTAACCTATTATTCTGAAGTCCATATTTTAGATTATAGCATCATTCTATCCTAGATGTATATACCTTGAATATAGTCGAATACTGGTACAAGTCAATCACCCTGGGGACTTTATATACATCATTTAGTAAAAAAGCAAAATTCAGGTCATGGCCAGCAAATAGACGCTCCTTCAACCTGATCCATGTGAAACAAATTTAGAAACATTACTCTGCAACAGGCCATAATTGTTAGAAGAGCCACAGGGACAATTGCCTGGGGCATTAGTCATGTATGGCCTCCATTTCCAAGTTCCGTCCAGTGAAGTGGGTGTTTGAAACAAGAGTGTTTGGCATCTGTGGTGAAGTCCAGTTTTCTATGCGTAAGAAGCTGCACATGAAGTTCTGTAACAAATCTGCCTTAAAGGGAATCTGTCAGCAGGTTTTTGCTATGTAATATGAGAGCAAAAGCATGATACAGGGTCTGAGATCCTGATTCCAGCGATGTATCACTTGCTGGGCTGCATGCTGTCATTTTGATACAATCATTGCTTTATCTAATGCAGATTTATCAGTGCTCAGAATACAGGCCCTTTATATCTCTGATTGACAGCTTTATGTGTACACAGTGCATTGACAGAAAGCAGCTAATCACTGGAGGAAGGTCGGAGTTACACAGAGCAGCAGGACTAGGATGCACAAAACACCTACATTGACAATCTCTTGCTAATAAAACACTGATTTAATTGAAACAGCAACATACAGCCTAATATGTCACACATCACTGGAATCAGGCTTTCAGCCCCTACATCATGCAACTCTCATATTACATAGCAATAACCGGCTGACAGATTCCCTTTAACATTATGTTGTTAAAGTTTCTTTCAATTCCACTTTGCAAAGGCTTCAAATGGAAGTAAAGTGCATATTTCCATCCTAACAGTTGGCGAGATGAGAGGATTTGCACTGTCCACTGTTCACTTTGTGTTTATGAATAAATTATAATTGTAGTGTCTCTAGTGCATTGTCTCTGGATACACGATATGAGTGTTTAAAAAGCTGAGATTGTTGGTGCTTCTGTCCCTAAACACAACATTGTTAAGCGGAAACATGGATAAATTACATTGATTGCTTAAACAGAAGGTCATCAAAGCCGCAGGGAGTGGAGTTCATGCTGTGACTGATAAATATTGAATGTTGGCTAGCGTAACATAGTATGAACATACAGGGACAGACTGGGACTGGAATTCAGCCATGGCATTTGAAAGCACTCAGGCCCATGCTGCCCCAGCACCTTTCTCCAGATTGGGGTCTGTAGTACTAACATTACTCTGTCTGAAGCGAACCAAGATTTACTACTGCCTATGATTTCGATGCCTAATATGACTGAGCCCGACCACTCACATGGGGGTGAAAAAATCAAGAGACATGCTAAACCTGCAATCCACAGGTCCATGTTCAGTCTAGGTGAAGCCCTAAATCTGACCCTAGATTGTCCCTGCCAGATAGCGGAGGGAGGTTAGCACCCTAAGATTACGCAATGACGCCCCCAATCTACGTCGACTAACCCCGATTGTCCATAACTGTGCCCTAACCTATATACAAAGTGTAACCCAATCAAAAATAATCATAAAGAACATGCACATAAGGAGAGGATGAGGAGGGCTAAGAATGTGTTTATACAGTCATACAGGGAAGATGGAGAAAAACAGAAATAACCCAATCGACTTACAAAAAAATGTGGAAACCCTACACATCCTCAGTGTAACGGAATAGAAGTCTGGGAAGGGAAAAACAGATAAACCACAGGGAAAAATAAGAGAGATAATTAAGCAAGATAATCCTTAACTGAAGAGCTGGGACTCCAAACATCCATCTACCTAGTAATATATCCAGCAAAGAAGACATGTGCATGTTGAGTTTAAATAGCCCCTCCCAAGATGTGATAGGACCAACAAAACGAGGAAGTGAAAATACCTGAATAGAAATAAATATGAAAGCAAGACAAAAAAAAGGAAAAACAACTATTAGAAATAGGGCTAAAGCTTAATAGGCTGTGGTCCAGCAGAGAGGGAAACCGATCACACAACCAGAGCTCACCGGATCGAGTCCTGGAGTTGATGCATGACAATAACACTGTAATAGTGTGTCATCCCCAGCCAGGCTGCATGGACTGCAATGCAATCAGCCCTCTATTAGCATTTGGTAGGGGGTATGTTTGTGAATGTTCCTCATGGCAAAAGACTTCCCTGATGCACAGACTTGCCAGCTGACCAGGGTTAGGACTCAATGTAACTGGTGTTTAGGGGGCTGGGTTGTGAGCACCTCTACCCAAACAGGGTGGCTCACCCTAAAAAAAGAGTTAGAAAACAACGACATGCTTGGGGGTTGTTGTTGGTGCTGTTTCTTGGAAACATTAGGATCTGGTGCTACTAATTGGACTATTAGTGCCAGGGGATCATCCATGGTATTGTGTTGTCCTGCTCACCCTGTTGGATTTGAGTAGCTATTCTAAGGACCAGTGTTTTATTTTCCTTGATGTTGGATTACTGGATTTGTTCGTTTTGTTGTGGTTGTGTTATAAACCTCGAGAAATCAGATCTATGTTTGGTGGAACATTCTCTCAAAGACAATAAAGCTTGATTGTTCATCAGTCCACCGTTCCATTGGGCTCTGCCATACACCCTGTCACAACTGTTATACAAGATTAAATAAGAATATCGCCAAATAACAGACAAATACTGCCGCACCATCACCAAATATTACCAGAATATACCGTATAGTAGTGATAATACAACCATACACCAGAACCACTGTACTAAGACTGCTATGCACTGACCATATAATGGTAATGTCAGTAATACACCGGTGATCGACAAATCAAAAATGTTTATCCTGTGGATATCAATACTGTTAACTTCCAGACCGACCCTTCTGGGATTTACCAGATTTGCTCCATGTTCAGTCCGGCCATGCATACTTACAATATACCAAAGCACTATAAATATTACATGGTATAAGAGAGAGTTATTTTAGTCAATTTACATTGTCTTTTGCATCCTGATGGATCATTTTAATTGATCTGCAAATATTGATTACTTGAATTCTGCTAGGAATAATACTAAGATCTTTATTTAAAACTTGCAGTTATTTGTGAACAATGTCTCTTGTTAGTGGGGGAAACTTCACTGATGGCTCAATGTATGACTATAGTTTTGGTGTAAGGAGCAGAAACGATTTTGGGAAAGTGGAACCACATGAAGACGTTGGTTGATGATTGATTAAAAGCATCCAGTTAGGGAGAAAAATGATAACCAGGTGCAAAGCTTTGTTGATCTCCAGCATATGATAAGGATTCTGAGTTGGTGAGCACAACTGTTACCGCAAGTGACAAAAGCATCAACCTATTTCTATGGAGCCATCTTGGTATCTCTATATCTAAAACATTCGTTAAAAGGAACTTGTCATTAGATTGAAGCTGGCAACATGAATCAACCTCACCATGAGTCTTTTGAAGAGGGTGTTGGTAAACCTCATGATCTTTAGAGCACGGTGTGTAAGCCTCATTTAGAACACGGTGCTTGATAAAGACCTCATGGTGAGGTTGAAACGTTGCATGGGGAATAAAGCCAACAAGAATTGTCACCATTCTGAGGCGCTGTCTGAGTTTAATTTTAATGGATACATTGGCCAAGTGGACTCCTTGGCATTGACGTGCATCTCCCATAAGAGCTTCTAGCCTTAGATGTTCTGGATGGGTGCTGCGAGCCACTTTCTACAGTATATTAGGAAACGTGACTCAGTCTGGCACAATTGCACAGTATATCTTACTCTGAAGCTGTGCTGCCCATCACATAAATCATAGTTTGGAGAGCAAATTGGTACTATAGGCACATAATTGACTTGTACCTGGCCTGCACCACATGATTGACAGGTCACTCCCTTGTATGTACGTAGGGTCTGTTAATCAACTGAAACAAGCCGGTCCCCGGATGGCTGTTCTATCTGTTTTATCTGAATCGTCGCAGCATTTCAGAGTAAAAGAAATCTGGCTGCAATCCTGCAACCTCACAGAAGCGTGTAACGGTACCTTTAGGATTCATACCAGATCAGAAACTCAATCTGTAGACATGATGTTTCCAAGTTGATTGTTCCTCATCAGTGCAAAGTATGAGATCAGATCTGCCTGTATGAGAGGCTAAGTGGGACTCTATACAGACAGAAAAGGGCCCCTATATAAGAACAGTATATGGGCCCTCTGCATTCCAATAGTTCTGTATTGACAGAAGGTCCTCTTGGGCCCCGTGCGGCACCCCAATATGTCCGCCCTGTGTATTGTAGTTATGGTACTATATTTTAGATGGGTACAGTGGCGTAACTTCAGGCCCAGGGGCCCCGATGCAAAAGCTCCAACAGGGCCCCCAATTAATGCAAATCTTTAATAGTATTAATTTTTTCTATGGGCCAAAGGGACTTTTGGGGCCCCCTAAGCTGCAGGGCCCGGGTGCGATCGCAACCCCTGCACCTATTGTAGTTACGCCCCTGAATGGGTGTAACACTGCAGATAAAACCTATGAAGGGGCCTGAGGTTGCATTCCTGCAGTCAGTAAGTGCTGATCTATTGTTAAGATATTATAGGATGGAAATATCCTTTGCTTTGAAAGTAGAAAATACATTATATTATAAAGTAATTACAGTAAAGTGAACAGTTTGGATTTCAGCACTCTGGCTAGTTCCAATATCCAATATTAACTAACGTTTATTTGCCCATCGCCTATCCTTTCTAAAGCTGTACATCCACATTAAAGTCTAGGTTCACAATTGGAAGTCTGCAGTCGTAGAAAGCCAATCCAGAAAACATACAGTCCATTTTTGGCTACATATATATGGAGTTGGAAGACATGGTGTAACTGATAGCCATATGTATAGTCACTGACATCTCAACAATCTTTACATAAATCAATAGTACAAGTAAATTCAATAAATTTTGTAATATATCTTTATATGCAAAATATGCTTCTTTCTCCTTTTGCGAGTCATTTCTTCAACCAGTCTACTGTACTCATCATTAACACTGAAATACTGCCCAAAAATGATATAAACTTTAAACTCATTTAAGAAATCCTGTTACATGCTTCCCATAGAGAAGAGTGAAGGAGTATAGAGAGTGAGAGAAGCACATAGATGCTATGTTGCTTTCTAGTAAGTATGTATCTCACCCCAGTGCTGGATTCACAGCTACACTGCTCAGTACTTTTGCATTGTCCATCTGCTTTTAATTAATAGAAGAGCAGGATCTCCTCTTCTTCCTCTAGCTTACTGTATATGGGCAATATTATATAGAAGCTGGTCTCCACTTAACATTGGTGCTCAGCGATAACCTAAAATTAAAGACTGAGCTACAATAGGGTGAAAAATGCAGGATACAAGTCATATCATAGCCATAAATAGTTTTATTTCTCCTCTACACTCACAAGCCGCCTGGAAAAAAAAAAGCAGTATTGCAAAATTCAGTATTTTGCACCTGGACTTTGCAAGTTCCATTACATTGTTACATCTGACAAATCTAATCACATTACTGAATTAGGACTTAGTAATTATGTTTGGCTTCAGGACTAGCTTACGGAAAATATAACGTAATTAGATGATTGGATTCAACTTCTCTTCCACTAGTGACCTTGGAAGCAAACGTGAACCAAGCCTGGATGTTCTACACATAGAGGTGAATGTTATTAGTGGTGATATCGTGCCATGAAATACGGCTGATTTCCTTCCTATGAGTGAGCAGCATGAAAATTGACAGATTTCCACCAGCCGTGACACCTCGGGAATGATAAAGATCCTGGTTATCGATCTGTTGATGCCTCTAAATGGTCAACGTTGCATCCGGAATATTAACTAGATGATCCAAATCAATGGATGTAGGTTATAAATGCATAAAGAGGGTAGGGATGAAGATACTTCAATGTAATAGTTGGCTTCAGAGAAGGGTAGTGATGATGATGATGATGGTATCCCGAGCATTTCTTCTCTGTGCATTATGTAAGCCGTGCAAAATTGCTCAAGGCTTCTGTGAACATGAGTGCGTATGATGAAATAATAGCATCCTTTTAAAGGTTATTCCCATCTCAGCCTTTCATGGTGGAGACGGAAATAACTCCATCCAGGCATCAACCACTGGAGGTGGAAGAACGGAAAGAGCCAAGAGCGACTGAGCTAAGCCATTAATGTAACTCCCATTCATTTCTGTAGCAGTTATGGAAAGAGTGTGGCTCAGCTGCTCCTGGCTCTTTCTGTACTTCCATCTCAAGTGGTTAAAAGAGTTATCCACAACTTTTTTATTTTTGTGTATAAGGCCAAAAAACTAACAGGCAGGTAATTGCTAACTACCTGCCTGTGATTTCCCTGCTTTACTTAAGCACTCGTCAAGAAATCAGCTCTTCCTCCTTTGCTCAGTCGATGGGGCGTCACTGCTGACATCACGCTGATCGACAGCTGGTTCCCGCAGTTAGGCAGCGGGAGCTTGGTGTCAATCAACATGAGTTGGCAGGGAGGACCATTCAACAGAACTGAGTTGAAGAGAGGCAGCTGCTCTGTCAACGTGACGTCAGTGGAATTTAATCAAGAATGACACCGGCAGAGAAGACCCATCAACAAAATAGAATTGAAGAGAAGCAGCTGCTCTGTGAACGTGACGTCAGCAGAAGTCAATGACATCGGCTGAGAGGACCCTTCAACAGAATAGAGTTGAAGAGAAGTAGCTGCTACGTGAACGTGACGTCAGCAGAAGTCAATCAACATGACATCGGCTGAGAGGACCCGTCAACAGAACAGAGTGGAAGAGAAGCAGCTGTTCTGTCAACGTGATGTCAGTGGAAGTCAATCAACATGACATCGACAGAGAAGACCCGTCAACAGAATAGAGTTGAAGAGAAGTAGCTGCTACGTGAACGTGACGTCAGCAGAAGTCAATCAACATGACATCGGCTGAGAGGACCCGTCAACAGAACAGAGTGGAAGAGAAGCTGTTCTGTCAACTTGATGTCAGTGGAAGTCAATCAACATGACATCGACAGAGAAGACCTGTCAACAGAATAGAGTTGAAGAGAAGCAGCTGCTCTCTCAACGTGATGTCAACAGAAGTCAATCAACATGACATCGACAGAGAAGACCCATCAACAGAATAGAGTTATAGAGAAGCAGCTGCTCTGTCAACGTGATGTCAACAGAAGTTAATCAACATGACATCGACAGAGAGGACCCATCAACAGAATAGAGTTAAAGAGAAGCAGGTCCTCTCTCAACGTGATGTCAACAGAAGTTAATCAACATGACATCGGCTGAGAGGACTCGTCAACAGAACAGAGTTAAAGAGAAGCATCTACTCTTGACATGATGTCAGCGGAAATTAATCAACATGACATTGACTGAGGGGACCCGTCAACAGAAGAGAGGGGAAGAGAAGCAGCTGCTCTGTCGACATAACGTCAGTGAAAGCTACAGATTCATCAGTAGGAGTGTTCTGTGATTAGTTTGAGTCGGCAGAAATCGACACAAGGCAGAACAGGCAGGTAGTTAGCAACCACCTGCCGGTAAGTTCTTAGCCCCATGTGCAAAAATAAAAAAAACCTGGAAAGACTGAAATGGGGATAACCATTTTAAAAGAGTTCAAGTAAATATGACCAGGAAGGAATACCGGGCACAACTTAAAAAAAAAAATAAAGACATGTTTTTCTAATACTGGATACCCCCTTTAAGCTAGACTCGAATTAAAGGGTTTTTCTTGAAATGGTAAATGATCTGCTATCCACAGGATTAGGAATAACCTGCTGATCGCTGGGGGTCCAAACCTTGGGTCTATGCAGAGACTCTTCTTCAATGGAGCAGAGGTACGCATGCTTCACCTCAACTCCATAATTCTTTTATGAGGATAGATAGGGGAGAACTCTCGATTTTGGGGGAACCAAGTAAATAAGCTGACTTTGGTGCAACATTTATGTAACCAGTTTCAAAGTAGAGCAAGAAACTGCACCACACGTACCTCCAAGTAGCCTCTCTGACTTTATTACGGACTTTGCAGTCTTTAACAAATACCATACCTCTATCATCCACTGATTTTATAGGTGTTCTTTAAAGGGAATCTGTCAGGAGGTTTTTGATAGCAGCATAACGTAGGCAAGGAGATTCTGAATTAACAATATATCACTTAGATTACTGGGTGCAGCCATTCTGTCACAAACAAAGAGTTTTAAGCATGGAGCTGACCTGGCAGAGCTGCCCCCACCCACACCAGGCTCTCTAGAGAGGTTGTGCATTCACTGTGAGGTGTCAATCACAGCAGGGGGCGTGTCAGTCTGCTGTGCTTGAGTTTCTAGTCTTGTAATGGTAATCACAGGGTAATAAAGCATTCAGTTTTGTAAACAATAGCTCACACACAGATAAGAGAGGCACAGTTGCCTTTTTTTCTTTAACTCTTACAGCATGCCGTCCTCAGCTTACATAGCTAAAACCTGCTGACAAATTCCCTTTAAGTTCTGTGAAAAAGTATCATTGCATTCATATTGTGGTCACAGGGAGCCTATGACCATATTACAGGTTTGTAAGAACGTTCTCTGCCTTACAGGGTCTATGCACACTGATTTGCCCTTGTCAAGAACCCCAAGACTGAGGTTATCCCTGCTTATTGGTCAATTCCATACTGTGGTATTTTCTTATGTAACATCAGGAGGTGTACGGGTGTGGATTTTTGTAGTCTAAAATTTAGGAAGATTTTGCATTGACTTTATTTATGTCTCGTACAACAAATCAGTTCTTTACTCACAGAGTGTTTCCAGCTGATGCGGGAATCCAGGTCACGGCTCATTTCTGGTCCAGCGGCTGCAGCTTGTTAATCCCATAGATGCTTTTCAGCAGATTTGTCAGGAGCGGGAGGGGATTGATTGTGCTAAATAGTATTTAATTTGTAAAATATACAAGTCATGACAATATTGTGACTGAGCAGCGTTACTATACATATTGTGACTGAGCAATGTTACTATACATATTGTGACTGAGCAGTGCTACCATATATTGTGACTGAGCAGTGTTACCATATATATATAGTGACTGAGCAGTGATACCATATATATATATAGTGACTGAGCAGTGATACCGTATATAGTGTGACTGAGCAGCATTACCATATATATAGTGACTGAGCAGTGTTACCATATATATAGTGACTGAGCAGTGTTACCATATATATTGTGACTGAGCAGTGTTACCATATATATAGTGACTGAGCAGTGTTACCACATATATATTGTGACTGAGCAGTGTTACCACATATATATAGTGACTGAGCAGTGTTACCATATATATAGTGACTGAGCAGTGTTACCATATATATATATATTGTGACTGAGCAGTGTTACCATATATATAGAGACTGAGCAGTGTTACCATATATATAGTGACTGAGCAGTGTTACCATATATATAGTGACTGAGCAGTGTTACCATATATATAGTGACTGAGCAGTGTTACCATATATATATATATTGTGACTGAGCAGTGTTACCAAATATATAGAGACTGAGCAGTGTTACCATATATATAGTGACTGAGCAGTGTTACCATATATATTGTGACTGAGCAGTGTTACCATATATATAGTGACTGAGCAGTGTTACCATATATATTGTGACTGAGCAGTGTTACCATATATATTGTGACTGAGCAGTGTTACCATATATATTGTGACTGAGCAGTGTTACCATATATATAGTGACTGAGCAGTGTTACCATATATAGTGACTGAGCAGTGTTACCATATATATAGTGACTGAGCAGTGTTACCATATATATAGTGACTGAGCAGTGTTACCATTTATATAGTGACTGAGCAGTGTTACCATATATATAGTGACTGAGCAGTGTTACCATATATATAGTGACTGAGCAGTGTTACCATATATATATAGTGACTGAGCAGTGTTACCATATATATTGTGACTGAGCAGTGTTACCATATATATTGTGACTGAGCAGTGTTACCATATATATAGTGACTGAGCAGTGTTACCATTATATAGTGACTGAGCAGTGTTACCATATATATAGTGACTGAGCAGTGTTACCATATATATAGTGACTGAGCAGTGTTACCATTTATATAGTGACTGAGCAGTGTTACCATATATATAGTGACTGAGCAGTGTTACCATATATATAGTGACTGAGCAGTGTTACCATATATATAGTGACTGAGCAGTGTTACCATATATATTGTGACTGAGCAGTGTTACCATATATATTGTGACTGAGCAGTGTTACCATATATATAGTGACTGAGCAGTGTTACCATATATAGTGACTGAGCAGTGTTACCATATATATAGTGACTGAGCAGTGTTACCATATATATAGTGACTGAGCAGTGTTACCATTTATATAGTGACTGAGCAGTGTTACCATATATATAGTGACTGAGTAGTGTTACCATATATATAGTGACTGAGCAGTGTTACCATATATATAGTGACTGAGCAGTGTTACCATATATATTGTGACTGAGCAGTGTTACCATATATATTGTGACTGAGCAGTGTTACCATATATATAGTGACTGAGCAGCATTACCATATATATTGTGACTGAGCAGTGTTACCATATATATATTGTGACTGAGCAGTGTTACCAGGTGGCACGATAGCATATATGGTGACTGGTCATACAATGTGCGCTATAGTCTGATATAGCGGGTAACCATGGCATGTTACATAATCCAATGCACCTTGTTTTCAGAAGCAGGTCTGCAATTAACAGACAGCTAAGTAGATTTTGGAAGCTCTCACTCATGGCAGCCTATGAAGTTAATCTAGAGCCTTTTATACAAGACATTTTTCATAGATTTATAAGGAATTTCTGAGAAACAATAGTGTGAAGTTCCATCACGATTGCTTCAAGGAGAAAATATAGTGATGTGAGAGAACACAATGCAGCAAAACATTGAGATCCCCGGGCTTTACTACAATGGAATTGGGCTTGGACCCCGATCTTCTTTGGAAATTGGCCATATCATGGCTTTGATATGGGTCTGTGCATATGAAAATAACCAACTTTGCTAAATATTTCATTCTCAGTTCATAGGAAAGATCCTTCAAATCTCTATTAAAGCTGATTTTCCCTTTAATGAAATAGGAGGTGACGCTATGGAGAGAGTATTAGGGAGGAGCTGGAGGAAGACAGACATTCTGCTTAAATGACAGATCTCCATATAACTTTATGAGCACCAACTGCCATCTATCTCAGTAATGAAATATTCTGGAGTCACTGAAATCACATTTTACCTAGTAACTGAGAATTAATGATCAGATCAGGAGAAGAAAGAAGTAGATTGCACTGACAATTACTCTTTAACATCCTTGTGTAACCACAGCTACCGGATTCTCAAAAAAGAAAGGAGAGGGGGTGTAAGTATCTAAGAGAACTAATAGTTGCAATTTTGAATGTAATGGTCTACTCACTTTATTGTATTGTGGAAATGATTGAGCACAACTCTATAGAAGGCATAAGTGAGACCAACTATGAATGTTCAAGCCATCTTCAGGTCTCTCCAGAGAGGTGTGGCACCCCAGGGTCTAAGTGCCACAGTGCCATTATCGCCCCGGGTGGTAGTGCCACGCTTGAGAGCAACAGAGGGTATCCACACCAGACAGAAACCACACACAACTTTCTGCCTCCAGGCCTGAAGGGGGACACCAAGACCTGGGTTCAGGGTGAGCTCCCCTATAAATTCTAGTCTGGGGTGGAGTTAGTCAGTTTAGTTCCTAGGAGGACTGAGGAAGACATCATGTGGACTGGAAGCAGTGCTAAGCTCATCCCAGGACAGCGCAGTCTAGTGTGAGGAACCCAATTCAGGGGTCTGAGGAAGTCGAGGAAAGCCTGGGGATTGGAGCAGTGTCTAGCTCACCCCAGAGGAGAAGCGCCACAGAAACGGACACCGGAGTCCGAGGCTGTGCAGGGCCTAACGACCCGGCAGCCAATACCGGAAGGTGGGGAATTCCAAGTTCTCCAGCCACCCGTCACCGGAGGCAAAGCAGCGTAACGAGTCCAGGAACAGCCGCCTGAGACGTGGGGCTAGAGAAGGACTCCAGTTGCCTGCCTTTCTGGCACCAAGCAGGAGAGAGCGAGGGCCAGCAGTTCAGCTTAAGCAGCTGCAGGGACCTACCAACAAGGCGCAGCAAGGAGGCCACAGAACATGTTGGGTGAGGAGAACCCCAAGTTGCTCTCAGGTGCAAGGACTCCACATACCATCGCCTGTCAGTATTCCAGTCGCACCAGTAAAAGGACTGAGGAACCAACAAACTGTGAGTTTGTCTGTTGCTGTGCTCCTGCCATCCTGCACCCTACACCCTTACCACATCCACTGCCCCGGGGTTCCGCTCCGCCTGTCGGGAGCCGCTCCATCCCAGTTGCCTGTCCATCATCCCACCAATAGCCACAAACCACGGGTGGTGTCACAAATAACTTTTCCTTTCATCACCCCCTTCCCTATCAAGCCAGAACTCCCCTAACAACTGAACCCACGGTCACAGAAGCCAGATCTCGACCACTGTGACTCACCAGAACTGCTTAACAGCCCAGTTCTGAGTACCCCACGGCACTGGGGCGCGTCAGATTCTCAATTAAGTTTTGGTCAGGGATCTGGCTGGGCCAGTCAAGAATGGTCACAGAGTTGTTGTGAAGCCGCTCCTTTGTTATTTTAGCTGTGTGCTTAAGGTCATTGTCTTGTTGGAAGGTGAACCTTCGGCCAAGTCTGAGGTCTAGAGCACTCTGGAGAGGTTTTCATCCAGGATATCTCTGTATTTGGCCGCATTCATGTTTCCTTCAATTGCAACCAGTCCTGTCCCTGCAGCTGAAAAACACCCCCATAGCATGATACTGCCACCACCATGTTTCACTGTTGGGATTGTATTGGGCAGGTGATGAGCAGTGCCTGGTTTTCTCCACACATACCACTTAGAATTATCACTAAAAAGTTCTATCTTCGTCTCATCAGACCAGAGAATCTTATTTCTAATAGTCTGGGAGTCCTTCATGTGTTTTTTTTTTTAGCAAACTCTATTTGGGTTTTCATATGTCTTGCACTGAGGAGAGTCTTCTGTCGGGCCACTCTGCCATAAAGGCCTGACTGGTGGAGGCTGCAGTGTTAGTTTTGTAGAACTTTCTCCCATTTCCCTACTGCATCTCTGGAGCTCAGCCACAGTGATCTTGGGGTTCATCTTTACCTCTCTCACCAAGGCTCTTCTCCCACGATTGCTTAGTTTGGCTGGACGGCCAGGTCTAGGAAGACTTCTGGTGGTCCCAAACTTTTTCCATTTAACGATTATGGAGGCCACTGTGCTCTTAGGAACCTTGAGTACTGCAGAAATTCTTTTGTAACCTTGGCCAGATCTGTGCCTTGCCACAAATCTGTTTCTGAGCTCTTTGGGCAGTTCCTTTGATCTCATGATTCTCATTTGGTCTGACATGCGCTGTGAGCTATATTAGACAGGTGTGTGCCTTTCCACATGAAGTCCTATCAGTTTAATTAAACACAGCTGGACTCCAATGAAGGAGTAGAACCATCTCCAGGAGGATCATAACAAAATGGACAGCATGTGACTTAAATATGAGTGTCTGAGCAAAGGGGCTGAATACTTATGACCATGTGATATGTCATTTTTTCTTTTTTAAGAAATCTGCAAAAATGTCTACATTTCTATTTTTTTCAGTCTAGATGGGGTGCAGAGTGTACATTAATGAGAAAAAAATGTACGTTTTTAAATTTACCAAATGGCTGCAATGATACAAATAGTGAAAAATGTCTGAATACTTTCCATATCCACTGTACCTTTCTAATAATTAGGTTAGGACTTCGGTTTAATATAGTATTGTTATTCAGTGTCATTGGATTGTTTTTTGCTTATGATTTGGTAGACCTCTATAAAGGGAATCTGTCAGCAGGTTTTATGCTATATAAGCTAAGGACAGCATAATGCAGATGTTTAATAACAAAAATCAGCTTTGCCTCTCTTATCAGGTATGTGCTATTGTTTACGTAATCTAGAGGCTTTATTACCCTGTGTTAACCATTACGCCTAATGTTGTGAATGACACCTCAAAGTCAATGCACAATCTCTATAGAGAGCCTGGTGTGGACGAAGGCAGCTCTCCAGCTCAGCTATGTTCAAAAAACAAAATGCTTTGTTGTGTGAGAATGTGGCGCCCCTGCAGTCGGTCGCCATTAGAGGTTGCAGCAACCGGGATCGGTGAGTTCAGTCACCCAAACACACACCTAACACACTCCAATCTCAGGACTAGGGACTTTATGCCCAGCAACGGGATGGCAGGAGGAGACAAGTGGAGGGTGGGGAATTTAGCACAGGAAACGGTCAGGAAAGGGAACAAAAACCAGGAAACACCACAGGAATTAGAGAAATTAGTTAGTTAGCCCTGGAGAGGAGAGAGGAGTCAGTCGTTCAGTGAGTGAGGAGTCAGACGGAGAGGAGAGAACGCCATCATTACATGGGACTGAAAGGACACGGACCCGACAACCTGTACCATCATGAGGCTTGTTCCAGGTCCCAGGCTACAGACCGTAGAGAGACAGAAGGAGTCCTAGGGGTGCGGGTAGTGAACAATCCACCTGTGCGCCCGAATTAGCTGGAAAGCTGAAGGATGGGGCAGGAACCAGGGTACCGGCCCTGAAGTGGCAGGACGCTCCATGTTCCAACCATGAATCTGGTCGGTTGCAGGGTTTTTATGTCCCGTGACCCAACTTCGGCGCAGTGGAGAGAAGGCCGCCATAGTAGGGCCAGTGTACCATGCAGGTCGCCCAGCAAATGCCCATGGCCGCTGGATCGTAGCTTTGTGTGTGAAAGTGAAAGGAAGAAAGGCCCATGGAAAGGAACACAAAAGGGTGAACTGGACGAACCATCCCGGCTGCTAAAGGACTACTGGAGCTGCCACTGCACTCACTTGTAACTTGTACCGCCTGACGTGAAAAGCCAAAGTAAACCGGGTTGAAGATCAGTACTGTGTGAGACTGTTTATTCTACGCCTGGAGAGAAGCAGACTGACCCAGCAGCAGAAGCCTGGCTATGAGTGTCTTTAATCCTGCCAGCAGCCAGCTTAGTCTCACTGGCTTTCCATTCCCCAAAACACCTCCATAGACTATTCGGTTGCCCTGGGGACCCGCTCTTCCCTGGAGAGCTAAACCATCACAACTGCTACTCCCATCATCCCAAGAGGTCCCAACTGCAGCAGCGGCTATATCGGCCGCATTACGCGGGTGGCGTCACAAACTAAAACCTTTATTTTATTCTAATTTTTATCCCTTTTTCAAATACCCCCTTTTTACTCATCCCCGACAAGGGGATCACGGACGGAGTCAAACCATCATGACATCCCACAGCTCCGATGACATCGGGAGGGCCGGGTTCTGAGTACCCCACGGTCCCCGCCGGGGCGAGTCAAGAACAGCTGCAGCCAGTAATCTGTGTGATACTTCATTATTGGACTTGGGTTTTCTTTGCCTACATTATGTTGCTGTCAATTGAACCAGCAAAAACCTGCTGACAGATTCCCTTTAATGTTATTTTTGTTATCGGTGTTTACTAGAATTTAAGCTTCATTGAGTTTTTTGACAATTGTATTCTACAGTCAATCAGGATTTATATGCACAATTACTGAATATATATGATGGAGTTATCGACTAGGAACCAGATCATAACCCACTTAATACACCATGAAATATATCTCCATAATCCGTAGCACTATGAGGACTCAGATCCTTTGTAGTGTATATGGCCAATGGTCCGCCGTTTACTTTGTATGGAGAGAACCGTTACATGTAGTGACCCAATTTATTTGACTAATTGGCCATTATACAGTATTTCTCTATATTCAGAGTTTTGTTAATCGGTCTAATTTAGTTGATTACACATGACTGAGGAAACAGCTAATGTCCAATGTATTCCAGTACAGGCTAAGTTCACATGTCCAGTATATAAAAGCCAAAGCAGCAAACAGATGCCAAGAGCAGTATGACTCCATGACTCTGTGCATAGCGGCCCCTGCTTCTGTTTCAGCTACTGATCACCTGCGGGCCCTCATGGGGCAACCCCTTTAATAATCTTATTAAGATGAGATGGTTGAATTTATATTAATAATATAAAGTTCACTAATGTGACTTCTTTTTTCACAGATAAGAAGAAAAATGTAGAAAATGAATAATCGGCACTTGTGAAGCAGGGAGGTTCCCTCTCTGATCCGGTCTGCACCCTTCTAGACACTGCACCTCACAATGTCCAAGAAGGGCACCAGCAGCAGAGTTAAGGCAGAGAGACCTGATACATTAGCCTCATTACAGTCTGCCAATGAAGACCTGAGGGCCAAACTCACCGATATCCAAATAGAACTCCAACAAGAAAAGAGTAAGGTGAGCGCCATCGTATGTGCCTGGATATGGGAGTTATATGTCTGGATGAAACTGTTATACCTTTATGGTGCTCATGATTGTAAAATATTTGTGGAGGTTTTAATATGTTAATAATGACTTCTCTGCTTTAAAGTCTATTTTCTCTTTCTTTCAAAGCTTAAAAAACACATAGTCATACTGCCTTTCGTACCCAAAACTGTTACATCTGCTTTGGCTGCACATATTAGTCTATAAAATCAAAGAACTGTCCTGAATATTCTGTAACCTTATCTGCTTCTTTTCAGTGAGTGGTTCTTCTTCATCTGCATTTTGCCAGCACTATAGACAGCTGGAGCTTTTCGTTCAACTTCCTAGCCTGCATGGTGTTTACCAATGTCTATTGACTTGCCTACCCAGATCTGAAAGCCAACCTATGTGTTATGCCAGTATGCAGTATGGCAGGAGAGTAGAGCAGAAAGACAAAGACCTGCCCCCACTTCTGTAGAGAAACAAAGACCCACCACCACTTCTGTAGAGAACAAAGACCCCCCCAATTCCTTAGAGAACAAAGACCCACCACCATTCCTGTAGAGGAACAAAGACCCACCCCCAATTCCTATAGAGAAACAAAGACCCACCACCATTCCTGTAAGGAACAAAGACCTGCCCCCAAACATTCTGTAAAGAAACAAAGACCCACCCCCACTTCCTGTAGAGAAACAAAGACCCACCCCCAATTCCTGTAGAAGGAACAAAGACCTGCCCCACTTCTGTAAAGAAACAAAGATAGCCCCACTTTCCTGTAGAGATACAAAGACCCCCCTCACTCCCAAAAGACAAAGATCATCCTTGTTCCTTAGAGATACAAAGACCCACCCCACTTCCTGTACAGAAACAAAGACCTGCCCCCAATTCTGTAGAGGAAAAGACCCGCCCCACTTACTGTAGAGAAACAAAGACCCATCCCTAATTCTTGTAGAAAGCCAAAGCTCACCCACATTCCTGTAGAGAAACAACAACCCCCCCACTTCCTATAGAGAAACAAAGACCCACCCCCACTTCTGTAGAGATACAACAACCCCCCCACTTCCTAGAGAAACAAAGACCCACCCCCACTTCCTGTAGAGAAACAAAGACCCACCCCGACTTCCTCTAAAGAACAAAGATTAGTCCTTTGTTCCTGTAGAAAGGCAAAGACCTGATCCCACTTTCTGAGAAAGACAAATACTCACCCTCTTCCTTTAGAGAGACAAAGTCCTGCCTCCACTTCCTGTATAGAGGTAAAGACCTGCCTCTCTTTCCTGGGGAGACAAAAAGATCAGCCTCCACTTTTGTACAGAGATAAAGCCCTGCCATCACTATAGAGAGACAAACACCTGCCCCCTCTCTAGATCCATCTCCACTTCCTGAAGAGAGTTAAAGACAGACCCTAACTTCCTCTATGGATTCAATGATCCACGCATTAAAAAGCAAAGACTGGCTCTCAATTTCTGCAGAGATCCGGAGATCCATGTCACTTCCTGTAGAGACACAAATTCCTACCCCAACACAAAGACACAAGGATCCATCCACTCTTTCTGTATAGAGACAAAGATTGGTAATGTCACTTCTGTAGAGAGACAAATATCCTACCCCCACAAGAGACACAAGACTCCACCACTTTCTGTATAGAGACAAGGACTTGGTAATTACTTTTGTAAAGAGACAAAGACCTGCCCCACTTCTGTAACCCACCTCGTCATCTCTGGTGCTATAAACAGATTACACTTGACAACAGGTGTAGAAGTCATAAAATCCTTTTAGAATTGAAATATTTGAAGCACATTTTAATTTACTCTCATCAGTATATCTTAGGAATGGAAGTACAATGAGTTATCTGCATGGATTTATAAAATATTGTAAAAATTCTTACAGGTTCATTGTGTCCATTATATAAATAGATGCTTTTGGAGAAATGTCAATGTGATATATTGCATTGTGTATTTAATTATAGTTCAGTAAATCGTGGTTTTGCATTTCCAAGCAGTAACATCCATTACAATGTCATCCCTATTACCATTGACCCTCTTATAAAACAACGGAACTGATCTATATTAGGTAAGCGTGTAGCTTAAATTGGCACAAGGCTTCTGTGTATGTCATCCATTATATCCAATGAGAACGTATTTATTAGGGGAATAGGGCTGAACATTGCAATGCCAAAATTACCCAGTAAATGAATGATTTTTACACATAGCCTCTTCTATTCATGATTCTTCCACTTTGCCTGGTCGAAAATGACATCACTCATTTAGGAAATGTAATTGATGATGAATCAACCTTTCATGCCATTTCCATTTTCCCCACTTATAAGGTGGGGACAATTTTTTTCCTTTACTTGTGTATTTAGATCTATAAATCATTTTTCCAAATGGGATTCATTACATTTTTGTGCATTGTTTGGCATTTACAGGCTTTGTTTCCTGACATTCAACTTGATGTGATATATGGTAAGAATTAAACTGAGAGGAGCTCAGAAATAGGCAGATAAAGGAGTTACAAACTGTTCTGCCTTCCTTCTTGCATATGTGATGCAAATCACAGCAAACAGCTAAACCTTCTCTGTATCCCAAATAAACAGTCTGTTAGTTCTGTAGTCGATTGTTTATTGTTCAATGGAGAGCAATGATGAGATTATTCAATCATGTAATGCAATATGATGGTTCATCAATCATTGTGTGATGTAAAACTATAAGAACACAAATAACATACATCAGTGCTAGGCATACCATATAAACAACAATAGTGATAATACATAGCAGATATAATACATGAGCAGTGTATACACATCATATATATTTTCACAAAGCTATGACAATGTACAGCATAGAAAACATAAATAGGCACTGGGTACACATCTAAACAACCCTGATAGTGTACCACACTCTGAAATGAAAGCTTGAGGAGAAACACGTATCTCTGACATACAAATTACTATGTAAAATGACTGCTGTACAATCCTAACAAGCCTCTAGAGTATTAGCATTCACACAGGAGTAAGATTCTCACCGACTGACTTGGCAAAGGAAATTGAGATTTCACAGGGGGCCTGTGTGAGCGAGACAACACGTGGTTGCTTGCGTAAGTCCTATCTGGTAGTGATCTTAAAATGGCTGCTGAGCTCATAGTGAAAGAGGCGGCGGGGCGGGCAGACAGGGCACAGTGTTCTTAAAGGAGAAGACATCTGGATGTGCAGGAATACTGCCAGACTGTGCTATACCTATTTAAACACATAACAATCTAACATATAATGTCTCACACGTTTTGAGAAGTGTTAAACTAGAGCTGCTTTCTCTTACTGAGCCTGAATGGGCAGAACACTCCCCACTTGGCATCAATAGATGCCACTATTAGGTTTGTTTGGCAAAAGCAGCAACACAAGTTTTGTTATTGGCCTGAGGAGTTGTTCACATTCCCCAAACTTGCACACTCTGAGTTTGACTTTGTGTACTTTCCAATACTTGCTTGGGAAGGTTTGGGCGAAACGGTCGAGTGGCCACTCATTTTGGTGCGACTGGCTGTCTTTCATGAATACGACATCATGAGGTTTGATTTTTGGCCTGTCTTTCTACCACTTTGTCCTGTTATGTAGGGTGGAGAAGTACCATTTTCGCCATCTATCCCAGAAAACATTGGAGACTCCCTGTATTTGCTGTTTTTGCCATCTGTAGAGGTCTCTCTCACTGACTTCTGTTGGTGACGCAAGAGCATGTGGTCGTTCAACATGAAAGTTGGTCAAGGCTTTGAGAGGCTTCCTCTTGGCATATATGTGCCCTATCCTTGTATATATGCCCCCATCCTTTTCCCATCCTGGTATATTTACCTCCAATCATGGTATATATGGACATCATCCTAGTATATATGATCCTCATCCTGGTATACATGGTCCTCACCCTGGTATATATGTACTCAATCCTGGGCCCATCTTAGTATATATGTTCCCCATTCTGCTTTAAAAAAAAAATCTAAATATTCTACTCGCCTCACTCTGCTCCCCACTGCACGGCGTCCTTGCCTACAGCTGGCACAGAAACCGGCAAGCTGACATCGGTGTATGCTCCATAGCGCTGATATTACTTCCATGCGCCCCTAGTCATAGGCACACCGACATCAGCTTCCTGTCTCTCATTGGCCAGCAGTATATATAGCAATACAGGAACCCGATGCACATCCAGCTAAAGTAGGTACTGGGGCCCTCCATCCCCGGGCAAGACGTCAAAACAAGAGCAGCCGATGTCGGGTGGTTCTCGGCATCCCATCCGGTAGTCACGGTTACTAATGTGGTCAATGGACTGAATCTTGCTAATTGATTCACACCAACTCTACTATCATTATGATGAATTTACAATAATAGGTTTCATCTGGAAGGAGGTCAATACTTTCATCTGCACTGTATTAATGGTAAGAGGAGTTAAATATGGACTGACCCTGCATTAGGTAAACTCATCTATCTCTTAACCAAGGATTCACAAGCTTTACATAATCGTAACCAGTGAAATATACATAGTCCTTGCATTTTTTTATGCCGACTCAGTGTATATAATGAGGCCCTCTGTCTCCAGCTGTCATTAGGATATTGCAGTATCAACACATCTCTAGGTTTTGACCTGAACAGACCTTATTTTTTCATGCTCAACATCTCTGCTTAGGGCCTTCATGCTCTTTGTATTGCTTTTAAAATACAATGTAAAATAAATGCATTTTTCTTTACAAGTCTTTTTTATTTTTCTATTAGTACTTCTCCCTGGTGTCCTTTAAAAAATCAAAGGAAAAAATGCCATTGAAGCACCACTCCAGCTTTCAGTTATAGTGTGGTGCTTTCAATGTAAGTCCCCTACCCCCAATCATATACTCACCTTCCAGCAGCTTCATCTTTTACCTGAAGCAACTCTGTCCCACAGCGCCATCTTGTGTCCTTAACTTTTAACTGTCTGAAAGTCAGAAGTTACATCACAAGCTTCCAATACAAGTCTATGAGAGTCAAAACGAGGCCAGAACGAGGCTTCCATTCAGTTGTATTGAGTTGTGATCTCCGGTGCACTCTATGAAACACTAGCGCTGACGTCAGGTCAAAAATCACCTGAGACCGACCGGAGGTGAGTACAAGACAGATTTAGATTTAAAGCACCACTCCAGCGGGGAAATTAGAAAAAAACATGCTGGATTGCTGCTTTAAGCCTAAAAACACCAGCGATATTAGGAGGGAATTTAGGGGGGATTCAATAAGAGGGATATTTCCTGAATATCATTGTTTGTAGCAATAAACTAACAGAGAATATAGTAGTTAGACTGAAAAAAGAGAAGAGCAGTGCGCAGAGCTCCAACAACATGGCCTGATAGCCAGGAGACTATGTGGCCCAGATAAAAATGCAGTGTATAGCTGCTTACACTTTTTGGACCTAATCTATGTATTGCTTAAATAGCGCCACCATATTCCGCCACAGTTTACAGACATCGTCACAATCCCCATGGACCTCACAATATACAGGTGGGCCATTTATATGGATGCGCCTGAATAAAATGGGAATAGTTGATGATATCAACTTCCTGTTTGTGGCACATTAGTATATGGGAGGGGGAAAACGTTTCCAAGTGGGTGATGACCATGGCGGCCATTTTGAAGTTGGCCTTTTGGATCCAACTTTGTTTTTTTCAATGGGAAGAGGTTAATGTGACACATCAAACATATTGAGAATTTCATAAGAAACAATGGTGTCCTTGGTTTTAATGTAACTTTTGTTTCATGAGTTATTTACAAGTTTATGACACTTATAAAATGTGTTCAAAGTGCTGCCCATTGTGTTGGTTTGTTAATGCAACCCTCTTCTCCCACTCTTGACACACTGATAGCAACACCGCAGAAGAAATGCTAGCACAGGCTTCCAGTATTCATTGTTTCATATGCTGCAAAATGCAGACTTCAAAATGGCCACCAGGGTCACCACCAATCTGGAAAAGTTTCCCCCCTCCCATATACTAATGTGCCACAAACAGGAAGTTGATATCACCAACCATTCCCATTTTATTTAGGTGCATCCATATAAATAGCCCACCGTGTAAATACCGTAGGCCCATAGTCTTAGTTGATCACAGATTTGGACCTATGTTGAGCTCTGTATAACCCTGCCCACACCAATAATTGTGAATACTGACAGAAAGCTGCCAATCAGTGGTGGGGGTGTGGTTGGACCAGAAGGCACAAGACACCTAGTCCTGTAGTGATTTTCTCCTGCTGATAAAACTCTGAGTTTATTGAAATAGCATCCCACAGCCAAATAAGGGATACATTGTTGGAATTGGGAACCCTGCCCCCACATCACGCTGCCTTCAGATTACATAGCGAATACCTGCTGGCAAATATCCTTTAATTTGTTCAAGTGTCTTTATAGTATGTGCTATCCCAAGAAACCACTCTCAATATCTACAATGGAAGTGGCCGATGGAAAACAGTACAAAGCACAACAGTTTTTATTATTTAGGTATAAAAAAATCCTTGTACAATATTCTATATTGACTTGGCTCACAACATTGCTGCATTCATGAAGTCTGCCCTGGTTTCTCAGTTCCTTCAACATTACATATTCGATAACTCATTCGTAGTATTCTCTGTAGGAGATGTAAAATGGGGCAAGACTGAGTAACCTTATAAAAAGCCCTAGATCAGATGGCCGTGTGGGTAGCAACATGGCAGCTGAATGTTCATGTTGATAACTGTACAGTGATACATTTAGATCACAGTCATGGTATTACTGCACATTCTAGAAATGGGATTAAACTTGGTGATTCCAGAAGAGAATGAATCTGGTTACAAGTAAGATAAGTGGCGGTACTCAATGTCAAGTAGCAGCTGCAAAAGCAAGCAATATATTAGGTTGTATATTAATATTTGTACTCATGATCTGAATGTATTATTACCCTCCTATAAATGACTTGTAATGCCGCAGCTTGAATATGGGATCCAGTTTTGGAAGAAGGATACACGGTAGGAGAGATGGAGAAGGTTCGAAGATGGGCAACTAAATTATTCAATGGGATGGAAGTAGTGATGAGCGAGCTCTACCATGCTTGGGTGCTCGGCAGGTAGGACCCTCAGAGTATAATGGAAGTCAATGGAAAACTCAAGCGTTTTTTTGGAAGAGTTCCCAACTGACTTCCATTAAACTCAGTACATGAGGTGCGCCCATGCGAGCACCTAACTGTTCGTTACGAGTCCTGAGCACCTGAGCATGGTAGAGCTCGCTCATCACTAAAAGTTCCTTAGCTTAGTTCAAGTCGGATCTCCAAGATAAAGAGTGAGATCTCAATGTGAATAGTGCCAGGTGAGCTATCTGCCTTTTTTATTTGGGGCTCAATCATTATAAAAGTTGGGCTTGCTCATTTCTATGTATAAATACATGTGTGCTCATTACAAAGGATTGGCACATGACTTATTCCTTATAATGAATTTAAAAAAGGACCAGGGGACATTCATTACATGCAGAGGAAAGGTGATTCTGGCATCTAAATAGGAAAGGATTCTTTACAGTTAGAGAAGTCTAACTATGAATGTCCTACCGCAAGAGGTAGTAATGTAAGACACTGTATTAACATTTATAAAAGGGCTGGATAATTAAAGGAATATTCCAGTGGGTAGAAGTTATCACTGATCAGTGGGGGGTCTGACGGCTGAAAAGATAGGGCACTGGTATCCCAGTTATTATAGAATTAGAATACAGATAGTGAATATGCTATTCATTCTCTATGGGACTGTCGGAGAAAGACAAGTACAGTGTTGTTCCACCATGGAGAATTGATGGCTGGGAAGTCAAACATATGCACTGTCGGGAATAAAAGTGCCCCCTTCTGGTGAACACTGAAAGTGCTCCCTTCATCCCAGCGGTTGAACACTCACCGATTTAGAAGTTATCCAACTTGAATACCCCTTTAGATGATAAAAAATGGTGTGTAGGGTTATGAATAGCACTGAATGACGCTGATATGTTGAACCTGTGATGTCTACCTGAGGCCTCAGGCTCAAACGGCTAAGTAGGACACACTTGGTACAAGCCACTCCATTTGGAGAAAAAATCCCAAGAAACCCTGACACCATTTAACCTCTATACAGGGATATCGATTTGCAATGTGGGCCTGAAAATTGCTGCTTATGGAAGGGCTGCAGTCCAGAAACAGGTATGTCACTAAGCAGGTTCAAAGTTGGGAGGTCACGAAGAGAACAAAATCAGGACCTGTTAGAGTAGTTGGGTAGCCGGATCAAAATCTAGATGGCAGTAAATCACCAGGCGGAAGAAGTGTCCAACAAACAGACCGAGGTAAAACAGGAAAACAACAATGCAGAGCAAGAGACTAGCTAGGGGAGCACAAGCTATATCTGGCAGCTTTAGTAGGGTGTGATGCATTCTAATAGGCTGAAGACAGAAGTTGATGACTTCAGCTGGACAGCACACACTCCCACTCTGTCACACTGTTGCAGGAGCAGGCTCTGGTGAAGTGACAGGACCTTTTCCCAACAGATATACCGATCAGGGGCAGAACTACCGTGGTGCAGCTGGTGCCCCCAGCCGACCCCCGCAAGCTGCCATCAGAGGAGAGGAGGGTCAGGCAAGGGAAGCAGAAAGCTTCCTGCTTCCCCTGCCTGATCCCGCCCCTCCCCTTCTCTGCCCCTCTGGTTCCCAGGAGCGTACTTGCGCAGGTAGGAGAGCTGCCGCAAACGTCAGCACCATATCGCACCCCCCCCGGACCGCGGACCGCGCCAACGCCACCAGCACCACCCCCCCTGGACCGCGCGACGCCACCAGCAACACCCCCCCTTCTCCCCCACGATCCTCAACATGGCTGCACCAGGACCCCTGGGGTAAAGGTCCGCCACTGATACTGATGTAATTACAATCGTGTTGTATTGGAAGCTCCTTATAACCTGTCTAGTTGTACAGTTATAACTGTCTCTATTCTATAGCTGATTAATATTGATGATATTCCTAATATCTATTTTTGTCTTGGTCATTTCATCTCCAGGTAAACAAGCTCGAAAGAGAGAAAAATCAAGAGATCCGCCAAATTCGAGAACACGAGCAGCATAAAAACATTGTTATTGTGACAGAGCTAAAGGCCAAATTACATGAAGAGAAAATGAAGGAGCTCCAAGCCGTCCGGGAAGCCCTGCTGAGGCAGCACGAGTCCGAGCTCATCCGGGTTATTAAAATTAAAGATAATGAGAATCAGAGGCTGCAGGCCGTGGTGAACGCTCTGAGAGACGCTGCACCGGACAAAGTAAAGGCCGTTCTTTATAACGAGGCAAAGGAGGAAGCCAAGAAAACCTTCGAGTTTGAGAAAAGCAAAATGCAACAGGAGATTTTCGAGCTTAAAGGAGCCAAAAGACAAGTGGAAGAGGCATTGACTGTGGTCATCCACGCGGATAAAATGAAGGCTGCGGAGATTAGGAGTGTGTATCATTTGCATCAAGAGGAGATCTACAGAATAAAAAGGGAATGCGAAGAGGGAAATCCGCAGATTGGTATGTGCCGATAGAAAATGTAAAACAAAATTTATGCAATAGTCTATTTTTTTACATTGGTGATTCAATTCTGAGATATAAAAGGATGATGTTAAATGTGTTCTTTTTTTCAGACATAAAATATAAATATATATTATATCCAAAAATATGGATCAATTTGTAATGCAATTATAATCCACTGCAATAAGTATCTTTACCGAATCGAGGTGGCATAGAAATTCACATTCTCTATAACAGGGGTCTCCAACCTGTAGCTCACGGGCCCATGATGTGCGGCTCGTGACTGTGTGCCAGCTTGGTGTATTAGCACCAGGTCTAGCAAACAGCTATGAAGAGCCGGTCTCCAGATGGTGACTTTTGTGAGTAGTCCCACATAGAAGAGCAGATCTGAATGGGGGTAAGGTAAGAACCTCTGGATCTTGGTATACTGCCTCTGTGTGATTTCTGTTGAAAAACTTTGGCTGCCATTATACCAGTAATGGGGGTTCTGGGTGTCACTACTATGGGGAAGGGGGTGCGGGAGCTGGATGTGGCCTGCAACCTTCTCTCAGAGCTGGATGTGGCTCGTGACCATGTCGCAGAGCTGAATGTGGCTCATGATCCTCTCTCAGAGCTGAATGTGGCTCATCATCCTCTCTCAGAGCTGATGTGGCTCACGGCCCTCTCTAGAACTGAATGTAACTCTGCAACCCTCTCTCAGAGCTGAATGGCAACCCTCTCTCAGAGCTGAATGGCAACCCTCTCTCAGAGCTGAATGGCAACCCTCTCTCAGAGCTGAATGTGGCTCGCGACCCTTTCATAGAGCTGAATGTGTCTTGCGGCCCTCTCTCAGAGCTGAATGTGTCTTGCGGCCCTCTCTCAGAGCTGAATGTGTCTTGCGGCCTTCTCTCAGAGCTGAATGTGGCTTGCAACCTTCTCTCAGAGCTGGATGTGGCTTACGACACTCTCTCAGAGATGGATGCAGGTTGCGACCCTCTCTCAGGATTGAATGTAGCTCATGATCCTCTCTAAGAGCTGGATGTGGATTGTGACCCTCTCTCAGAGCTGGAGGTGGCTTGCGACCCTTTCTCAGAGCTGAATGTGGCTTGCAACCTCCTCTCGGAGCTGGAGGTAGCTCACCACCCTCTCTCAGAGATGCATGGTCACTACCCTCTTTCAGAGCTGAATGTGGCTTGTGACCCTCTCTTAGAGCTGGATGTGACTCATGACCCTCTCTGAGCTGAATGTGTCTCACGATCCTCTCTCAGAGCTGGATGTGGCAGATTATCCTCTTTAGAGCTGGATGTGGCTCTTGACCCTCACTCAGAGCTGGATGTGGCTGATGATAATCTCTCAGAGCTGGATGTGGCTCATGACCCTCTCTCAGAGCTGGATATGGCTGATGACACTCTCTCAGAGCTGGATGTGGCTCATGACCCTCTCTTAGAGCTGGATGTGGCTCATGACCCTCTCTTAGAGCTGGATGTGGCTCATGACCCTCACTCAGAGCTGGATATGGCTGGTGACACTCTCTCAGAGCTGGATGTGGCTCATGACCCTCTCTTAGAGCTGGATGTGGCTCTTGACCCTCTCTCAGAGCTGGATGTGGCTGATGACACTCTCTTAGAGCTGGATGTGGCTCACAATCCTCTCTTAGAGCTGGATGTGGCTCTTGACCCTCTCGCAGAGCTGGATGTGGCTGATGACACTCTCTCTGAGCTGGATGTGGCTGATTATCCTCTTTAGAGCCGGATGTGGCTCTTGACCATCTCTCAGAGCTGGATGTGGCTAATGATAATCTCTCATGGTACCTTTACACGCCGCGACGGCAGGCTGGATACATCCCGCTACTTCACGTGCACGAGCACGCTCAAACGGCTACAAACGGTCAACGCACCCTCTTTACACGCCGCCATAAGGTGCGCTACGCCACGCTACATCTGTAGCTAGCTACATCGCCGGGTGTCTCAAGTAGCCATCTGTAGCTCATGTACACACAGCTAGGGATGGGCGAATCTACTCGCTAGGACTCGTTACTCGGCGAGTAGTAAGGGACTCGCAGGACTCGGTACTCTGCGAGTTTCCCACTGATTACTCGCACGAGTCCAATGCAAATCAATATCAATCCTAGTTTTGTCAGAAACGCTGACAAAACTCGGATTGCCATTGTTTGCATTAGACTCGTGCGAGTAATCACTGGCTACTGTGCCAGTGATAGCAGGGAAACTCGCAGATAACTGCTGTTTCTTTGCGAGCCGAGTCCAGCTGTCTTCTCTGTGCAGCTCCAGGGTCCTAGAGCCTGCCTGCTCACAGACATGATGTAGCAGTGCTGAGATTGTTCTCAGTCTGCTCATTCCCTGTGTACAGACATGAATGTCTGTGCACAGAGATGATGTAGCAGTGCTGAGATTGTTCTCAGTCTGCTCATTCCCTGTGTACAGACATGAATGTCTGTGCACAGAGATGATGTAGCAGAGCTGAGATTGTTCTCAGTCTGCTCATTCCCTGTGTACAGACATGAATGTCTGTGCACAGAGATGATGTAGCAGAGCTGAGATTGTTCTCAGTCTGCTTATTCCCTGTGCAAAGACATCTATATTTATGCACAGGGGATGTAGCAGAGAGGACATCGCGTTTTGGACTGCGTCGGACGGAAGAGGATTTTTTTAATTAAAGATGGAGTCCCTAATGGCTTTTTTTTTTATTTCTAATAAAAAATTTTCCTTGTGTTGTGTTTTTTTTTTTAAACAATTTAATAGAAATTCATGGCGGTCATGTCTAATATTGGCGTGACCGCCATAAATTTCGGGCTTAGGGCCAGCTGATAATACAAAGCTGGCCCTAACCTCTTTATTACCCAGCGTGCCACCGCTACCAGGGCCGCTGGAAGAGCGGGTTCAGCGCCAGAGGATGGCGCTTCAATGAACGCGCCATCTTCTGGGGCGGCTGCGGGCTGCAATTTGCAGCGGGGGGTGCCCAGAAAGCTTGGGCATCCCTGCGCTGCGGATTCCAGCCCCCAGCTGCTTAGCTGTACCTGGCTAGACATAGAAATTGCGCGGAGCCCCACGCATTTTTTTTTTATTATTTCATGAATTTCAGAGTCAGAGTCTCAGAGTCAGACCCTAAGCCCGAAATTTATGGCGGTCACGCCAATATTAGACATGACCGCCATGAATTTCTATTAAATTGTTTTAAAAAAAAACACAACACAAGGAAAATTTTTTATTAGAAATAAAAAAAAAAGCCATTAGGGACTCCATCTTTAATTAAAAAATCCTCTTCCGTCCGACGCAGTCCAAAACGCGATGTCCTCTCTGCTACATCCCCTGTGCATAAATATAGATGTCTATGCACAGGGAATAAGCAGACTGAGAACAATCTCAGCTCTGCTACATCATCTCTGTGCACAGACATTCATGTCTGTACACAGGGAATGAGCAGACTGAGAACAATCTCAGCACTGCTACATCAGGCAGCAGGCGGGCTCTAGGACCCTGGAGCTGGCAGCCTGTACAGAGGAGACAGGATCTTATCTGTGCGAGTCAGCGATTACTTACAAAGTAAACGAGCAATGCAAATAAATGACAAAACTAGGATTGCTTCAGGCTGAAGCTTCCGAGACACATCTGCGATTTGTAAATCTCACACTACTCGCTATTACTCGCTTCCCCATTCATTAACATTGGACTCGCTAGACTCGCAACGAGTAGCGAGTCCTGTGCTCGGACTCGCTAGAGTCAAGCGATTCCGAGTAATTTAGGATTCGCCCATCACTACACACCGCTACAACCAGCTACTATGGGAGGACCTGGTGCAGCAGGGACAGCACATAGGCGTGCCACAATCTTGGATTACGAGCCGTCCGTACGATGATAGGACATCGCAATATCATCATGATTGGCCAGGCATCGCAGGAGGCTGAGTAATACAGCACGCTCGAGCGATTGTGTAGTGTGACTGGTCAGCTCCTTAAATATGCCGCCCTAGGCAGCGACTACCAATCGTCATGCAGGAGCTTCCTCCAATGATCGGTGATGGGGCGGGGTATCCCGGAGCCTGGGTCACGCCTTAGCTACATTGCAGCTACATCGCAGGGTGTCCAGAGTTCCCTTCCGGTGCTTCTTTACACGCCGATACAGCTCGCTACCATCGGCGATGTAGCCATCAGTTTTCGAGCAGAGCCCATAAACAGATGTATCTGTCGCCGGCTGTAGCGTCGCGTCTTCAGACGCCGCTACGACGGGCTACATTGACGCTACAAGCTACATTTGTAGCCTGTAGCGGGATGTATCCAGCCTGCCGTCGCGGCGTGTAAAGGTACCATCAGAGCTGGAAGTTGTTCATGACTCTCTCTGAGCTGGATGCTTCAAAGGTTCTGGGATCAAAGGTGTATCACAGTCCGCGCTGCCCGATCGTCCAAAGGATCACAAGGGAAAACAATGTTCCAAACGAAATTCTCTTTATTCCTATAAACCGACGCGTTTCGGCGCCCAATCCTGGCACCGTCCTCAGGGTCTGAGCTGGATGCGGCTCTCAAGGTTAGAAAGGTTTGGGACCTCTGCTCTATAGTGTTTGTGAAGTTCCTTAACAGCACACCTAGTAGTTAGTAGCGGTATTTCAATTAATATTTCTCAATTGCACATACTCTAGTGCATTACAAGGCAAGCCATCACTCACTCATTAATAGACCTATAAAACTAAAGTAAGATGTTATAGAGAAAACAAACAACATGATTATGACATACGTATGACATGAAACATGAAACATATCTACAAAGTAATTAACTTTTAAGACTGGTGTAATGTAGGACTTTGCAGGTGCAAATATTTTTCACAGGATGACAACTTTGGATATTTAAAGAGGTAAGTGAAATTGGTTTCAAATATTTGTAACTTTATATAAGGTCATATCTGGTATAGGACATCATAGGTGCACTGCAGAGTAGTCAAGGTCTCCACTAATCCCAATGGGTCGTCTTCTTCAGAATTTTAGAGTTTTTCATTTGTCACACACAGCAGTATGATGCCAACTCTCCAGCCGATAACATCCTTTAAGTACATTCACATTCATCCATTCTCATCCATGACCCTTCCATAAGCTCCTTTGCAGAATTCATGATAATTACAGCTGTTGGAATCCCCCCTTTCCCTTTATACAACATTGTACAGTTCGGCAACGCAACCGCCCCCCCCCCCCATCCCTCTTTGTATACAAACCAAGAAGCGGAATGGATGACGTGGATAAGAATGTGACCCGCGACCTTGACCCAGTTAAGTACCCAGAACCTTCCTTGTGTTTCCATATTGATGTACAGGAGATCGGTAAAAGATCTACAGATTTTATTTTTATTGTTTTTCAGATGTCGGAAAATAAGAAATTACAAAAAAAGAATAATCAAGGACGAAGGGTGAGACTGATTTCTCTAAATACGCAGCATGTCAGTGGATCAAAAGAAAAAGAAGATCATTTACTGAAAATGAGAAAAAACAACAAATTCATGTTGCGTGCTATATATATTGTCAATACAACACACTGTATGGAAAATTTCTATTATTATGGTGTAGAAATTCATCCATAAATTGCCATAGACCCTCTCTTTTGCTCCCTGCAATGATTGACACTTGCACAGTGCCGATGAAAAGTATTCGCCTACATAGAGCGCAGGCAATCAGCTCTCCTGTGTATTAAAACTCTTGCTGCCCAATTCCAATTCAACCATTGGGAATGATGTATATCTTCTGATAGCACCTGTATTGTCAAAATACTTTAAAATTATTTTTTATCTGTTATGCTAATTAGCTGTCTAGTGTAACTTTTGTGTCTGCACCTTCTCTTCTTCTTGGGTGGTCTAGTGCCCTTTCTATTCTTTTTCTTGGGTGGTCTGGTGCACTTTGTATGCTTCTTGGGTTTTCTGGTCCACCTTGTATGCTTCTTCTTGGGTTGTCTGGTGCACGTTCTATTCTTCTTAGGTGGTCTGGTGCACCTTCTATTTTTCTTCTTCGGTTGTCTGGTGTACCTTCTATTCTTCTTGAGTGGTCTGGTGCACCTTCTATTCTTCTTAAGTGGTCTGGTGCACCTACATTCTTCTTGTTGGGTGGTCTGATTCTATTTTTCTTCTTGGGTGGTCTGGTGTACCTTCTATTCTTCTTTGGTGGTCTGGTGTACCTTCTATTCTTCTTGAGTGGTTTAGTGCACCTTCTATTCTTCTTGAGTGGTCTGGTGCACCTTCTATTCTTCTTGGGTGGTCTGGTGCACCTTCTATTCTTCTTGGGTGGTCTGGTGCACCTTCTATTCTTCTTGTTGAGTGGTCTGATTGTATTTTTCTTGTTGAGTGGTCTGGTGTACCTTCTATTCTTCTTGAGTGGTCTGGTGCACCTACTATTCTTGTTGGGTGGTCTGATTCTATTTTTCTTCGAGTGGTCTGGTGTACCTTCTATTCTTCTTTGGTGGTCTGGTGTACCTTCTATTCTTCTTGAGTGGTTTAATGCACCTTCTATTTTTCTTGCTGGGTGGCCTGATTCACCTTCTTTCTTCTTCTTGAGTGGTTTTGTGCACGTTCTATACCTATTCTTGGGTGATCCAGTGCACCTTTTATTCTTCTTCTTGGGTGATTTGGCGCACCTTCTATTCTTCTTTTTTAATGGTCTAGTGACGTTCTATTTTTCTTATTTAGGTGGTCTGGTACACCTTCTATACTTCTTCTTGGGTGGTCTGGTGCACCTTCTATTCTTCTTAGGTGGTCCAGTGTACCTTCTTCTTGGGTATTACAAGTTGACTTCTCTGCAGTCTGTGTATTTAAAATTCTGTTAATTTCCTTTGGGCATTAAGAGTTAATGGGCCTTTTCACATCTACTTTCTATTCCGTTTGGATTGCAATCTGTGTTTTTAACAGCATGTGTGCCAAAAACGCATTGCACACGCATGCAAAAACGCACTCATTGATTTAAATGGAAAACGCATTGAAAATGCAAGTAGAAAAGCATGTCCATTTTCTGCAAACTCAAAATGCATGCATTTTTGCAACAGCAGTCCAAAACGTGTTCTGCAATGTTTGGGCTGCGTTTGCAAAAACGCATGGGTTTTGCGTGTGCAGAAAATGACATGCTTTTCTCCTTGCATTTTCAATGCGTTTTCCATTGAAATCAATGGGTGAGTTTTTGCATGTGTTTCATTGCGTTTCTATGCGTTTTTGCAGTGCAAAGATGTGAACTTAGCCAATGTCAGTTTTTCCTTTGCTGCTAGTACTGTCTTAAATCAGATGATGCAGTTGCTGACCACTCCTCCACCCTTTAAATAGTCACATGACCCATCACCTGATGTCGTTGATAGAGTGCATTCTCAGCCTGACAATTGTGCTGTTTGGAAGTAGTTATCAGCTGCTGCTGGATGTTCTTCCCGGTGACCCCTATCTCTGCATTGGAGTTTTGCAGCCTATTATAAGTATCCTTATTGTTATTTCCCCTGTTTGTCTAACCTACCCTGTGTTTTACTATCTGCAGTGGTGAGGCTAGCACCCTCACCAGCAGTGCACTAGAAAGGGTTGACAAGCAGGGACTAGGCATGTGATAGTGGTAGGAGAAGGATCTGCTTGGGATGGTCAGGACAGTAAGGGACAGACACAGGCCAGCGTTAGGAGGTGTCTCTATCTCCCTCTCCCTACTACTAAAACCTCCCTTCCCCTTTTACCATAATGCTGTCCTTTGGTGTCATGCCGTGCGGCAGACATTTTCACTGTCCGTACGTGACATTGGGTGGTCTGGTGCCCCTTCTATGCTGCTTCTTGGGTGGTCTCCTTCACCTTCCATTTTTCTCCAGTGGTTTGGTGTACCTTTTATTCTTCTTCTTGGGTGGTCTGATGCACTTCTATAACTGTTGGGTGGTCTGATGCACTTCTATAACTGTTGGGTGGTCTGGTTCACCTTTTCTTTTTCTTGAGTGCTCTGGTGCACCCGTTCTAGCTTCCGTTGGGTTAGAGCTGTCTGTCTTGAACAGCTCAACATCATTCTATGTGTTTAACATAGTTTCTCCTGGAGTTCAGGCTCCCAATGACATTACGTAAAGATCTAATGTGAATTGGAACCTGATGTCACTTCCACAACAGATGATGTTGGTGAAGGGAAGGATCCAAGCTAATAAATTTCAGTAGCTATTTCTTTTATTTAGCACAGAATAAAGTCGCTGCTAGAAGAGTGGCTGCAGATTTCTCATAGAAAACGCAGGGGCTCTTGGCTGAGTTGAGCCTTCGAATTAGCTGTCAGCCAACTTAAGTCAACTCTGTGCACTGTGCAAGTGTGAACGCAGTGTCTGTCAGTGCATGTGTGGGACTTTAGGCTTGAAATCTCTGGAACAACTGAAGGCAGCTCTTTTAATCATTAAAGGGTGGCCACTAATTGTACAGAGCAGTAGCCAAGTAGCACATCAGATAGAAGGTCGTGATCTGGTAAAGTAGACCCTGTATTTGGACAATACAGGAACAATTCTTCTTGGGTCAACTTAATCTGCTTAAAGGGAACCAACCAGCAGGATTTAGGGCTATAAGGTGAAGCCGGTGCCTTACAGGCTCTCAGATACTAAGTGCAATCATACCTTTACTTCAATGATTACATGTATGATTGCAGAGAGAAGTGTTATCAAACAACTGGGGTTGTTTGTTTTTTCTCCTCTTCTGTGGACATGCCTCTCGGCTGTATGGCAGCTTTCACATAGCGTTTTGTTTCCTGTCCGTGGGATCCTACTTTTTGCAGGACCGCATGGACAGGAAAGGACATCATCAAAGGTGACCTATTTCTGTGTCCTGATCCTTGATTTTCACGAGTCCGGACACAGAAAGAGCTGTGCAGGGCACTTTCACTTCCACAATGTACAGTATATCCATACATTGCGGAAGTGAAATTAAGTAAAAGCAGGGGTTAAAAATAAAAAATCTGTATTCTTACCTTCCAGCGATCCCCCAGCACCTCCAGCAAGCTCTGGGTGTCTACAGGACATGCCGTTACGTCACAACCCGGAAGCGTCATCGGGTCACATGACCGCTGTTGCCACGGTAAACGGTCATGTGACCCAATCAGCTGATCGGGTTGTGACGTAATGGCAGGTCCTGTAGACACTCGGAGCTTGCTGGAGATGCCGGGGGATCACTGCAAGGTAAGAATACAGAATTTGTATTATTAACACCTTGCTTTTACTTAATTTCACTTCCGCAATGTATGGATATACATTGCGGAAGTGAAATGAGATGGTTAGGCGCAGTTTTAGTGTACTGAGCATGCTCAGTAAACTAAAATCGGGTCCGAGAAACGATCCTGTGTTTTCTCGGACCCGTGCTCCATAGGCCCCCATGTTAAAGGCCACGGATCGGGTCGGATCCGATTTATGTCTGATTTTTGGCTGTGCTCAAAATGGGAGCAGTCTCTGATTTTGGGCACAGCAAAAAATCGGACACGAATTGGATCCGACAAAAATCGGATGGCAATTAGGCCAAATCCGATCCGATCCGTGCCCATAGGATAACATGGCGGCCAAATCGGATCCGTGGCTGTCCGTTTTACAACGGACAGCCACAGAGCCTCAAAAATCGTGATGTGAAAGCATCCTACGCCAGTCTGTACCCCCTCCATCTTATCTATACTCTAGCCACAGGGTGCTGACAAAACTGAAAGTAGAGATGAAAGGGAGCGGGGGGAGGGTTTGGCTTACAGCCGAAAGGCATGCCCACAGAGGAGTTAAAAAAAAAACAACTCCAGTGCAAACCATCTGCTGCCCTGTTTTCCAGGGGTTTTACAACACTTTTCTCTGCAATCAAACATGGAATCATTGAAGTAAAGGTATAATGCCATTTAGCATCCCAGAACCAGTAAACACTGTAAGGGTACCTTTACACACGGCTACATTTGTAGCTTGTCACCAGGCAACTTACAGGTTGCAGTGAAATCATGGATACATGGTTCTATCTTGTTGCTGTGTACAAATGGAATCATGTATCCATGATTTCACTGCAACCTGTAAGTTGCCTGGTGACAAGCTACAAATGTAGCCGTGTGTAAAGGTACCCTAAGGGTACCTTTACACACGGCTACATTTGTAGCTTGTCACCAGGTAACTTACTGGTTGCAGTGAAAATCATGGATACATGGTTCTATCTTGTTGCTGTGTACAAATGGAATAATCTCTCCATGATTTCACTGCAACCAGTAAGTTACCTGGTGACAAGCTACAAATGTAGCCGTGTGTAAAGGTACCCTAAGGGCTTCACTTTATATCCCTAAATCCTGCTGCTTGGTTCCCTTAAACTCAGAATGGATATTTGCCGTATCAGACTCCTCTTTTGGTCCAGCAGGCAGAGACCGTGTATGTGCGGCCATTACTCCAATGGAAATGAGAATAGGACCCGCTCTTTCTCAGATCTTGTAAGGACTGATGGACATGTCACAAAACTGTTTAAGGCAAGCCCCAACCCTGACGGAGAATAGCAAGTAGAATAGAATAGGATCCTACGGCCATTTCTTACTGTTGCACTGGATAATTGTGTAATATTGAAGGTTGGCCGTAGAATTTACGATGTTTATTGCTTTTCCTAGAAATCCCCCAGGTTAAGGCTGTTGCCACAAAGCCATATTTTATCTTTAATCTGAAGACATCAAGGTGCTGAGATAACAAATTAAGCCATCTAAGATCCACATAAGTCTCCCTCTCAGACAGCAGGGACAGCTCCCCAGGCGGCCAACAAACGGTAGCCGAACCAAAGGGCTTGTGAGATAAATCACTGGTTTTGATTTGGCTGTCAAGGGGCACAGACTCCAAATAACAACCGGCCTCGTTACTTGCTTCTTTCCAAAATTTTGAGAATTTCATTTAGTTCTTGTTAGGCCTAACGAGCTAATCAATAGATCACACATACAATCACATTGGTTGGGTTTCTAGCAATTTTGTGTTGTATCTTCTACCTAATCAATGAGCTTAATAAACCTTCAAGAGATGTCAACCCAAGATGTGTAGAGATATAGATGCACAATCTATTGGACTTAAGTATGTGTATAAGCCTGTATTTCGTACACCAAGTGAAAGAAGACATCAAAGATATAAGAGCAAGGAGTTCTAAGAGAATTGATCAAATTGTATATGTGGGTGATTCAAGGGAGGAGCTGAACACATTAATATATATTTATACAAAAGAAGATCCAGTAATGTCATTGATTCATTAATATCTCTGCCCAGAGGCGTAACTACAACGAGCGCAGGGGTTGCAATTACACCTGAGCCATGGAGCCTTGGGGGCCCCCAAAGTCCATTTGGCCAATAGAAAAAGACTAATGCTATTAAAGAATTGCAATAATTGGGGGCCCCATTGGAGCTTTTGCATCGGGGCCCATGAGCTTCCAGTTACGCCACTGTCTCTGCTCCTCTTTCTAGGAGTCCAGTTGGGCCCTTCTGCTTAGTGATTGACAGCCATATCTGAAGAAAAAACCCCACTAGACTCCTATTGATGGAAAGAACAGGTTTTTGCTATGTAATCCAAGAGCAGCAGAATGTAGATGGAGAAGTATAACAAATAATTGGCACTCTTCTAGTTATGGAGTAGAGAAATCCCATTAATTTAGAGGAAATCCCAGCACTCACTTTCTTTGCTCATTATTTTATATCCATCTTCACTACGTGGATGTCTCAGCTCTTCTCGGATTTCCAATAGCTGTTGAAAACTCAAGAGGAGCTGAAGCGCTAAAGGTAGAGACTCTTGAACTAAAATAATGTGTAAAGAAAGTGAGTACCAGGATTTCTTCTATAATGTAGAGGCAGAGAACATCATTTCAGTGATGACACTTACTGGGCTGTGTGTTGCTGATTCAATAAAATCAGTGCTTTATCAGCAGGAGATTATCACTAGAGAACTTGTTGTCTCATGACATGTAGTCCTCCTGCTCTGCATATCGAGCCTATGCACAGTGAGCAGTGCAATCTGCCAATCAGTGGTGAGCGTGGATTATACAGGGCTCAGCATTCAGAGAAGTGTAAGATCAGCAGCAGAGAACACACCTCAAAACTGCAGCAAGTGACATATCGCTGGAATCAGGGTGTCACCCCCTATAGTATGCTGCTCTTAGATTACATCGCAAAAACATGCTGACAGATTACCTTTAAATGAATATTATACAAATCTATCTGGAGGTATTTTTATCAGTTCAATCACAGCGGACAATTCTAAATAGAAATTATAAAAACAAACAATGATAAATGTGAAAAAATCTATATTTTTTACATTTAAAAAGACTGAGAGTCTACAGCAGATGCTGTACCCTGTAAACTGCATAAAGTATAACCTGTTGTCAATAACATGAAACTGTAACATGTGTGACTAATCTTACAATAATAAAATATTAAGTTTCACATTTTTCTCATTGTGTTATTGACACCTACATGTAACAAGCTAATGCTCACACAATCCCCCATCTCTATGACCTTACATATTATGTTATATTGAGAATAACTGTGTGTCCTGATCTGTATTATCAATAAACTAATAAAATGTCCATTATGTGAGAAGTTCTCACACCGACATGTCCAACAATGCTGAATGGTCTTCTGATGACTTTGTCACCTCAGTCTGGAACCACAAACCACTGAAGAACATTCGGAGGCGTCCCGAGTCGACTCCTGACATCCTCATGTGTTTTCCCTGTTGGCCTGAACCCATGAACCTTTCCATTTTTCCATTATATTGATCATTCTTCTCATTTTTTTGTACATCTGAATTTCCTAAAATCTCACCCAGGTATTGGATTTTTGCAGAAAAGAAGGAATCCAGCTCCACTGATAAAATGTAAATCCTTTATTGATTACTTCAAGATTCTAAAAATCTATATGAATAGAAAGCAGTATGGAATCCAATAAAATCCATTATAGAGAACTCAGTAGTGCGACAGAGTTGACGGCAGTCAATGCCTCTCTGGTGTATACCACCCTTACATTTTATCTAGGGAGCTGGACTCGTTATTTTATTCTTTGAATCTACTTGTCTCAGCAAAGACGCTCGACCTGCTCTGGAAACTCCAGGACATTGATTGCAGTGACCTGCTCTGGAAACTCCAGGACATTGATTGCAGTGATCTGCTCTGGAAACTCCAGGACATTGACTGCAGTGACCTGCTCTGGAAACTCCAGGACATTGACTGCAGTGACCTGCTCTGGAAACTCCAGGACATTGATTGCAGTGACCTGCTCTGGAAACTCCAGGACATTGATTGCAGTGACCTGCTCTGGAAACTCCAGGACATTGACTGCAGTGACCTGCTCTGGAAACTCCAGGACATTGATTGCAGTGGCCTGCTCTGGAAACTCCAGGACATTGACTGCAGTGGCCTGCTCTGGAAACTCCAGGACATTGACTGCAGTGGCCTGCTCTGGAAACTCCTGGACATTGATTGCAGTGGCCTGTTCTGGAAACTCCTGGACATTGATTGCAGTGGCCTGTTCTGGAAACTCCTGGACATTGACTGCAGTGACCTGCTCTGGAAACTCCAGGACATTGATTGCAGTGGCCTGCTCTGGAAACTCCAGGACATTGATTGCAGTGACCTGCTCTGGAAACTCCAGGACATTGACTGCAGTGACCTGCTCTGGAAACTCCAGGACATTGACTGCAGTGACCTGCTCTGGAAACTCCAGGACATTGATTGCAGTGACCTGCTATGGAAACTCCAGGACATTGACTGCAGTGACCTGCTCTGGAAACTCCTGGACATTGATTGCAGTGACCTGCTCTGGAAACTCCAGGACATTGATTGCAGTGACCTGCTCTGGAAACTCCAGGACATTGACTGCAGTGACCTGCTCTGGAAACTCCAGGACATTGACTGCAGTGACCTGCTCTGGAAACTCCAGGACATTGATTGCAGTGACCTGCTGTGAAAACTCCAGGACATTGATTGCAGTGACCTGCTCTGGAAACTCCAGGACATTGATTGCAGTGACCTGCTGTGAAAACTCCAGGACATTGATTGCAGTGACCTGCTGTGGAAACTCCAGGACATTGATTGCAGTGACCTGCTGTGAAAACTCCAGGACATTGATTGCAGTGGTCTGCTCTGGAAACTCCAGGACATTGATTGCAGTGACCTGCTCTGGAAACTCCTGGACATTGATTGCAGTGACCTGCTCTGAAAACTCCTGGACATTGATTGCAGTGACCTGCTCTGGAAACTCCAGGACATTGATTGCAGTGACTGCTCTGAAAACTCCTGGACATTGATTGCAGTGACCTGCTCTGGAAACTCCAGGACATTGATTGCAGTGACCTGCTCTGGAAACTCCAGGACATTGATTGCAGTGACTGCTGTGGAAACTCCAGGAATTGATTGCAGTGACCTGCTGTGAAAACTCCAGGACATTGATTGCAGTGACCTGCTCTGGAAACTCCAGGACATTGATTGCAGTGACCTGCTGTGAAAACTCCAGGACATTGATTGCAGTGGTCTGCTCTGAACTCAGGACATTGATTGCAGTGACCTGTCTGGAAACTCCTGGACATTGATTGCAGTGATCTGCTCTGGAAACTCCAGGACATTGATTGCAGTGACCTGCTCTGAAAACTCCTGGACATTGATTGCAGTGACCTGCTCTGGAAACTCCAGGGCATTGATTGCAGTGACCTGCTCTGGAAACTCCAGGACATTGATTGCAGTGACCTGCTCTGGAAACTCCAGGACATTGATTGCAGTGACCTGCTGTGAAAACTCCAGGACATTGATTGCAGTGACCTGCTCTGGAAACTCCAGGACATTGATTGCAGTGACCTGCTGTGAAAACTCCAGGACATTGATTGCAGTGGTCTGCTCTGGAAACTCCAGGACATTGATTGCAGTGACCTGCTCTGGAAACTCCTAGGACATTGATTGCAGTGATCTGCTCTGGAAACTCCAGGACATTGATTGCAGTGACCTGCTCTGAAAACTCCTGGACATTGATTGCAGTGACCTGCTCTGGAAACTCCAGGCATTGATTGCAGTGACCTGCTCTGGAAACTCCAGGACATTGATTGCAGTGACCTGCTCTGGAAACTCCAGGACATTGATTGCAGTGATCTGCTCTGGAAACTCCAGGGCATTGATTGCAGTGACCTGCTCTGGAAACTCCAGGACATTGATTGCAGTGACCTGCTCTGGAAACTCCAGGACATTGATTGCAGTGACCTGCTCTGGAAACTCCAGGACATTGATTGCAGTGACCTGCTGTGAAAACTCCAGGACATTGATTGCAGTGACCTGCTCTGGAAACTCCAGGACATTGATTGCAGTGACCTGCTGTGAAAACTCCAGGACATTGATTGCAGTGACCTGCTCTGGAAACTCCAGGACATTGATTGCAGTGACCTGCTGTGAAAACTCCAGGACATTGATTGCAGTGGTCTGCTCTGGAAACTCCTGGACATTGATTGCAGTGACCTGGTCTGGAAACTCAAGGACATTGATTGTAGTGACCTGCTCTGGAAACTCCAGGACATTGATAGCAGTGACCTGCTCTGGAAACTCCAGGACATTGATAGCAGTGACCTGCTCTGGAAACTCCTGGACATTGATTGCAGAGGCCTGCTCTGGAAACTCCAGGACATTGATTGATTGTGGAGAGCTTGCTTCTCTTTTTTGTTTTGGATTTTTGCATCCATGTCCATATTTTAGTTTTTATCCTTGGCAAGTGGGATTCAAGCTTGTTACTGTAATGCTAGGAAGGAGAATCAGCACAATATGTTTTATCCGAGAAAAAAAATAACTTAAAAATGATCATATGTGCTCACACCGGAAGATGAAATAAGGTTTATAAATGACTTCTGCTGCAGATCCACAGGGTCAATGAGCTGATGTGTAGGAAAGAAGGACTATCAGTGGTCACTCTGTGCTGATGGTCAATAATGATGCTGTGGGTTATGCCAAAATACTTGGTTTATTAATTCAACGCGTTTCGAAGCTGCCCCGCTTCTTCATCAAGACAAAGAACAGGCGAGGCAGCTTCGAAACGGTTGAATTAATAATGATTTTTGGATGAACACACAGCATCATTATTGACCATCAGCACAGAGTAACCACTAATCGTCTTTCTCTCCAACCTTGATACTGTATCACTTTGAGACACTTTATGCCGAGATCTCTGTAAAATTCACAATTGGACACAAGAAAAGAGATTTTCCAGCTAATATCAGACAAGAAAGGAAAGATTGGAAGTAATGAAGGTTGCATTGTATCCAAAACAGGCTTAAAAAGTCGGACTCTCATCTAAAACTGATAATATAAATTACTTTTACATGGATGAATCTCGAAACCTGAGAATTAGATCTTCCTCAAGACGACTTTACGTTCTCACAATTTTACATGGCTGACGGATTTTGGCTTGGAGTACAAGAAAAACCTTAGCGACTATCACATTCTTGAAGGGAATCTGTCATGAGGTATTTGCTACGTAAACTGAGAACAGCATGCTGTAAGGGTTAGAAACACAAAATCAACTGTGCCTCTCTTATCAGGCTGAGTGCTATTGTTAAAGTAAAACAAAGGCTTTATCACCTGGTGATTACCTTACAGGACTACATTGTCAAGCGCATGGCAGTCTGACACACCCCTGCTGTGACTGACACCTAACTATGAATGTACAATCTGTATACAGAGCCTGGTGTGGGCGGTGTAGTGGGGGGCGATATCTCAGATTCTTTGATGAAGATCTCAACTTTCTGCCAGGTCTAACACACAGTTGACATCACCTGTACCCAGTGCTCCCCATTGACTTAACATGGGGTCCGTTGGGTTTTCCAGGATTGGACACAAAATTGAGTGTTCAACATGAAAGACATGGGTTGCCAGAACTTGTCACGTACGCTCCTTTAATTAGTGATCTCTGCTGCGTTTCTAAACCTAAACGCTTTGATTGCGTGAGAACGACTGCAGCCAGTAATCTATGTGATACATCGTTGGATTCAGGGTTTCTTTGTCTACATTATGTTTCTCTCAGATGAGGTAGCAAAAGCCTGCTGACAGATTCCCTTTATACATCAAAGACAATGTTGATTATCACCATTAGGTTGCTGATGTTAAATATTGAAACAAAAAGGAACTTCCACCAAATTGATCACATTGGAGAGAGATGATGGATGTTTTCTGTTGGAAGATGGAGGGTTCCTTTATTGGTTCTACTTTGGATTCTGAATTTCTGTGATCTTTCCTTAGTATTATAGAAGGATGCTGTCTTATTTCTTCACATGCATCTTCTGCATCGTCTCCGTTCTCAGCTTTCCCCTATTTCTGAGATCTCCATACGCCCCACAGTCAGACAGATTTGGTATAAGTCGAGCACACGGCCCCATCCTGCATTTCTGCTCTATTTTGCAGTTAAGCCGCTTAGTGCTGTAACTTCAGGATGATGATCTCAGTGTGACCCCAGAAGTATTTAATATGCCTGAAACGGGATTGTATTAAGTAGAGCTAAGATACATTGTGTGCATTCTGCTAAGCTTCACATGGTGTCACTATGATTACAATGTATTTTACTGTATTACAGACTATTCATCATTAATGCAGTCATTATGCGGGACACACTATAGGACTGTACGTCTACATGGTTACATTTATATTAATTTATATTTTTTTTGTGTTCTTGCACGTACATGCGAGAGAGCTGTCAATTAAATGGAGAGAAGCTGGCTGGGGTTGAAGCTTGTAAGCCCCAATGGGGCCAAAATGACTGATGTATGTAAAGTGGCGTGGAATTAATAGCGCTATATAAATTAATAAATATTATTATTATAATGTGAGCCAAAACACGTTGTTTTTAATATGTACTTTTTGCCTAATAAATGTGAAAGAACTTATATGAGGAATGCCGGCAATGAACTGGAAACCCCTAATTTCCTTACACAATCCATCTAGTACACCTGAAAAATCCTTTTAACTTCAACTTCTGTTTGCAAAAACAAGTTCTTACTTCATGTAGTTTTTACACCTGCGGAAGATAGAAAATGAGTCCTGGCCGAGAACGTTACCGCTGCCCTAATCCGCCCCATAGAGAACCGAAGTGGGCGCAATACCCAGTCCTGAAAATCTTCTCTCAACTCCAACATTAACATTCATAGCCAAATATTACATCCATTCCATTGAATCGAAACCCTTCTATGTTCCATCTCCATCTTCATCAAAACCTATAGATTAATTCATGTATATGGAAAATATAAAAAATATAGCTATGTCTCTTGACAAGTGGGTTTTAGCAAATACTTAAATATAATTTCTGGAATATCTGCTTTGTTCAGTTGTTTCTCCTCCTGGAAGTGTGTAAGCCAAATGCCAACTGGGCGTCACTGTGCCCTTCTCAATAGTACAGGGTGACTCTCTCGCTACTTTACCGAGAAAAATTGCCATAATTTCTAAGGGAGACGGTCGATCATACTGAAATTTGGACTGTACATACTTTGGTTCATGAGAATTAAGACTGCAATGCACGTCAGGGCCTCGCGCCGAGGGGGGTCTCCAACTTGTCACCCTGTCAGTCTTCACTACCAGATAGACTTGTGAAACCTTCTTAGGGCGGCTTCACACTGCAGTCAGGTCCGGTACGGGGCTGTCTGGTATAAACCGGACAGCCCCGGACCGGATTTTGGCCCCATAGTATCCTATAGGGCCGGGTGGAGAGTTATCCGCCATCCCGTTTCCATCTGTCTGGGAGGATCCGGGGCAATCCGGCGCTCCCTAACATGGGAGTCTATAGGGCCGGATTGCCCTCCAGTTCTGTGTTCAGATCCGGTCCGGGGCTGTCAGGTTCATCCCTGACAGCCCCGGACTGGACCTGACTGCAGTGTAAAGCCGCTCTAAGATGATCACCTGATTTAACACCTCCGGATGTTTTTTTTTTAAATTCACACTATGACCTCAGACGTCCTGCTGAATACATTCAACAATAAGGAACAACACATTTAGGTGTGCTTGGATGTGAATAGTGGACATTTTCAACACCTGTTTTAAAACATAAGTTTCTTATGAACCAAAGTATGTACAGTACTAATTTCAATGTGATAGATCATCTCTTGTGGAAGTTACAGCAATTTAGTAGTGAGTCAATCACCCAGTACAATCTCTTTCACTCTTTTAGCAATCAGTGGACGGTGTCAATCTGTGTAGATGAAAATTGTCTCTTCAGGGAGGAGGTAGACGAACTCTAGTGCCAATCTAAAAAGTCAAAATGGACCCTTTAACGGACTTTATCTTATGATTTAGGATTTACGCCAGATCAGAACCCCAATCTGTTGACTAGAGTTAAGGGCCCGCCCGTTACACACAACGATATCGTTGCAACGTCACCATTTTGGTGACATTACAGCGATGTCGAAACGACGTTGTGTATGACACGTATCAACAATCAGCGATTAAGTCGTTGATCATTGATCGGAGATTTATGGTCCTGTCCATAAATCTATCGTTGGTCTTCCGCTGGATGGGCAGCATTGCTGCGTGTGACAGTGGGGAACCAATGATCAGCAAACTCCCAGCGGTGCCCTGGTATCCAACGTTAACAGCGGGAAACTGAGCGCCGCGCAGCTCTTAGTTACCCACTATTTGCCTTGGATACCAGCGTGGTTGCTGGTCCGGATCACTGGCGAGTCTGCCTGTGTGACAGCTCACCAGCGATCAGCCTTCAATGTCCCAGCGATCACAATCGGTGGGATCGCTGGGACATTGAAGTGTGTAACGGAGGCTTTAGCCTACTTTCTCCTTAAGACAAAATTTGCATATTTTATTTCCCAGGGGAGCATTGCGGCTTTAAGTCTCCTTACTACTGACATGCCGAATTGGTGTCACACAAGGAGAAACCTTACCCTTAAACTTTGTAGACACACGCTCCGTAGACAGGTGGTAACATACAGTTGTCAATGTAATCATGCATTTTCTGAAGGAACAACAAAGAACTGGCACAAAGCAGACAAAATGTTTCTGGAGAATTTTTATTTTATGGAGAATATAATATTTACTAAGACAAATATGTGAGTAGAGCTTAAAGAGAAACTATTACGTAGAATATGCTATTAACCTGCAGATATGGGGTTAATCTGCCCGATGCCTGTGCATTAAACTCCGCTGCCGGGAAAAAACTTAAATCCTTCTGACTACATTCGTGTTTCAGTGAATGAGATGGCACCGAGATGGGTTTAGTCACTGCTCTGCATATGGAGAGCGGTACCTGTAACCGTACTCCTGACACTGACTGACAGCCACTCAGCATTAGATCCAGCTGTCAGTCTGTGTCGGGGGGCGTGGTTACAGCTGCCAATGTCCATACAAAGAGCGGTGACTGAGCCTGCCACCCCCATGACTTAAACCGGAGCACTGTCGTGAAGCTTAAAGTTTATTTCCTTCTGGCAGCGAGGTGTGCAGGCACCAGGCAGGTTCAATATGCTATTAATTTGAAGATTAATATAATATCTGCAAGGTAGTAGCATGTTTCCACATGACAGGTTCACTTTAAAGATGGTGTACGGTCTTTAAAGAGGAAAAGTAGCAGGTTTTTGTGCTCATTTTATTCCCTCTCCTCTCCTGAGTGTTCCATTGTTTGTTTTTTGTAACTCCTGTGTACAGTTCCATACATATGTGCCTATTTATTTAGTGCTAATTTTTATGCCAAGGGGGCAGTGGTCATGGATGGTCTAAGGACACACCCCTGAGGATCCTGTGAGCCACACCCCTTTGGAAAAACATAAAAAATGAGCACTAACTAAAACTACCTGCCTGTGTAAGTGTATGGCCTATTTCCAGGAAAACTGTCTACCAAGGGACAGGGCTTTTTTAAATTGGTTTCTGGTGCTAGAGTCACCCAGTACAGTTGCATACAAGTGATGTTTCTTCTGTTCTCCTTATAGATGGATGAAATTAAATTTAAAGACAGATCAGTCTACATGTTGGAAAAAGAGTTAGGTGTTCAATCCGGGCATGCTCAAAGACTGCAGCTCCAAAAGGAGGCCTTAGATGAACAACTTGTCCAGTTCAAAGAGTCTGACCGCCATCTAAGTAGCCCAAAGAGAGAACTTCCTTGTGCAAGTGGTGCAGGAGAAGCTTCTGATCATTCTGGGAGCCCTGTAAGATTGGTTTATATGTCGCTGGCTAATCCATCCTCCTGACGGCTCATAGGCTTCTGGCTACTTTGCTTATTTTTTTTATTTTTTTTCATTATTATTATCGTTCCATTTTGTCTTTGAATCTCCACTTTCCTGATTGCTTTATTTTAATCACTTGTTTATTTAAATTTTTTTTAGTTCTGAGTTTAGGCTATACAGAAAAAAATTTCCGTTTTTAAAGGGCCATTGTTTCCATGTCAATAAGAATTTTTATTGCCCTTGTTATCGTAATATAAAGATGTGACAACTTTGCAATAGGTCTTTAAGAAAAACAACTTTTTTAATATGTTTCTACAGGTCCTATAGAGGTCAATCTCTATGGTGACAGACTACAAACAAGACTGTAGTCTGATGCTGAACTCATTCCCTCTAGTCTTCCTTGTCCTTGATCATGTCTATTTATAAGGTGCATCTTAATGAATTAGAAAATCATCAAAAAGTTCATTTATTTCAGTAGTTCAATGCATAAAGTGAAACATATATTCTATAGAGTCATTACACACAGAGGGATCTATTTCATGTGTTTATTTCTGTTAATGTTGATGATCATGGCTTACAGCCAATGAAAACCCAAAGGTCATTATCTCAGAAAATTCTAATATTATATAGGATCCACTGAAAAAAATGATTCTTAACTCATAAATGTTGGGTTAATGAAAAGGATATACAGTAAATGCTCTCAATACTTGGTCAAGGCTCCTTTTGCATCAATTACACCATCAATGGGGCATGGCATGGAGGTGATCAGCTCAGGTGTTATGGAAGCCCAGGTTGCTTTGATAGCAGCCTTCAGCTCGTCTGCATTGTTGGGTCTGGTGTCTCTCATCTTCCTCTTGACAATACCCATATAGATTCTCTATGGGCTTTAGGTCAGGCGAGTTTACTGGCCAATCAGGCACAGTGATACTGTGGTGAGTAAACCAGGTATTGGTATTTTTGGCAGTGTGGACAGGAGCCAAGTCCTGCTGGAAAATGAAATCTCCATCTCCAAAAAGCTTGTCGGCAGAGGGAAGCATGAAGGGCTGTAAAATGTCCAGCTAGACGGCAGTGCTGACTTTGGTCTTGATAAAACACAGTGGACCTACACCAACAGATGACATGGCTCCCCAAACCATCACTGATTGTGGAAACATTTGTGGCTTACCCTCCTTGTGGTGTGTGTCAATGACTGCCTTCTGAACATCTGTCAAGTCAGCAGTCTTCCCCATAATTGTGTAGGCTACTGAACCAGACTAAGGGACCATTGTAAACACTTAGTAAGCCTATGCAGGTGTTTTGTGTTAATTACTCTAATTTTCTTAGATCATGCCCTCTGGGTTTTCATTGGCTGTAAGCCATAATCATCAACATTTAAGAGAGAAAGACACAAGAGGTGCTCCTGGGTGAGACCTGGTGGTCCAGTGGGGGCAGTAATAAATATTACAGTCCACTCACCTATTTGGGTTGTGCACCCCTGCACAATCCTGGAGTATAACGTTAAGGTGAGGAACGCTGAAGCCGCCGGTCCGTGCAGCTCGTCAGACTCCGATACCATATTGCCGAAACATCAACTGAAGGAAGCCACTACCGAAATGCGTTGTGAATATTGTTAATAAAAGGTTTGTAATATTGTAAGACTCTTGTTTCCCTTCTTTGCTAGCGCTCTATTAGACCACTTCTATCTTTCTCTGTCTATAATCATCAACATTTACAGAAATAAACACTTGATATAGATCACTCTGTGTGTAATGAGTCTATATAATATGTGAATACATTACTGAAATAAATTCACTTTTCGATGATATTCAAACTTGATGAGATGCACTAGTAGTAGTTTAGCAAAAAGTAGGGGGATAAATTTAAATGGCTATCTACACCTTTACATACAAGGTCGATGGAAAATATGGACTGCACTGCGTGATATCCAAGTACGGTCTAATTTTTACGGACTGACAAAATGGAGAAGATGGGGAAATTTGTTTTTCAATCTTCTCCACATCTGAAAAAATGTAAACATGCTCTGATCCAAGTCTGGACAAATTCTGGTCAGTGTTTTCAGGGAGCGATTGAGCATAATTAAACCAATTTTCTCCAATGAGACCTAATGCGGTCTTGTCAGCCTAGCCTCAGAGATAGCAGATTTCCTGTCAATGGTGACTAAATATTTTGCAGAGTACAGTATAAAGGCTATAAACAAGGAATATAGTATATGAAGATGAAAGTAATGCATTGAAGCTATGGTAATACATATGAAAGCAAGTGAAGGCAGCAGAACCTGGGACATACACAGAGCCCAGATCCAGCCTATATTACTGAGAGAGACACTCCCACAATAGAAAAGTCTGACACTTGGATCAGGCTGCAAACTGCATATTAGGGGTCTAAAAATGAATGAAGGAATGAAGATTACAGACTGAAACTACTAACATGTAAAAAAATAGGCAAAACACATTTTTCCCCATCAAAGGTGTCTATTGCGTTTTAATGGGAAACCTGTCATTTGGAAAAATACTATTAACCTGCAGATATAATATTAATCTCCAGGTTAATGACATTCTGAACTTTCCCAGTGCCTGTACATTAAACCCTGCTGTCAGAAGGAAATTTACTTTAATCCTTGTGGCAGCATTATGGTTTCAGTCAAGGAGGCGGCATTGATGCGGGTTCAGTCACCGCTCTGTGTATGGAGAGCAGCGGCTATAACCATTCCTGGGGCGGCACGGTGGCTCAAGTGGTTAGCACTGCAGCCTTTGCAGCACTGAGGTCCCAAGGTCCTGGGCTCAATTCCCACCAAGGACAACATCTGCAAGGAGTTTGTATGTTATCCCCGTGTTTGCGTGGGTTTCCTCCAGGCACTCCGGTTTCCTCCTACGTTGTAAAGACATACTGATAGGATGTTTAGATTGGGAGCCTCAATAGGGACAGCATTACTGATGTATGTAAAGTGCTATATAAATGAATAAATATATTATCCGCTCCACACCAACTGACAGCTGGCTCTAATGCTGAAAGGCTGTCACCAGTATGGAGCACTCAGTTAAAGCTGCTGATCTCCATACACAGAGCGGTGATGCCGCCTCCATGACTGAAACCGGGACAATGCCTGGAGGATTAGAGTTCATTTCCTCCAGGCAGAGGCAGGTGTTGGGCAGGTTCAGAATAGTCTTAACCTGCAAATTACTCCATATCTGGAGGTTAATAGAATTTTCCATGTGATGATTTTGTGATTGCAGTATCAGACTGGGTTGTTTGTAGTCTAATAACATGGTAATCCATCAATCTGCACAGAGCATAGAAACTAAATGACTGAGTATCTTAACAAGCACTTATTACAAAATTGACTAAAGCAATATATATCCCCTGAGCCCTGTATTATACTCAGCGACTGGCATCTTCATCTTTTATCTCCACTGCTCCAGTCGGTCTCCAGTAATATGGGACCTGCCGGAAGCTCCAGCGCTCCATTGAACGCCTCGGAGATCACAACTCAATACAAGTCTATGACAACCTTGCTCTTCCCTCAATCGGGCTCTCATAGAGATGCATTGAGCATATGTGATGTAACTTCTGACTTCCGGACAGCCAGAAGTGATGGCTACAAGATTGGACGGCAGGATTGGAGAAACAACGAAAAAAGGTGAAGCCGACGGAAGGTGAGTATAAGACAGTGGGCTGGGGGCTTAGATTTGGGCTCCATTCACTCACAAAAACAGGAGTGAATGATAAATCCAGAAATGGTCACTTATTTCTATTATACTTTTCCTCTGATTGTTCCATTCCTACATTTGGCTACGAAAAGTTAGTACTTAGTTTCACAAGCTCATGTTCACTTTTTTATGTCCCTAGTAAACGTCTACATTGAATAAAAATGCTGAGTTACCAACCAAACCCCAACCACGAGAGCAGCTATAGAGGTCTGACAATACATGAATGACTTCTCAACACATTCCACATAAGTCAGGATTTGTTCAACAGGAAAAATTCTTTAAAATGGAAACGTTCCATCCCTGTACATCGTCTATGGAGAAGCGATAAATAATTCATACCTGTATACTCTGTGCAGGTACATACACGATAAGTGTTTCCTGACTACCCAGGACAGTGACGCTGACATCACCTGGGTCACTCAGGATTTTTTTTATTAGTCTCCATCCTCCCTTAACGTTATGAACACACAAATATTATATTTTCAGAAAAGTATCTCTTTTTTTAAACATATAGAAACATTATATATATATATATATATATATATATATATATATATATAGTAGAAAAAATTCCTTGCAGCACACAGCTATCACCAATGTTGCATAATGCTATAAGCCATTGCACCAGTTCACACTGGTCTGTGAGTGCTGTGCAGTTTTTTTCGTTATATATTACATAGAGTTGCAGATACTCTGCTGCAAATTGCACCCTCATCGTAGACAGGTGATGGAGGGTATAGATGGTGTCCGCCCACTTAGTAGTGGGGTAGGGTGGACAAGGAGGACTTGGGTGTCAGCGATAGGACTCGTCGTGCCTGAAGTCACTTTGTCGCAGTCGACGAGCAAACAGACCTTGGCCAATGTGTGTACTAAGAACTTCAGAATTAAAAGATAAGATTTTGAGTTTTTTCAGAAAAACGTAAGTTTTTAAACTTTTTTCTCAACCACATGGCTTATAGCATTATGCAACATTGGTGATAGCTGTGTGCTGCAAGGAATTTTTTCTACTATATATATATATATATATATATATATATCTCTGTGTCCCTGCTTGCACCAGTTCACACTGGTCTGTGCGTGCTGTGCAGTTTTTTTATACACACACACACACGATATAGTGGGTACAGAAGGTATTCAGACCCCTTTTAGTTTTTCACTCTTTGTTCCATTGCAGCAATTTGGTAAATTCAAAATTTACATCTGGACTGAAAAAACAGAAATGTAGAAATTTTTGCAAGAGTATTTAAAAACAAAAACTAAACTATCAGATGGCCATAAGTATTCAGACCCTTTTGCTCGGTATTGAGTATATTTACATACATATATACAGTGGTGTGAAAACGTTTTGCTCCCCTCCTGATTTCTTATTCTTTTGCATGTTTGGCACACTTGTGACGCACCCAGGGCAGGGTACTCAGCTCTCAGGCTCGATCTGGGATGTCACAGGTGGCTGCCCGAGGCTGTGGCCCTGGTGGTCAATGGTTAAAATAAAGAAAAATAAAGTATATAAGTTCGTGACACCACCTGCAGTACCTGGTGATGCTCACCAGCGCCGCTACAGTCCCCCGGTGGTCGATGGTATGGCAGCAATAGTGTTATAGTCCTCTGCAGGCAGGACTGGACTGCCAGGGCAGAAATTCTGTAAGGGAAGAGTTCATGCGAGAAAGGATGCAGCAGAGTCGATAAAGTCACTTCACCGGGTACTTTACTGAAAAACGTTTAGTCAGCGTTACAGTCCTTCAGTGCAGTAAGATGTTACAGCGACAAATGCTACGGGCGCTGCAAGTGGATTTAATGGTTGGTAGATGGATCCGTCACTGTGTGCCGTTCCTGTTCCTTTCTTTCCCTTGCCTCCCAGTAGCTGTGAAGTCTGACTTCATAAAGACTAATCTGACCTCCTGCTGTTCCTCGTCTTCCTCTCCCTTGCACCCGTCGGGCGAACCTTCTTAGTGACCACCACAGGAGCCTTCCGCTGGTCTGATTCCCCTCTTAGTGGGTCTTTTTGGGAGTCGGGGCTGTATCTGGAGACCTCCCCGGTCATTGGGTTTCTGTGAGCCTTGTAGGTTCTCACAGGTCCGGGCCCCGGTACCCGGTCTCTTTCCTTGGGCAAACTCTATGGTTACTGTGCTCCCCACATTGAGTGAACTCCCGCCTTGAGTTACTTCTCCTTTTCTTCCTTCTTGGATCTCTTCCACCTGTCCTGGGTCCCTCAGCCGAGGAGACGCTCCTTGCTCCCTCCAGGCCAACTGCCTGGCTCTTTAATACTCGACTCTCACTGGTCTACTCTAGACTAGACTAGACTCTGGTGCCCCCTGGAGGTGACTATATTCCCTCCCGGGTCCCTCCCACCTGCTGACAAGTGTGGGGTGTGAGTTCTAGGGTTCCACCTACTGGCCATAAGTCTACTTGCAGTGGGGCGACTACACACCGCTTTTATGGGTGTAGTACCCCTTTTGTGGCATCTACATAGTGGGGCGCCACATTTGCCTGTTTCAGCTCACAAAACAAATTTCAATATTCAGCAAGGATAACAAAAGTAAACACAAAATGCAGTTTATAAATTAATTTTTTTTTATTATTAAGCAAAAGAGAAATCCAAACCTACAGGGCCCTGTGTGGAAAAGTGATTCCCGCCATTAAAACATAAATGAAATGAACTGTTCTTTTGTAAGCCGAGTTTAATTTTCCTAGCCACACCCAGGCTTGAAAACTAACATACTTGTTCTCAATCAAGAAATCACTTACCGTAAATAGGACCTGTCTGGCAAAGGAAAATATACCAAATATTAATAGCTAGACATCATGCCATGATCCAAAGAAATTCAGGAACAAAGAGCGAAGCAACGACTCTTCCGGAGGTCACAAAAGACCCCACAACATACAAAGGTCTGCAGGCCTCACTTGCCTCAGTTAAGATCAGAGTTCATGACTTCACCGTAAGAAAGAGACTGTGTGTGTCTACCAAATGAAGGAAGAATGTATCAATTAAATGCTTTAATATGTGTTATGTTTAACCTTGTTAACAGATACACGTTCTATAAATGCATACTCTTATTTTGTTCATGTTTAACAAATAAAAATATTTGAACAAGAAAGAGACTGTGTGAAAATGTCTGAATGGCAGAGATCCAAGATGAAAACCTCTGCTGAGCAAAAAGAACATAAAGGCTGTTGAAATATGTTTAGTGCAACAACTCCAATCCTGTATGTGTAAGTGGCGAATTGGTAGGTTTGTGCATTGTCAGTAAAGTTAGTTTAAGAAATAAAAAAGAGAGGAGCTCCCAAAGGCTCACACACAGGAGATACCATGTGACTGTGACCAGTTTCCTGTGTCTGTGCATGTGATGAGAAGCACAGCAGCTTGCTGATGCTGCAAAGAGACATTTAAGATGTATATTCCTTTTTCCACAAAAGCTATTCATATCTGTACCTGTTTGTTGCTAATTACAGCTAAGTTCTGTTGTCAACACATTTTCAGTGTATCCTGAATGATCCGCTGCCAACAAAGGCTCATCTCAGTTTTGACAGAAAACATCTGTCACACTTCCGAGGGAAGGCGCCCTAGAGTGGACCCACTGGGCCGTGGTACCGAACTCCCCTGGGTGAGCTGGTCCTAGTTTACCCAACCCCTATACATGGATTGTCAGGGGCAAGCCCAGGGGGTATAAATAACACAGCTGCTAGTACCAAGGGGACGGCTCGTAAGGTTAGCCTATGCTACGGCACAGCTAAGGATTCTGGGATAATGGTACTACCGGGGAAGAGCACAGCAAGGGTTCCAGGAAACAGAGTACAAGGTTGGAAGAACAGGAATGGTGCTACCGGGGAAGAGCACAGCAAGGGTTTCAGAACACAGAGCAGAAGGAAGGCCTGACCAACAGTCAGCAAGGCAGAAGCAAACTGACTTAATAATCCCATCAGTGGAGGTGGCCTGATATACCAGAGGAAGAGCAGTTATTGGTCAAGGGGAGTGACAGGTTGGACCGTGCCGGCCCCTAGAGTCACAGGGGAGGAGTGCACCTAGTGCACCGCTGATTGGTCACATGAACACGACCATTGTAATGTGCTCATGTGTGAGCTCGGTGGTCAGCTGACAGGAAGGAAACCCGGAGACTGCTCCGAGACACAGTACGCCTGGACGCTGGATGCCCGGTCGGCAGAGGGGCAGAGGATGCCAACCCGGGAGAGGTGAGCTGGGGAGCGGTGCCAGGGGACCTAAAAACATCTTGACGATCCCCAAAATGTATGGGAAAATACTCTGTGGACTGATGAGACAAAAGTTTAAATTTTGAAAGGTGAATGTCTTATTACATATGGCGTAGTAGTAACAGCATTTCAGAAAAGGTACATCATACAAACAGTAAAATATGGTGGTGGCAGTGTGATTTTCTGGGGTTATTTGGTGCTTCAGGTCCTGGAAGACTTGATGTGATAAATGGAACTATGAGTTCTGCTGTCTACCAAAAAATCCTGAAGGAGAACATCCAGTCATCTGTTCATGACCCCAAACTGAAGTGCACTTGGATTATGCAGCAGGACAATGGTCCAAAACAGACCATCAAGTTACCTCTTGATGGTTTATGAAAAACAAAATTAACATTTTGGAGTGGCCTAGACAGTTCTGTGCTTAATCCGATTGATAAACTGTGGCATGACCTTAAAAAGGCGGTTCATATTCGGAAACCCTCCAATGTGGCTGAATTACAACAATTCTGCAGAGATGAGCGGCCAAAATTCCTCTAGACCATTGTAAAAGACTCCGTGCCAGTTATCACAAATGCTGGATTACAGTTCTTGGTGCTAAGGGAGGACCAACCAATTATTAGGGGCCCGTCACACCTGGCGATGTCGGCGGCGATTTTTTAGGCGATGCTGGGGCGTGGCCTATCGCCGCCGACATCGCCAATGCGTCGCCCAATGTGACTGGGTGAGGGTGATGCATTTGAGTGGTCGCCTGTTTTCACAGCAGTGCTGTGAAACCAGGCGGCCACTCTGGGGCGATGTGTACACATCGCCCCATGTAAACGGCCGACGGCGACCTGACAGGCGACGGGAGCCATAGGCTCCCGTGTTACAGAATCGCCGCTGGGGTTTTTAGACAACCAAGTGGCAATGCCGCCTGTCAGATTGCCGGTGGGTCGCCGGAGGTGTCGCCGCATGTAAATATGTGACGGTGACGCTGGCAGGGCACCAAAAACATGCAAGCTCCCGCCAGTTGCCGCCAACCAGGGCCGGGACGACAGCTAGGCGAACCTAGGCGATCGCCTAGGGCGCCATCTTCTGCAGGGCGCATTCTCGCCTGACCGGAGTCCGGTCACCGCCGCCCGGCCCTGGAGTTGCGGGGAGAAGCTGCGGCAGGGAGCGGTGGGCGCCGCCATGTTCTTTGTGGCTGGCGCCCACTAACTGTACAGCCGGTCAAAAGAGGTTGAGACCTCTACACAATGGCCGCGGTCTCCAATTAGCCGCGGCCATTTTGTTGAAGTCTCAGATTCCACCGACCGGCTGTACTGTTAGTGGGCGCCGGCCTCAAAGAACATGGCGGCGCCCACCGCTAGCTGCCGCAGGCCCGCAGCTACTCCTCGCAGGCAGCGTCCTGCAGATGTGCCCTCCGGGCTCCGGCACCCCTGCTCCGCATCCACAGCTCCCCACAATGGTAAGTTATGCTGGAGGCTGTGGGGGAGACAGGGGGGCTGTGGGGGAGACAGGGAGACTGTGGGGGAGACAGGGGGGCTGTGGGGGAGACAGGGAGACTGTGGGGGAGACAGGGAGGCTGTGGGGGAGACAGGGAGGCTGAGGGGGAGACTGTGGGGAGACTGGGAGGCTGTGGGGGAGACAGGGAGGCTGAGGGGGAGACTGTGGTGAGACTGGGAGGCTGTGGGGGAGACAGGGAGGCTGTGGGGGAGACAGGGAGGCTGTGGGGGAGACAGGGAGGCTGTGGGGGAGACAGGGAGGCTGAGGGGGAGACTGTGGGGAGACTGGGAGGCTGTGGGGGAGACAGGGAGGCTGAGGGGGAGACTGTGGGGAGACAGGGAGGCTGTGAGGGAGGCTGAGGGGGAGACTGTGGGGAGACAGGGAGGCTGTGGGGGAGACAGGGAGACTGTGGGGGAGACAGGGAGGCTGTGGGGGAGACAGGGAGGCTGTGGGGGAGACAGGAAGGCTGAGGGGGAGACTGTTGGGAGACAGGGAGGCTGTGGGGGAGACAGGGAGGCTGAGGGGGAGACAGGGAGGCTGAGGGGGAGACTGTGGGGAGACAGGGAGGCTGTGGGGGAGACAGGGAGGCTGTGGGGGAGACAGGGAGGCTGAGGGGGAGACAGGGAGACTGTGGGGAGACAGGGAGGCTGTGGGGGAGACAGGGAGGCTGTGGGGGAGACAGGGGGGCTGAGGGGGAGACTGTGGGGAGACAGGGAGGCTGTGGGGGAGACCGGGAGACTGTGGCGGCGCCCACCGCTAGCTGCCACAGGCCCGCAGCTACTCCTCGCAGGCAGCGTCCTGCACCCCTGCTCCGCATCCACAGCTCCCCACAATGGTAAGTTATGCTGGAGACTGTGGGGGAGACAGGGAGGCTGTGGGGGAGACAGGGAGGCTGTGGGGGAGACAGGAAGGCTGAGGGGGAGACTGTGGGGAGACAGGGAGGCTGTGGTGGAGACTGTGGGGAGACAGGGAGGCTGTGGGGGAGACAGGGAGACTGTGGGGGAGACAGGGAGACTGTGGGGGAGACAGGGAGGCTGAGGGGGAGACAGGGAGGCTGAGGGGGAGACAGGGAGACTGGGGAGACAGGGAGGCTGTGTGGAGACAGGGAGGCTGTCAGGATGGAGGGATGCAGTCAGGATGGAGGGAGGCTGTTGGTATTGAGGAAGGATGGAGAGAGGCTGTCAGGATGGAATAGGCTATTGGGATAGAGGGAGGCTGTCAGGATGGAGGATCGCTGTTGGGATAGCGGAAGTATGGAGGGAGGCTGTCGGGATGGAGGAAGGATGGAAGGAGGCTGTCAGGATGGAGGAAAGAAGGAGGGAGGCCGTCAGGATGGAGGGAGGCTGTCGGAATGGAGGGAAGCTGTTGGGATGTTGTCTATATGGCTGGCAGCCATCTCTATTGCGTACGGCCAGCAGTAGTCTCTATTGTGTATTCTGTATTGCGTACGGCCAGCAGTAGTCTCTATTGTGTATTCTCTATTGTGTATGGCCAGCAGCAGTTTCTATTGTGTATTCTCTATTGTATGTATAGCCAGCAGCAGTCTCCATTGTGTATATGGTCCGCAGCCATCTCTATTGTGTATACAGGTAGCAGCTGTCTCTATTCTGTATTCTCTATTGTATATACAGCTATTGTGTTTAGCGTTATAGAAAAGAAGTTGCAACACACAATCAGCGGTGTTTATTCACTCTTTGTGGGGTGGCGCTTCAACAGGCATATAGTCAACAGGCATATGGTGGACTATATGCCTGTTGAAGCGCCACTTGCGGTGTGAAACGGCCATCGCCTTTGAGAACCCCCCCATCCTCCCACCCTCACCATGTAAGAGGGAATAAACACCGTTGATCCTACGATGTTGCAACTTCATTTCTATAACGCTAACCGGAAGTGATGAACCGCTAACTGGAAGTGTGGACTGGGTTGTTTGAGTGCTCAGCAGGCTGAATGCCGGAGCGCTGGTGATCAGGAAGGGGGCACCCTGAAGCAATCTGCAAGCTGCAGCTCTCCAGAAACACCGTGGACAGATTGGTGCTGGCACCAAGAATCGTCAGAACCGTGACTGATACAGCTATTGTGTATTCAGCCCACAGCAGTCTCAAGTGTGTGTGTAATATATAATAGAGAGAGTGTAAAAAAAGGAAAAACAGCACAAAAAATAGAAAAAAGTGGACTTTATTGCCCAATGCGTGGCCACGGGGGGGCGCCGTTTGCCTTACCTGCTAGGGCACCAAAATGCCTTGTCCCGGCACTGCCGCCAACATCTCCGGCAACATCACCTAGTGTGACGTGGCCCTTAGGTTTAGAGAGCAATTACTTTTTCACACAGGGCCCTATAGTTTTGGATTTCTCTTTCCCTTAATAATAAAGACCTTCATTTATAAACTGCATTTTGTGTTTACTTGTGTCATCTTTGTCTAATATTTAAATTTGTTTGATGATCTGAAACATTTAAGTGCAACAGATATGTAAAAGAAATAGAAATCGAGACGGGGGTGAACACGTTTTCACACCAAAGTATATGTAGATAAAGTATATATATTTATACAATATATATATAACTAGAAAAAAATTCTCAGCAGCACTCAGCTACTACCAATGTGCAAACATGCTAACAAGCTGTATATATTTAAGGAAAAAAAAAAAGATTTTTTAGTTTTTTTAAAAAAACGTTAGCTTTTAAATTTTTTTCCTCAAATATATACCGCTTGTTAGCATGTGTGCATCATTGGTAGTAGCTGAGTGCTGCAGAGAATTTTTTTCTAGTTGTTTGACCCAGTGTCCCTGCTGGCACCAGTTCACATTATGTCTGTCAGTGCTGTGCAGTTTTTTTCTGTTTTGTGTATAACGAATGGAGAATCTGGCTCCATGACTGCAACTTGCACCCTCATCACCCACATGGGATCTTAGGTTGAGATGGTGTCCACCCACTTGAGAGTGGGATAGGGAGGAAAAGGAGGACAGGGATGTCAGCATTGGGACTCATCAGACCTGGGGTCGCCTTGTCACGGTTGATGAGCAAACAGACATTGGCCAATATATGTACCAAGAACCCCAAGAAAATAAAAAAATAAGATTTTTGAGTTTTTTGAAAAAAACATTAGTTTTTAAATTTTTTCCTCAAATATATACAGCTTATTAGCATATGTACATCATTGGTAGTAGCTGAGTTATTTGACCCAGTGTCCCTGCTGGCACCAGTTCACATTATGTCTGTGAGTGCTGTGCAGTTTTTTTCTGTTATATATATATATTTCTTTGTTTATAGTATGGATGCTGACCTGTAAAATTTAGAAAGTTTTTTTCCAAAGGTTTCTCTATGGGATAAGATACAATCTCAACATTAGTATTGTATAGATTTTGTATAGAGTTAGTCTGTCATATGCAGCTTTTCCCATTTCTAGGGAGCCTTTTTTGGTCTGTACGTTCTCTGTATGACAAATGGACGGATGTAAGCAAACACTCTAATTCGGATGAATGTTTTTACACAAGGACCATGTCGAAGTCTCAGTATACACTAAACTGATTCGTTTTTTAGATCTGACTCGCCCAATTAAACTCAATAATAGCATGATAAAAAAAATTCCACCTATGTGGCTTCCATTTTTAACAGACAGGAAACTGAATTCAACCATGTATCATTGTCCAATTGTTAATGTATAAAAATGGATGCCATGCAGATGTACAAAATTACCATGCAGGGAATGATGGGAGGGAGATCGTCCGCTCACCAGGTCCTGATAGCAATAGATGATGAATGCAGAGAACGGACGGTTCCTGGATAGTTGATTTGAAGTGGCAAGAAAAGGTTTGTATCCAGCTCCTGCAAAAATTCCTATTCACAGTGAAGAGTTCTTTAAAAACATTGATTTATCGAAGAAAAAAACATACCGTAATCAAAATATCATGGTGCTATGCGTTTCGAGCTTGAAGCGCTCTTAATCATAGCAATAAACCTTATATATAAATTAGTTACTTAGTAACTCTCTAATAAGGTGGATTCCATTAAGTTTGTGACGAGCCACTGCAGCAGGGATGGGGAATCTCAGACCCCAGGGCCGCATGCGGCCCTCATGGACTTTTCTGCGTCCCTCGGACAGATTCCTTGGGATCACTGTACTTGGGCTGGCAGACACGTTTTGCTGACTGTCTGCCCTTTAAATAAAGTTTCCCAGATATCTCTACGCCCCAGTCTCGGCCTCCCCAGTGACATATATGCCCCCAGCCTCTCCTGTGATGTCTATAGTGTTAGCAAACTTGAAAAAACAGTCGTAAAGCAACATGATCATAATCACCTTACATCACTTAAGGCAAAGAGAAGCACCCTTAGCCACCATAGTAGGGTGAGTTGATAGTTTAACCAAATGTAGCAGTTACATTTTCAAGTTGATAATTTTGTGCGACCCCCGAAGGATTGTAGAAATTTCCAAATGGCCCCCGGCAGAAAAATGTTCCCCACCCTTGCACTACAGTAATAACAGTTCCAGAAGTGAAAAGATAAGACTACAATTAGATAATTGTCATTATTGCACTACTTACTGGATAAGTAAAGGGAGGTCCAACAAACTGTGGTCATGTCCAGGAAATGGCGTAGTACAACAAGGGGTAGTCGGAGACGAAATCCACTTCATGAGTCGGGGTCAGGAAAACCAGAAAGACAAGACAGTTTACAAGGAGCAGGCAAAAGAATAGTCAGGTCACAGGTAAAGGGTCAAAGTCCAGGGAAGGGAATAAAGTCAGGCTGGGTCAGGCACAGAGCACAGAACAAGTGTACGATTGACACTGGATGGAGGATTTAGCATGCTTAAGTAGAGGACTAATCAAGGGAAGTGAACACATATGATTGCAGCACAGACCCAGCACAACCAAAACAGACTGACAGCTTCCACACAATAGTAACATAGCAGAACAGAGCAGTGTGGAGATCGTGACAGGCCCTTCATAACCTGGCCAGTTGAGTAGACTATTTTCAGCTGATTGTTGTTCGTATATAGGCTTATATATAGACTATATAGACGTATATAGACTTATATGGTTATTACACATCTGTATTATTTTTTATTCATCTTTCTTTCTAATGTATCTTTCCAATCATGTCAAGCTTTATCTGCTTCAGTATTGTGCGCTTTTCTTCTTTTTTATGCCTATGGAATCAATTGGCGGCTCTTGGCTTTCTCTATTTTTCATTTAAGTTGCTCACAAATTTTCAGCGTCATCAATTCTCTTATTTTAATCTTGCTTTTCTTCGCTTAACAACCTGATTTTTCTGGTTGTTGACCCAAAGTCTCTCCTGCACCAGTTGTATGATGAATCGGTTAGTGTCTTGGTTCTGCACTACCAGTTTCGACCTCCTTTATGGGTCATGTAGGTGCGTAGCCAGAATGCCTATCTGGTTTCATGTCCTTATAGCAAATTAAAAGGGGAGAGGGATTGATCATTGGTCTCTTGAGCAGCTGTATTTGGTGATTATAATCATTTTGCTGTTGCAGAATAGAAAAGCCTTTGGGTGAGTAAAGCGCAGACTCATAATATGTATCGTAAACCTGGTTATACTGCGGCAAAAAGTGTTAGTTTCATGTGATGTCTGTGGCTTCTTTGTGCTTTCCTAGACTAATACATTCTTCGTATGTGCCGTGCTTCGTTCTTCCCATTCGTGCTGCAATAGTCTGATCTTTCTTAGGTTGTCCGTGACTTTTGGTGGTCTTTGTCCGCACTGATATGTCTCGTCAATATTTCAATTTCCAGTTATTTGCAGTGGATCTTTGTTTCAGGAACAGCAGTTGGAGGAAAAGGATGCACGACGCTTTCAACTAAAAATTGCAGAGTTAAGTGCGATTATTCGTAAGCTGGAAGACCGTAATGCTTTGCTTTCGGAAGAGCGGAATGAACTGGTAAGGTCCCTGCTAGTCATGGAATTTTAGGATGCGTTACCATAAGCCAGTACCTGAGATCAGCATTATTTAATTTGTATTTTAGGGACTTTTCCAAGTAAAGGTTAATACAATGTTACAATAGTCTCGCAAATAAGTTGCACATGACTTTCAGGACTTAGAAATGTATTTAATGCATAACCTTTAGGGGTTTATGTGGTCTATTCTATCATATTGTGATGTTAGTCACTGCACAGAAAAGCATTGAGGCATGGTAGTCACAGGTTCCAGGTCAAATACCAAGAGAGCACGTCGATGTCATGGGTGTGTCAGGAGGCACAGATGAGACTGTAGAGGCCACTCGCAGAAGGTCCCAGCATCCAAATCCTAAGAAAAAGTCTGTCGCTTTAAGAGGCATTTCCATTTTAGTGAAAGCTGGAGGTCACTAGGACCCAGCTGATCCCTTACCTTCATCTGTCTTTATATTCCCCTTGACTTCCAGGATGCACTGCTGGTGATAGCTTGTCAGGTGTTTGGAGGAAGCTTCTCAGCTCAGCAGTGTATCCTGGAGTTTCTGTTGAATTGCTGGGTGGATCTCCTCAAGCTATGTGTTTCTTCTCTTCCCTCTTTGTTTGTTTCCTTTGTTTATCTTTAGTTGGTAGCCGAGATGACTAGTGTTCACCCGCTCTGATCCCTATTTAGTAGTAGTTCAGGGTCAGTCAGGGAATAGGTATCCTGACGGCAACAATTGCGGAACCTGTATAGGGACGTTAGGGGAGCCAGGTGCCAGCGCTAGTTTCTATAGGGGTCACCATCTCCCCCTTTTGCCTTAGCATCAGGGTTCCCCCCCCCTCCCTGTTGTCAACCAGCAGTGGGTGTCTCCCCACACCCAGCATGACAGTCGGGACTACAGGAATAGAAATATACAAAAGTGTAGTCAGGTAATGGTCCAAAGCTAGAATACAAGGAGGATAGCGAATCAAAGCAGCGGGACAAGGCAAATGGATGGTCAGAGGAGGTCCAATGTCTTGCAGCAATAGATCAAAACACAGAGCACAGGCAAGTGAGGCCAACATGGACCAATGAGCAAATGCTACAATTGGAAGAAATCAGAGGCTAACAGCTCAGCAAAGTAGCTGGACAATCATAGAAAACAGGGAACAACTGAAGAAGGCCGGCACCTCTGTCTCAGATTGGATGGCTGAGCTGTCAGTCAACACACCGACAGCTACCACTTCCCAGAACAAGATTGGACAACTGAGCTGTCACTCACCAAACGTGCAGCTTAGCATGGCCCTGATTCCATAGTGCAGCAAACTGTCACTCATTTTGTCCAAGACACACCGAGCGGAGGAATCGTGGCACATATGCTTAAAAATGTCTTGGATTTATTAATATTCATGTTGGGTATAAAACAGCTGTAGGGACTCCTTGTGCTGCTGCACAGGTACCTATGCGTATAAAGTCAAATAATAATATCTAGATGGTCCATTGAGCTGAACTAAATAAGTCAGATATGTTGGAAAATGCCAGACCTGACAAAGGCATATAGACAGCTATTGGTGATATTCTTTAAAAATTTTAAAATTCTGAAATACAGATTAAAAAGGTTGTCCAGGATTGGGGTGCAAGATTGCAGTCACTCTAACTGCAGACTTATGAATCCTCACAGTGGTTTGTGTGCATGCTGTTTGGATTCTTTGGTGCTGGAAACAGTCAAGCACATGGCTGCAAGTATGTGATTTGCATCCATCGGGTGACATGCCGATTAGCCGCACCAGAGATATCTAGTCAGAACGTGGCCGAAATATGTACCGTAAATTGTATTCATGTAGTCATGTGATCGCCTGCTCCCGCAGTCAGCATCAGAGAATCCTCACAGTGCGCACATTGCACACTGCGAGGATTCACAAGTCTGCAGTCACATACCTGAAGAACCCCTTTATTTAATAAAAAAAAAATCACATTATGTATCAAGGTACATAACAGAATGCAGGTAATAGTGAGTCTGATAATGACCTTGTTTAGATGACAGGGTCTGTAACTCTTATCTCAGTTCTTTAGAAACATCTTCTTGAATTTTGATTTGATCATAAATCAGCTTAGATAATGGATTACTAGAAAACCGATTAAGGATACAGACCCTGCCTTCAGAAAAAGCTCACTGACGGATCTCCTATTGACTCATTCTGCAGTCTACTCTGTATACAGTGATACATAGAGGCTGTAGAATTGGTCCAAAATCTTACCCTATTGCAAAAATGGGTTTTTCGGCGATTGTAAGGAAACCTGGGAATTGTTGAGTTTTACTTTTAGAAATTAGTTGTGTTCCAACATTCTGGCCTGTATATTGGTGTGAACTCAGACTAAATCCAGTCCTGTAATTGTTCATTATACAATTTAGCAGTTGGAAAGAACAGAAGCGTTCTTACTTCTTACTATAAAAGTGTGAAAAGCTTCAAATGTCAGACAATAAATATGTAGAAGGATCCAATCTCTCCATATTTCTCCTCCGTATTGACGTGAAATGACTCCATGTTCTCTTTTACATCATTAATACTTTTCTGTTCCAGCTTAAACGTCTCCGAGAAGCAGAAAGTCAATACAAACCTATTCTAGACAAAAATAAACGCCTTAGCCGGAAAAATGAGGAGATGTCCCATTCACTGCGACGGATGGAAAACAAATTAAAGTTCTTAACTCAAGAGAATATAGAAATGGTGAGTAATCCTCAACCTTAAATGTTACGTCTAAAACTACCTAGCAATAACTACGGTATATAGAAATCATAGAGTATTAGCTTCAGATATTATTAATCAATTACTTTAGTAATTAAGACACTATAATAACAGGATAAATAGAGGTATAAATGAGGATCCAGAGTCTGCAGAGAATACAGGCTAATACAAAATGGTAATCTATATAGCTAATCACACACTAGTATAAAGCACCTAAACAATAATAATATACAGGTAAAATGCCAAATAGCGCTCTTTAAAATAATAAGGAAACCAAAGAGTGTCAAATATACAAGTAACATAACATGATATACAGCAGTAAAACCTACCCATAACAAGGTGCCTGTACAAATTCCCAGAGGAACGCCCCGACGCACGTTTCGCATTTACCTATTGGCCTTGTCTAGCTCTAAACCTGGGAATTGAATTCAAAGGAAATCTATCACCAGGTTTTTGCTATGTAATCTGAGTGCAGTATAATATTTAGGCTGATGCCCTGGTTCCAGTGATGTGTCACTTACTGGTCTGCGTGCTGTCCTTTTAATACAATCCCTGTTTTCTCTGATCTACTGCAGATTATTCTACTTATTATTATTTATCTATATAGCATGATGCTGTAAAATACAGATTTAGGTAAGAATAAACAAACTAAAACAGACTGGTACACAAGGGAGAGGATCCTGCCCTCACGGGCTTTCACTCTACAAATCTAACAGTTCTCTGAATGCTGAGCTTTGTATAGTCCCGTCCGCACCACTGATTGGCAGCTGTCTATGTATACTATATATTGACAGAAATCTGTTAATCAATGCTAGGGCAGGATTACACAAAGCAGAAGGACTAGATGGCACAAGACAGCTAGTCCATCAGTGATAATCTCCTGATGATGAGACACTGATTTTATTGAAACAGCAACATGCAGTGCAGTATGTGACACCTTGCTTGTATCAGGCTCTCAGCCCCTTCATTATGCAGTTGTTAGATTGCATAGAAAAAACATGCTGACAGATCGTAATGCTAGGGTGGTGGTGCAGTGTACCAGTCACACTTTGTGCTATCTGCTGGCAGCTGCTGACATCAGAGGACCCGGCGTTCTGGGGCCCCTGAACATCATAATTGCTGCAACCGGCGGCATCCTGCCTCCCAGCAACACCAGAAGTAATTTGCTCAGAGCACAATACAGGGCCAGAGTGAGCACCTGCACCAGTTTTGCCATTCAGAGTCGACACCCCACCACTCATGGCCTGTAAATGGCAACAGGCGACCTGATGGAGAGCCGGAGCACGCCCAGACGTTCGAAGGGTCTGCTTGGGTATAGAACCACCAGATCTGACACAGATTTCCTTTAACTTAAAGGAAAACTGTCAGGTCAAAAATCCACATGTAACTGCTATCATTTTCTAATTCCTCGCTCTAAACTCTATCTATTGATGTATTTCTTTTATTTTTATTTCTTTCCTATCTTGTGTAAATTTCAAATATAGAGAATCATTTAATCTGTCACTCAGTGAATGATCCACTTAGTTCTCTGCTATCCACTCCCCATAGAATGAATATGCATTTCACTACACAGCACAGGAGATCAGTGGGGGGACTGTATTCTCCTTTCTGCTCTCTGTGTGCAGCATCACAAGAGATGAGCTACAACACAGAAACTGTCACAGCACAGCAGGGTATCTGCTTTACAGAAACAAATGGAGTCTAGATCAGGCAGACGTGCAGTAGCTCTCTCCCTCCGTGGTGATATCAACTGAACAGATCTGTAAGTGAAACCTGACACTGCACTGTTAGCAAAAGGAGAAGGGAGGAGAGAGGAGAGAACTGCTGAGAGGGAGGAGAAAGCTGCTTAGAGGGAGGAGAGAGCTGCTGAGAGAGAAGAGAGCTGCTGAGAGGGAGTGAATAATTATATGAATGTTTACATAGCACAGGACTAATCGCCTCTACTTATTATGGGACAGGACTAATGCAGCAGCTCTCTGCAGGGCCTGACAATGGTGATAACATGGAAGCTACAAACGGTACAATAATGATTTTACATGGTTTTAAAAGGTCTGCCCAGGCCCTATTCAAGGGTAATATTAGTATCCTACTGAAAAATGACCTGACAGTGTCCCTTTAAATATCTCATGTCCCCATTCTGTACTGAAGGGGGCCAAGGAATCTGAGTGATAATCAGCCTACTTTTTGTCTTAATGATTTCAAACTACAAGCAAGTCCTGTGGAGTCTGATCCTGAAGTCCTGCTCCCTTTTTATCTATCATCTACTGCAGGAGTCCCCAACCTTTAGCTCGGGTGCCCCTAACCTCCCTGGCGGTCTGTTTAGTTCTGGAATTTGTTGCTAAAAGCGGGCTACCCGCGTTCGCGGTAGATGCGGTTAAAAAACCGCATCTACCGCATCTGCCGCACTTGCGGCGCGGTTGCGGCGCGGTTGCGGTAATCTGCATAGGAACCAACCACCTCTGATGACCCTCATACATTGTTAATATGTGCCTCTGCAGCCTAGTAAACCATTAGCAGCACTGTTGTTGTGTGCAAAGTGGCTGCAGTAGAAGTGAGATAATGATGTTAGACACTTACATGCCTGGTACTTGAGGCCGTCTCCCTGTGTGTGCTGGGACGTGTGGGCGGTGCTCATCATGTCTGCTCTCCCCCTCCCTTATGCACGCCCCCTCTCAGCCTGCTATAGTGCTGTGAGGCTGATTGCGTCATAAAGGGGCGGGGCTACAGTGATGCCGCGATTTAGCCCCGCCCCTTTATGACGCAATCAGCCTCACAGCACTATAGCAGGCTGAGAGGGGGCGTGCATAAGGGAGGGGAGAGCAGACATGATGAGCACCGCCCACACGTCCCAGCACACACAGGGAGACGCCCTCAAGTACGCAGGCATGTAAGTGTATAAAATCATTATCGCACTTCTACTGCAGCCACTTTGCACACAACAACAGTGCTGCTAATGGTTTACTAGGCTGCAGGGGCACATATTAACAGTGTATGAGGGTCATCCGAGGTGGTTGGTTCCTATGCAGATTACCGCAACCGCGCCGCAAGTGCGGCACAAGTGCGGCACAAGTGCGGCAGATGCGGTAGATGCGGCAGATGCGGTTTTCTCACCGCATCTGCCGCGAACGCGGGTAAGCCCGAGCCTGACTCGGGGTTAACGCTTCTGGTAGTGAATGTTAACCCCGAGTCAGGCTCGGGAATAACGCTAGGAAGGTTAATGTGTGGTTCTCCAGATGGTGAGTTTGGTGTGTAGCCCCACAACGAAGAGCAATGTGAATGGCAGTAATGTAAGACCCCCTGGATCTTGATATGTTGCCTAAGGCTGGAAACGCATGATCCAAGTGACATGAGTTACTCTGGACGGGAGCATGGAGCTGCATAGAAATGGAAACTATCCCATCCAGAGTGGCAGAGGTCGTCCCTGGTGAGTCATGTGAGACTCATGCGAATAACTCGCATGTCACTCAGATCATGTGTTTCCACCCTTAGTGTGATTTCTTCTTTGGTTGTCATTATACCGGTAACGGGGGCTCTGGGTGTCACTACTGTGAGGGGGCAGGAGCTGGATGTGGCTCATGACCCTCTCAGAGCTGAATGTGGCTGTCAAGGTCAGAAAGGTTTGGGACCTCTAATTTACTGTATTTCTCACTAACCTACTTACAATATGTGAGAAAAGAACAGGGATAGGATGCAAGGGAGAATGACTGCAGGATCAGACTACATTCAGTGTTTGTAGTCTGTTGCCATGGAAACACATACATTTGAATTGGTCGAAAATGTTTAATGAAAATATTTGCCAATTTGCTTCATTTTTTTTGTTGAGATGCACTGGAGCAAATAATACATTTTGTTACAATAGTGTAAATACTCTTTATATGTAGTAATCTATACTTGGGCCATAGTTACATTTTTATTGATATTCATGTTTTATTTTATGTATTCTATAAATATTTTCCTTTTTAGAGGCAAAAGGTTGGCACGATAAGAAGACCAAGCTCTTTAAATGACCTTGACCGAAGTCGAGACGAGAGAGAGATTGACTTTCTAAGATTACAAATCAATGAACAGCAAATAATTATTGATGAACTTTCCAAGGTAAAAAATATGAAAGGTTGAAAGAGTTAATCTCAACTTTTGAAGTTATCACCTATAAACCTTTAACTTTCTGTTAATTGGGGGTCTGACTACTGAGATCCCACAAATCCAAAGATTGGGGCACTGAATTGCCCTGTCTGAATAGAAGGGTAGCTACGCATGTACGCCACCATTCCACTAAAGGGGCTTTCCCCAATAGCAAAGTATATTTTAATCAATAGATCTTGGAATAATAATAATTTTCATAACTAAATGTGATTAAAACAATTTTTACTGTGCCAAGTGATACTGTGGTATGTAAACGTTTGGGCACCCCTAGTCAAAATCACTGTTAGGTATGTAAACGTTTGGGCACCCCTGGTCAAAATTACTGTTAGGTATGTAAACGTTTGGGCACCCCTTGTCAAAATTACTGTTGGGTATGTAAACGTTTGGGCACCCCTGGTCAAAATTACTGTTGGGTATGTAAACGTTTGGGCACACCTGGTCAAAATTACTGTTAGGTATGTAAACGTTTGGGCACACCTGGTCAAAATTACTGTTAGGTATGCAAACATTTGGGCACCCCTGGTCAAAATTTCTGTTAGGTATGTAAACGTTTGGGCACCCCTGGTCAAAATTCCTGTTAGGTATGTTAGCTTTTGGGCACCCCAGGTCAAAATTACTGTTAGATATGTAAACGTTTGGGCACCCCTGGTCAAAATTACTGTTAGGTATGTAAACGTTTAGGCACCCCAGGTCAAAATTACTGTTAGGTAAGTAAACGATTGGGCACCCCAGGTCAAAATTACTGTTAGGTATGTAAACGTTTGGGCACCCCCGGTCAAAATTACTGTTAGGTATGTAAACATATGGGCACCCGAGGTCAAAATTAATGTTAGGTATGTAAACGTTTGGGCACCACTGGTCAAAATTACTGTTAGGTATGTAAACATATGGGCACCCGAGGTCAAAATTACTGTTAGGTATGTAAACGTTTGGGCACCACTGGTCAAAATTACTGTTAGGTATGTAAACGTTTGGGCACCCCTGGTCAAAATTACTGTTATTGTGAACAGTTAAGCAAGTTGAAGATTTCATTAACTCTAAAAGGCATACAGTTAAAGATGACACATTTCCTTTGTATTTTAGATAAAAAAATAAATGTATTTTCATGTTTTACATTTTAAAAATTAGAAAAAGGAAAATGGGTCGATACAAACGTTTGGGCACCCTCGGAGATCTGTGTCCTCAAATAACTTTGACCAAGTTTTCAGGCCTTAATTAGCGCGTTAGGGTTATGAATTGTTCACTATCATCGTTAGGAAAGGCCAAATTATGCAAATTTCTCATCTTTATAAAAGCCCAGCCTCCTCTAACTTTGTGCCAAAAATAGAGCAGCCATGGTTTCTTCTAAGCAGCTGCCTGGCACTCTGAAAATGAAAATGGTGGAGGTTCACAAAGCAGGAGATGGCTATAAGAAGATAGCAAAGAGTTATCAAATTTCCTGTTCCTCAGTTGCAAATGCAATAAAGAAATGTCAGGAATAGTGGAGGTCAAGATAAGGTCTGGAAGACCAAGCAAAGTTTCACTGATGGCTGCTCATAGGATTGCTAGAGTGACCAATCAGAGCCCCTGCTAGACTGCAAAAGGCCTTCAGGAAGATTTAGCAGACTCTGGAGTTGTGGTACCTTGTTCTACTGTTCGGAGACATCTGCGCAAATATGGCCTTAATGGAACAGTCATCAGAAGAAAACCTCTCCTGCATCCTCACCACAAAATTCAGTATCAGGAGTATGCAAAAGAACATCTAAACAAACCTGATGCATTTTGGAAACAAGTCCCATGGACCAATGAGGTTAAAATAAAACTTTGGCGACAATGATCAAAGGTATGTGTGGAGAGAAAAGCTTAGTTAATTTCAGGAAAAGAATATCTCGCCAACCATTAAGCATAAGGGTGATCAATCATGCCTTGGGGATGTGTTGCAAATAATAGCACTAGAAACATTTCACGGGTAGAGTGAAGAATGAATACAATTAAATTTTAACAAATTCTTAATGCAAACATAACACCATCTGTAGAAAAGCTGAAAGTGAAAACAGGATATCCTCTACACATGGATAATGACCCTAAACACACGTCAAAATCCACAATAGACTACCTCAAAAAGCGCAAATTGAAGGTTTTACAATGGTCCTCACAGTCCCTTCATTTGAACATCATTGAAAATCTGTGGCTAGACCTCAAAAGCGCAGTGCATGCAAGACAAGCCAGGAATCTCACAGAACTGGAAGACAAGCCAGGAATCTCACAGAAATGGAAGACAAGCCAGGAATCTCACAGAACTGGAAGACGAGCCAGGAATCTCACAGAACTGGAAGACGAGCCAGGAATCTCACAGAACTGGAAGACAAGCCAGGAATCTCACAGAAATGGAAGACGAGCCAGGAATCTCACAGAAATGGAAGACGAGCCAGGAATCTCACAGAACTGGAAGACGAGCCAGGAATCTCACAGAACTGAAAGACGAGCAGGAATCTCACAGAATTGGAAGACGAGCCAGGAATCTCACAGAACTGGAAGACGAGCCAGGAATCTCACAGAACTGGAAGACGAGCCAGGAATCTCACAGAACTGGAAGACGAGCCATGAATCTCACAGAACTGGAAGACGAGCCAGGAATCTCACAAAACTGGAAGACGAGCCAGGAATCTCACAGAACTGGAAGACGAGCCAGGAATCTCACAGAACTGGAAGACGAGCCAGGAATCTCACAAAACTGGAAGACGAGCCAGGAATCTCACAGAACTGGAAGACGAGCCAGGAATCTCACAGAACTGGAAGACGAGCCAGGAATCTCACAGTAGATGTTCTATGATCAGACCATGTAACTGTATTGTCAAACACATCCATAACACAGTACATAGCAGGGGCACATATATAAGATTATCTCAGCACAGGAGATGTGGTATGATCAGACCATGTCTCTGTACAGTCAGACACATCCATTACACAGTACATAGCAGGTACAGATATATAAGATTATCTCAGCACAGGAGATGTGGTATGATCAGACCATGTCCCTGTATGGTCAGACACATCCATTACACAGTACATAGCAGGGACACATATATAAGATTATCTCAGCACAGGAGATGTGGTATGATCAGACCATGTCCCTGTATGGTCAGACACATCCATTACACAGTACATAGCAGGGACACATATATAAGATTATCTAAGCACAGGAGATGTGGTATGATCAGACCATGTCCCTGTATAGTCAGACACATCCATTACACAGTACATAGCAGGGACACATATATAAGATTATCTAAGCACAGGAGATGTGGTATGATCAGACCATGTCTCTGTACAGTCAGACACATCCATTACACAGTACATAGCAGGTACAGATATATAAGATTATCTCAGCACAGGAGATGTGGTATGATCAGACCATGTCCCTGTATGGTCAGACACATCCATTACACAGTACATAGCAGGGACACATATATAAGATTATCTAAGCACAGGAGATGTGGTATGATCAGACCATGTCCCTGTATAGTCAGACACATCCATTACACAGTAGTTTTGGGGGAAAATACTATGGAATTACGGCAATAAAAATGTATTATTAAGTACAATTGTATTTTGCATTTACACCCTCAATGCTTCATGTGCACTTTCACCTGTACAAAATCTGTAGCTATTTATCTTTTCATTCTCAGACATTTTGATTAGACAATGGAGCTGTTTGCTTACAGGTCATGTAAAATGATAAACCTAATATCATATGGTAAATAGTTTGATAATGTCTCTTTCTTTCTCCCTAGACACTAGAAACAGCGGGCTATGTCAAGAGTGTTATTGTAAGTATTACAGACGTGTATATTCCAATGTACTTAGTGCATAAAGAAATACAAGACAGACCTAAAAGGGAATCTGTCAGCAAGTTTTTGCTACCTTATCTGACAGCATCATAATGTAGACAAAGAAATCCTGAATCCAACGATGTATCACATATAGTGAATAGTGAACCCGAAAAGTAAAAGTGTTCTTGCACAGATCCCAAACACAGGTTTCCTAGGCAAATCAGTGTTACAGTTCAGGTCTGGCGGCGGGGGCTTAAAATCAAAGAACGTGATTAATAAACATTATCATTATATTTACCGGGTCCCACAGGCACTTCCTGCCATCCCGCTGTTCCGCTGCATCTACTTCCGGGCAGTTCATAATCTTATTTAAATAATTTTTTTTTAAATGTGTGGGCTCCACTGTATTTTGATCACCAGCCAAAGTAAAACCAGGCAGCTGGAGGTTGAGAATCTCAGTGTGGTAAGGGCCAAGCATTCTGAAAACCACAGCCACCCCTGGAAATGGTGCATTCATCGTAGCGCCATTTCAAGGCTCTTTACCCTGCTCTCCCAGCAGCCCTAGTGGGGGGTGGCACGTTGGATAATAATGGGTTTAATTTTAGCTTTGTATTGCCAGCTGGTACTAAGCCCAAAATTCATGATATCAGGCCAAATTAGACTCAGCCATCATGAATTTCTAGTAAACATTCAAAAAAATACACAACACAGAGAGTTTTTTCTACTTGGATTAAAACAGATTCAGGGACTCCATCTTTATAAGAAAAAAAGAAACCTCCATCATAATCCAGGTCTTCTTAGCTTCACCCCTGCTACATATTTGCCAGTAGACAAACATGTCTGCTAGCAAAGAAACCAGGCACAGAATGACAGCTGAGTGTTCTGTGTGGAGTAAGCTGAAACCAACCAATACATTCTACCATACTAGAATATATGGGCTGATTGCAGATTACTCGACCAGCCAATCAAAGACGCCCATTCTGTGTGACTGCGTCTGTGATTGGCTGTTGAAGCCAGTGCAGTGAATATCATGGAAGATAATGAGCAGCCTGGAAGTAGACGTAGCAGGACGGCAGGACATGGGACGGCAAGACCTGGTAAGTATAATGATGATGTTTATTAATTAATTATGTACTTTCTTTTACAGCACACCAGCCCCATCCCATAACTGTAAAGTATGAGATCAGGGTTTGGACTCAAGTTTGAGTCACGTCCAGCCCCGAACTCAGACTTTTGCAAAAAGTCTGGGTGAGTCTACCAATCCCGAGCATCGGCTGGTTCGCCCCTCACTAATCACATAGATTACTGGCTGCAGCTGTTCTCACATAATCAAAACATTTAGTTTTAAGCATGTAGCTAAGCTGGGAGAGTGGCCCCTGCATTGACTGGGAGGTGTCAATCACAGCAGGAGATGTGTCAACTACTGAGAACGTGAGTTTCTATTCCTGTAATGCTAATCACAGGTCAATAAACCTTTTTAGTTTAGGTAAACAATAAATAGCCAGCACAATGATGAGAGAGGCACAGTTGCTGTTTGTTTTTTAACCCTTACAGCTTGCTGTCCTTAGCTTACATAGCAAAATTCTGCTGACAGTTTCCCTTTAAGGCCCTGTGCACATGTTGCTTTTTTATCGCATTTTTTTAATGCATTTTTAGTGGTTTTGTCACAAAACTTCATTCAACTCCTTATGCCAGTAAAGTTAATTAGAATTCTAAACCTTTGTACACATGTTGCTTTTTTTTCCTTTGCAGATTTGTTGCAGAAATAAATCTTCAGCATGTCAGTTCTTGCAGCGTTTTTCTACCCCAGAATGTATGAAAAACGCATGCAAAAAAGTGTCAAAAATGCACCGAAAACAAGGCAAAACAAGTGTTTTTTTTGCCAGGAGATGCAGATTTGATGCAGAAATTTCTGCAAACCAATACTCAACATGCGCAGATAGCTTAAAGTGGATCTGTCAGTGCATTTGACACTGCAAACTGCTTATATGATTGAGTAGATCTATTGGACCTGATGAGGATGGTGTATTTGTTATAGAAATCCATGTCACGGTGACTGTAAAACCTTTTATTAGGATGAATACATTATCAACTCAGCTGGGGCTGGATTCATAAAATGTTAATACACATTTAATACATATATATTTAATACATATTGTGATATAACCTGGTTTAAGTAATAGGTCTTCCAGAAAAATGCTCGAGTTCCTCATTGACTTCCAGTATACTCGATACTTGAGTTGCGCCCATCCGATCATCGAACTGCTTATTATGAGTACCAAGCACTCAAACATGGTAGTGATAACTCATCACTAGATATGACCCATCTTGTGGACAGGTGGTGACTTGCCAAATTAGGTCAACCACATTAAGGCCGGAGTGTACCGCACAGCCCCGAATCTGAATTTGCCCCCATGTACCACTATGGGGCCGGATGGCTGTTATTTGCCATCCGGTTTGGGGCTTTTCCAGGAGAATCCGGTTTTGTCAGATGTTTGCATCGGACACAAAACCGGAGTCTGCAGCATTTTTGTGTCTGATGCAAAAATAGGACAAAACCGGATCCTCCAGGATCCAGCGCCCATAGCATGGGAGTCTATGAGCACCGTATGGCGCCATACCTGGCAGAAAATCGTGCCGGGTACCGAACATCTGGTGCTGAAAGAGCGGCGGCTGTTAGAAGCAGCTGAAATTTCAGCACCACGGCCAGCTCCCCTGCAGCGCAGTGCTGAAATTTCAGCATTGCACAGTGGCACAGATGATTCCAGCACAAAACAGTTCTGTTCATCCGGGGATGTCAGGTTCTATCCGGTGCATCCTGCAAAACACCGGACACAACCTGACAGCCGAAAACCGTGGTGTGAATCCTGCCTAAGCGTATGTTCACACAGGGAAGTTATACAGCAGATTTTCTGTTCAGATTTTCCTTAAAGGGGTTGGTCCTTCACCAAACAGCACAATATGGCACTTTTATCTCCATACGAATGGAGCAGCATTGCATATATCCTGCCACTCCATTCATTGTCCATAGAACTCTGCTTGCTGAGTGATGCATTTAGCTTTTATCACCAGCCCCATAGAGAATGAATGGCAGTTGGACATCTGACCTGCGGCTCGATTTGTAATGGAAATAATAGTGTCCTATCAGAGATGTAAATTCCCTGCTCGGTGTGGGTCCTTGTGGAGATCCACGATCGGAAGCTATCACCAATCTACAGATAGAATTTCCCAGATGAACTCTTTAAGATTTGGTTCATTGTAGTGGATATAAAATACTAGCTGGGTGCCGATGCACATGCATCGGATTCTAGAAGGGCGAGTCTCTGACTCGCAATGGCCGCTTCGCGGCAATGCTTCGCGCTGCTAGGCGACTCGCCATGCCCGCTGCGCGGGCATAGCGAGTCGCCTTGGAACTGCTCGCAATGGCCGCTGCGCGGCCAATGCTTCGGCGTATCACATGACCACGCTGACTCGCAGCGTGAGCGGACTCAAAAGGGGCAAAAACATTCGCAATTATATAATATATATGTTGGTGTGATCACCAGCAGTCGTCCAGCTCACAGTTATTGTCCAAGTATTGGAGCTGCCCATTAATATTTGGCCAATGGACAGTGGTGTAACTTCAGGCCCAGGGGCCCCGATGGGAAAGCTCCAAAAGGGGCCCCCAATTATTGCAAATCTTAAATAGTATTAGTCTTTTTCTATAGGCCAAAGGGACTTTTGGGGCCCCCCTAGGCAACCCCTGCACCTGTGGTAGTTACGCCCCTGCCAATGGTAGAGTATACCCGGTATCTGCTGGTAGAGGGGGTTGCGGGGGTATACATTGCCAATGGCTTCCCCCTTTTAGGTAGTAATTTGCAGCCTCCAAAACAAATTCTTAATCTGCATTTTAACTTTCTCATGCCGGTCACATGGAAAACTACTTATAACAGCAATGAATTTCTATCCGCAGGACCGAGAAAAGCTTTTAAGATTTAGGAAGCAACGGAAAAAAATGACTAAACTCCCTAAGGTAAAATACTTCTCCATTTGTGAAGATTTCAGATGATTTGAGACAAACCGTTCTGTCTGTAAGAAGATGAAGCAGCATCGCTCGTAAACTGGGATTTATACAAGTGCCACATTTGATGTCTTTAAAGAGTTAACTCTTTGACTTGTGTTAACATTGATTTAGGTTGTATATAGGTGTGTCCAGTTTAGGGATATTCTTTTTACTGAAATCCACGTAATTCAAACCTAAAAATAATTTTTTTAAAATTGAAGTCATTTAACATTTCTTCACCTCCCTTTCAGTGATCCACTCGAAGACCACATCAAAGTGGAACGTGAAGGGACACAAAGAAAAAGCCAAACTGACAACATAACACTCAATTGCAAAAATTATTTTTAGCCCAAAGTCCATAGATACAGTACTGAAAAAAATGAACGGCACAATTCAACCATTTCTTTAACCCTTTGCTAGAAATCAAGGAATTGCTCACTGATGGTCAAATCGACTTTTAAAAGGGTTCAACCTTTTGAAAGGGACGGAAAGATTATACTGTATATCGGTGTTGTCAACTTTGGGGATATTCGTTTTACTGAAATGTGTGTAATTGAAGGCTAACAACATTTTTTTTCAATTTGGTGTCATTTCACATTTTCACCTCTCTTTTCCTGTTCCCTTCGAAGACCACATCAAAGTTGAATGTGCAGGGAAACAAACATCTTATTAAAGCCAAACAGTGCACATTTTTTAATGATTCCCAATAGCAAAAATTGTATTTATGTGAATTGTACTTGGGAGTATTTCTAGCGCTAAACACCACCCCTATTTTCTCAGTAGGCTATAAAGAAGGATGGACGTCTGTTGTCTGTTCAATCCGTATTGGGATGTTTATTGATTAATGAATTAAAACACACATTACAAAATACAATATATTACTAATTACAAAGTGATCTGAGATAGAGGGGTGTTGTATCTCTGTTGGGTGTGAGATACCTCTTACCTCTATAGAATATGAGGGTACGGTATGAATAGAAAAATTGTCCTTAAAATCACTGGGAGTGGAATTATAAGAACCAACACTGTAGAATCAGGTATTTAGGACCACGTCGTTAATGCTTCCTTGTTTCTTTGTGGATTATTCACAAATTATTCATGCGGACCAGGTGTTGTGGTCTTTTTCATAAATCTACAAAAGAGTCTGTGGAGCCTCGTTAGGAGTCTCAAACACAGGACTAGCCAGATATCCCTCCAGGGAAGGACCCAGCCAAGGGGTGGCTCCTTGCGAAGAACACCATAACCACCATGTTAAGTGGCCCTTTTAGCAATATCCACTCTTTTACAAGCTTAGAGATTATGACAAGGGAATACCAAGGCCAGGTATCCATCCACAGACAGCTGTTTGGGGTGTTGCCCCTCATCAGTGTGGAGTAGGATTCTGGCTAGGTGGAAGCAAGGCCTAGTAGACCAACAAAACAAAGTATTCACTGATCTCAGGGAGACCAGTTCAAGAAAACACTGCGGGCAGCTGGCTAAAGCGCTCAACACAGTGAATTCCTACGCGCATTGCTCCCTGGGAATTATGAATATACAAATAGAGTCTGTGGAGCCTCGGTTAGGAGTCTCAAACACAGGACTAGCCAGATATCCCTCCAGGGAAGGACCCTGAGATCAGTGAATGCTTTGTGATGTTTTTCATAAATCTATAATGTTAGGTTTTAGGGAGGGTGTTTGTTATTTTGGAAGATGATCTTTTACCATTTACCTTGGGCTACCTACCTTAGGAAAATCTCTAAAGGCCACGTCACACGCTTCAATATCGTTAACGATATCGCTGAAACATCACGGTTTTGTAATCGCTTAAACAATATCGTTTGTGCGTCGTGCGTGTAACCGAGCGATCTTACGGTGAAAAATAGTTTGATTGCTCATCACAGGGTTTGAGATCCTGAACCTCAAATCCATTGTGCGTCATTCAATTAACCAACATTCAACCTGCTGCATCGTTGTGTGTGACACCGCGATAACGATATTGTGAACGACTTCGCTCATTCACAACATTGAACAAGTATCATGCCAGGGTTGTGCAAACGGTAGCTGCTCGCTACATCGCTGGCGCCTCGTTCACGATATCTAGAGTGTGACATCTCACCAACGATCTCCGAAACATTGCCGATCTCGTTCACGGAAGATCGTTGTACAATCATTACGATATTGAAGCGTGTGATGTGGCCTTAAAGGATGCGAGGAATGGCATACAATTTTTTTGTATGTATTGTTGGTTAGTGTTTTTTCGGTAATTATATCTCAAATAAATGAAGTGAAAAAAGAAAAAAAAAAGTTAGATTGGAGTGGATAGGTGTTGATCCCATGACTCTATATCTTGTAATACTGTTACCTCTAGATGTGCTTTGTAGAGATTCTGAAAGTGCTGCACCTGGATAGCTAATCTGCAGCTGTCTGTTCTTTTAGTGATTGATTGAGATCTTTTTTTTGGTGTTTATATTTATTCAAGAAACAAGGAAGCATTAACGACGTGGTCCTAAATACCTGATTCTACAGTGTTGGTTCTTATAATCCCACTCCCAGTGATTTTTAAGGACAATTTTTCTATTCATACTGTACCCTCTTATTCTATAGAGGTAAGAGGTATCTCACACCCAACAGAATACAACCCCCCTCTATCTCAGATCACTTTGTAATTAGTAATATATTGTATTTTGTAATGTGTGTTTTTATTAATTAATCAATAAACATCCCAAATATGGGTTGAACAGACAACAGAAGCCCATCCTTATTTATAGCCTACTGAGAAAATAGGGGTGGTCAGTGGCATAACAATCGCTGTCGAAGCAGTCGCGGCTGAGACTGGGCCCGACCTGAGGAGGACCCCGCACCTCCAGCCGCCTCCCGCGACCGTGATCGCAACTCGGCTCCAACACTCCGTGTGTCAGAGGAGAGGAGGTGAAGGGAAGGAAGCTTCCTGCTTCCTACTGTTGATCCTGCCCCTCCTCTCCTCTCATCTGCTGCCGGCTCCCTGCCCTGCACTGTGCGCTCCACTGGGGAGCTCGCGACCAGCAGTATTAACCCCCCCGCTCCTTACTCACGGTCGGCCAGTAGCACCCCAACCCCTCCCCCCCTACTTACCCGTGGCCGTCCAGTAGCACCCCAATACCCCCGTCCCACAACCGAGGTCGCCAGTAGCACCCCCCAATCCCCTGACCCCCCCGCTCCTCACCCGCGACATGAGGGTATAATGCACTCCTGGGGGGCCCCGCTCTAAATATCGCACCGGGGCCCGCCAGGCTCCGGTTGCGCCTCTGGGGTGGTGTTTAGCGCTAGAAATACTCCCAACTACAATTCACATACTTCATCAAACGGAAGAGTCATACTCGGGACTCCTCCAAAATTTCTTTTAAGCAGTAACACATAGGGTCTACAGACGTAGAAAAAACTCCCCTATTAAAGCCAGCGTAAGAACACAGATAATTTAAAAAATATATTTTTAGCTCAATATACATGTAATAAAGTAATAAAAAAAATTTACTCCAGAATTCAACAACTTCTTTAACCCTTTAGTAGAAATGAGGGGATTTGTATGGATTTGCTTTAATGATGGCCGAATTAACTTTTAAAAAGGTTTATCCTTATTACAAAGGGATGGAACAGGTTTTATATCGGTGTTGTTCATCTTTGGGGATATTCTTCTTAGTGAAATGCATGTAATTAAAGGCTAAAAATGTTTTTGAATTGGGAAAATGGGGTGAGGGACTTAAACTTTTATATTCTTATTTGTTTTAGATTTTTTTTTAAATTTCCCTTGATTTTTTAGTCCTTCAAACTAATTGAGCCTTTTTTGCTTATATACTGCAATGAGTCAGTATTACAGCATATAGTAATATTCACAATCCCCTGTAAAGCTCAGTGTGTAGCTTTTCTTCACAGGAGCACTAATATAGTAGAGCACCAAGATAGTGGATCACCATGATAGTGGAGTACCATAATAGTGGAGCATCAAGCTGGTGGCGCACCAAGACTGTGGCGAACTTGATAGTGGAGCACCAAGATGGTAGAGCATTAAGATAGTAGAGCACAAGAATAGTGGACCACCAAGATAATAGACCACCAACATAATAGAGCACCAAGATAATAGTGCACCAAGATAGTAGAGCGCCAAGATAGTAGAGCGCCAAGATAGCAGAGCATCAAAATAGTGAAGCACCAAGATAATAGATCACCAAGATAGTAAAGTGCCAAGATAGTAGAGCATCAACATAGTGGAGCACCAAGATGCTAGAGCACTAAGATAGTGAAGCACCAACATAGTGGAATACCAATATATTGGAACATCAAAATACCAGAGCACCAAGATAGTGAAGCACTAAGATAGTGGTGAATGGGAGCCTTTAGCAGGCCAATGACTGCCTTGGCATTGGTGACCCATTGGTACCCATAAATGGAGGCACTCCCAGTATCACACTGATTAAATGCTGCTGTCAGAGATTGATAAAGAAATACCGGTATGCATTGATTATAAAAAAGCTTTAAAGATTGACTTAATTATATAAAAAAGTAACAGACTAAAACAAAGTCATACAATAAACAGTCAAACCATAATGATCCTAAAAGTCTAAATCAGCTAAAATATATAAAATATAAAAAAACTCACGCTCACTTTACCTATCCCTGGCCATTCCTTTCCCAGCACTGTCCATTCCTCACCAGTCTCTATATTGATGGTTCCGGCCTAATGGACGAGACCACTGCAGACAATCACTTTAACTATATTTTCAGTGTGTAGAGGTTGCATTGTATATTGTCTTCAGCATGTTTGTGTTCTTGCCTGTAGTGTCAGGCCTTACATACTGTATTATTTAAATAATGTAAAAGTTTTAAAGACCCAACAAATTATAGGGACACACTGAGGAATAAAATCCATCAATGATACACTTCCTTTTTGTACCTTTTAGCCGGTGGTGGAAACCTTTTTTGGTTATGATGAAGAAGCCTCTCTGGATTCTGACGGTTCCTCAATCTCCTACCAAACAGACCGCACTCCTTGTACTCCAGATGAGGACCTGGAAGAGGTGATCTGACTTCATTTATTTAGTTTCTAGCAGTAACCCATTAAGGACACAGACAATTTAGAGTTTTAGAAAGCAGGGATTTTTTTTTCTCATTTTTGCTTGTCCATCATGTTGGTTTAATTTTTGTTTATTGACTAAGGCTAGGGTCACACTTGCAGATTTTACATGTGTTTTTGAGACTTGCGTTTTATGAAAACGCATGCAAAAACGCATCCATAGCCCCCCATGCAAAAAACGCATGCCCCAATAGCAAAAACGCATGTCTGAATGTAGCATGCGATTTTGGGATGCGATTTTGGCTCAGTACCAAAAAATACTGCAAGCAGCATTTTTTGGTGCTTTTTCAAAAATGCATGCGTTTTTATAAACATGGGGCGTATGGGAAACATGCGTTTTTATAACATGGGGCGCTATGGGAAACCATGCGTTTTTATAACATGGGGCGCTATGGGAACGCATGCGTTTATATGCACTAAATGGTACATGTTTTTTGCATGCGTTTTTTAAGGGTGCCCCATGCCTATCAGCAAAACGCAGCCCAAAAACGCAGACTGCCAAAAAGCACCTTAAAAAATCCATGCAAGTGTGACCCTAGCCTTAGGGGTATGAGGGGGTTGTTTTTTAAAGCACAAGTTGTGATCGTCACTGCATATGAGCGAACCCGAACTGTGAAGTTCGGGGCGGGGTCTGTACCAGATATTTAGTGTCTGGTGCTTAAACTCTATCACAGACTTCTCACGGATGTCCATGGTCGAGTTCGGAGTTCATATGCCGAATAAAGTTTGTTGACAGGATCAATCAACTTCCTTAGCCATCACAACCATGCAAGCTCTGGCTGTGATTGGCTGGCTGCATTGTGTCATTCGCGTTATGCAGGACCCGGAGACGCAATGCTTGGCACACACTGCTCACTGGATGTTAACAAAAAGAAACTAAGTCCCCCCCCTACATATTTACATCTTGTACACTTACACCCTTTAGTGCCTTTCGTGGGATACTTAAGGGCTTTTTTAGCCTTCTTTAGCTCATAAATAAATAAATACATATTTAAAAAAAAATTGACGGAATACACCTTACTTTTGATAACCAGCCAAGGTAAAGCAGAGAGCTGTGGGCTGAAGCTGAAGCCTGCAGCTCTCTGCTTTACCTTGGCTGGTTATCAAAAGTAATGGGGCTCCGACACCATTTTTTTTTAAACTATTCCCTATCCACATTTATTTGCAGGGAAATTGTCCTGCTCTTACCTCCATCCTGCTTCCTTTTACAGCCCCGTGACCCTAAGTATGACTATTTTATAGCCATTTTACAGCACAAAGGGTGGGGTTCCCATTGACGTTCTATTGAGTTTGGGGTCCGGGGTCAATTTCGGGTACCAAACTGAACTTATAAAAAAAGACCGGCAGAACTCAGTGAACCCGAACATTCCTCATTCCTAATTGTCACCATTTTAAGGTATACAGCAGTTAGTATTCAATCAACTCCTATTAATATTTTACAGCGGTGTAAGCCACATGTTACATTTATTTTGTGCTTTACATTATAATGTAATCCTATAAAAAGGAGCATTATTTATGCGTAATTAATTTGAACTTTTTTCCTATTAATTTTCTTAGGTATAGGACATTATTGTGAGATCAGTAGCTCTTCTGTCAGTCAGCTGTTTGGTGTGAATGTTGCAGACTCTTCAATGGGGTTCTCTGGGCATTAGATACTGATGACCTATCATCTGGATAGGACATCAATATCAGATCGGTGGAATACAACACCTAGGATCAATTATTATTATCTCTGATGGTAAACAATGATCGGTACACACTGCTCAGTTCCATTTCATGTGTAGCAGCCACTGTTGGGTTCTGCAGAACACCTCCTATACATTTAAACAGGAGCTGGTGCACAATACTCGGCAGAGGCCGCTACACATTGAATTGATCCACACTGTGCAGCTGCATTCAGTGTTTATCAGCTAATTGGAGAAAGTGTCCGTGTCAGATCCCCCACCAATCACATATTGATAACCTATTTTAAAATAAGTCATAAATAGAACATGCATGGAGAACCTTTGCAAATAGGTTTTATGCTGGCTCACAGGCATTGTTGCTGATAGTTGGACCTGCATCGATCTAACATTGATGACCCATCTCATCTCCTTCAACATTAATGCATTGGTGTACTCCAGTCCTTCCATCTCACCGGATATGGTACAAGCAGCGCTCCCGAGCCATCGTCATGAATGCCTGTACAAGAACGGCATGGTAGAAAATACTACATGTACAACAGTGTTGAAAGGGTTAAAAGGGAACTTAAAGGGGAACTCCGTGGAGATAAAACTTTTTAGTATAGTTCCTGCCTTGCTACATGATGAAGCAGAGCTGTACACTGTTCTAGGATCTATAGATCGCTTATAAATCAATAAAATCATACCTGCTCCTCTGCTCTCACCCCTCCCTCCGTAAATATAGAAAATTAGCCTCATGCAGCAGCTGTGACAGGAGGTGTGTCGAGGGCGTGGACCCTAGGGGATCCGGGCTCATCTTACATTCCTGCCCCCTCTTACTTCTGTATTGGCAAGGGCATGGATGCCTGCTTCATGGTCACAGTGCAATCCTGCCCTTGATATACTATCCTATGTAATGTATGACAGGGGTGATCTCTTTCAAATAGCAATCATGTCACCAAGCAGATATAAATACAATGCTGTGATCTTTTGCTGTACAATGATATGATGGTGTATAATGTGTAAATGTGTACTGTCATGTATCAGACTAGGAGCGGAGGCATAGCAGCTTGGTAGATTCCTATCACCTGAATCTTTCTATGGATCCAGATTCCTTACTGTCTCCTCAGTCACAGGAAAACATCCAGACATCTGTGCAGCATCTGTGACACATGATATAAACCCCAAGGTTCAATTATTATACTCTGTTGCTTATACTGAGCATCAAACATATATGGGCCTAAAATATCTAATATATCTATCTCTCACTGCTGATTTATACATATACAAGAAAACCCGCACTCACAGGCAACCCTGGCACACCGGCCTCACTAAAGAGCTGCGTCGGGCGTCCAGGGCGGACGAGCGGAGAAGGCAGAAATCCCATTCCGCGGTGCACTTTGCCATGCACAAACAATCCCTCACTAACTTCAAGGTCGCATCACCGCCATAAAACAAACCTACTTCTCATCTCTAATAACTGCCTTGTCCCACAACCTCAAACAACTATTCAAAACTTTCAACTCTCTACTCCATCCCCTTGCACCTCCTCCCTCTCCTCTCTTCTGTGCCAATGACTTTGCCTCTTTCTTTAAACAGAAGATCAATAAAATCAGAAAAAGCTTCGACCTGCTGTCCCCTCAGCCCTTCCCCATTGCCAGCCAGCCCTCTCCATCCAAAGGAAGCTTTTCCACCATGCCTGAAGATCAGCTCTCCTCCCTTGTGTCAAGATCACACCTCACCACCTGCTCCCCTCGCCACCTCAATCCCTGAACCTCGCCACAGTCCTCATCCCAAACCTAACACATCTCTTCAACTTATCACTCATTACCAATCTCTTCCCCTCATCCTTCAAACATGCCTTGATAACTCACACCCATCCTCAAAAAGCCCTTCCTCTAACCATCATCTGTTTCTAACTATTGCCCCATATCTCTTCTCCCCTTCGCCTCAAATCTACATAGAACAACAATCCATCTTGAACTGTCCTCTCATCTCTCTGCCTGCCCCGTCTTTGACCGCCTACAATACAGCTTCCGATCTCATCACTCCACCAAAACAGCCCTAACCAAAGTCACCAACACCTTACTAACCACCAACAGCAAGCGACACTAATCCGTCCTCCTCCTTGACCTATCTTCCGCCTTTGACAGCGTAGACCATTCCCTCCTGCTACAGATTCTGAAATCTCTTGGTATCACTGACCTGGCCCTCTTCCAGATCTCCTCATACCTAATGGACCAGACTTTCAGTGTCACCAACTCCCACACCTCCTCTTCGCCCTACCCCTATCTGTCGGTATCCCCCAAGACTCGGTCTTGGACCTCTACTTTTCTCCATCCACACCCTCAGCCTGGGGCAACTCATTGAGTCCCATGGCCTTCAGTATCATCTCTACGTCAACGACACCCAAATCTATCTGTCTAGAGCTGACATCACCTCCTTACTATCCAAAATTCCAAAATGTCTGTCCACCATCTCATCCTTCTTCTCTGCTCGCTTTCTAAAACTGAACATGGACAAAACTGAGTCCATCATCTTCCCCCCCCCCCCCCAAGTCTCTCTCCCCCTCTACCAGACCTATCCATCACTGTCAATGGATGCTCACTCTCCCCAGTTCCCCACGCTATGGTGCCTCGGTAATCCTCACTCTTTCCTCTCCTTCAAGCCTCACATCCAAGCCCTCGCCACCTCCTGCTGACTCCAGCTCAAAAATATATCCCGAGTCCGCACTTTCCTTGACCATGACACTGCAAAAACACTTGTTCTTGCCCTCATTATCTCCTGCCTCGACTACTGTAACCTCCTGCTCACTGGCCTCTACGCTAGCTCCCTTGCAACCACTTCAGTCTGTCCTAAACTCAGCTTCCTAACTAATCCACTTATCTCCCCACTATTCCCCAGTCTTCACCTTCTGCCAAGACATTCACTGGCTTCCCATTTCTCAGAGGCCCCAGTTCCAAACCCTAACCATGACATACAAAGCCATCCACAACCTGTCCCCTCCATACATCTCTGACATGGTCTCTCGATACGTACCCTCACCCTGCGATCCTCTCAAGATCTCCTTCTCTACTCCCCTCTAATATTTTCTTCTTACAACCGCATACAAGACTTCTCCCGTGCATCCGCTATACTCTGGAACTCTCTCCCCCAACATATCAGTCACTCGCCTACCCTGAAAACCTTCAAAAGAAACATGAAGACTCACCTCTTCCGACAAGCCTACACCTGCAATGAGACTCAGTCCACTGCACAATCTGCTCTACCCTCTCCTACTGTATCCTCACCCATCCCTCATGGACTGTGAGCCCTCGCGGACAGTGTTCTCTCCCCTCCTGTACCTGTGTGACTTGATTGTCGATACATACAGTACTTGTCTTTGTTTGCCCTTTTCACTTGTAAAGTGCCATGGAATTTCATGGCACTATATAAATAGATAATGAATAATTATAATAATAAATTTATCATCTATCTATAAATCTGTCTATCATATATCATTCACCCATCCATCCCTCTGTCCTATGTATTCGTCCATATAAATAAATATATATACTGTATATATGGCTTGTTGGAATCCCATTTTAGACAAACTATGGTGTAACTCTTCAATTCAATACAGAGATGCAGTGGACTGATGTTATTCAGTGAGTCAGAGCTGATCAGCATTTTTCCTCAGTTCTTTTGGGCCTGACCAAAAAAATCAAACACACAACAAGTATGTACTGTGACCATGGGATGGCAGCCACACCCCCTGTCCATATAGAAGTGTGAGGAGTTAGGAATGTAAGATGATCCAGTGTTCACAACCCCAACACACCTCCTGCTCTCACCAGCTGCATGAGGCTGATTTTCTATGTCCTCTCAGGGAGGGGTGAGAGCTGAGGAGCAGATATGATTTTATTGATTTATAAGCGATCTATAGATCCTAGAACTGTATTGCCCAGCTCAGCTTCATCATGTAGGAAGACAGAGACAGTACAAAAAAGTTTTCAAAATAATAATGCAATAAATGACAAAATAACTATTCAATGACAAGAATGTATTACTATTCTTACCAATTATTAAGGTAGTATTTAATCTGGATAGGGATGGCTAAGGAAGAGACAGAATTGAGATTCCGCCAGTTGACCATGGAGTACCAGGCTCTGCAGCGCGCATATGCACTTTTACAGGAACAAGTTGGTGGGACCCTTGATGCAGAACGAGAAGTTAAGGTATTTACTTTTCCATACTTTTCTGTTTAACTAAAGATAAACTGTCATCTGCGGGTTTCTCTGACTATTAGATGCACTTTCTTCTCGAATTTTGGAGGAAAATGGGGGTGGGGTGTCTTATAATCTGGATGTACTTGGCTCGCTGTGGAACGGGAGACAGGAGCAGGGTCACGCTGCAGTAATCCAGTGGCTGGGGTGACCATATGTGTCCACTATTAAATACATTGAATATTCTCTCTTGGAACTGATAGCCTCAACTGCCGGCCTATTGCAGCGACTGGGGGCGATCTCATGTGCCTGCTATTAAAATTACTATTCACTGCTCTCCCTGCCCACTGCAGGTGTTAGGAGCAGTGAATGTTCATTTCGGAGTAGCCTGCAACTGACGTCAGTGTGTAACTAAGGCGATGATGTCATGAGCTGCCCCGCCTACACGCCAAAGTCAATTGCCGTCATCAGAACAAAGCATCGCGCACCAAGGGAGTTATTTTGATTGTGCTGCATTCGTTCCTAATGTTAATACACTGAAGTTCACCAGTGGACATTTTAGCTGAATTATTATTGATGAACTTGAATATGTAATTTTTATTTAATTTAATTACACTGGTCAACAAATTTTCACAAAAGTCATGTTACTGAAATAAAATGAGTAAATTTTATCAATTTTTATGTGCTGAACACGAATATGAGAGTCAAAATGCAAAATTGGATCTAGTTTTTTGTAATCTGCAATTATTGTTTAGATCAGAGGTCCCCAACTCCAGGCCTCAAGGCCCGCCAACAGTGCAGGTTTTCAGGATCTCCTTAGTATTGCACAGGTGCTAATGTGATGATCTGCACAGGTAATGATTCCAAGCCCTGTGCAATACTAAGGAGATCCTGAAAACCTGCACTGTTGGTGGCCTTGAGGCCTGGAGTTGGGGACCTCTGTTTAGATCACAAAATGCATGACAACAGTAATAGGCCCATGGTGAATATCTACGTCTTATATGGCTTTGCCTGTGTCTTGTACAGCGTTTCGGATTATCTCTGGGGAGTGTCCGGCAGTAGTCAGCCCACATGTTCCTCATGTTCATCACTAACCTGACCACAGTTGTCAGGAAAGATGTCCAGATGGGATTGAAGGAAGTGGATCTTAAGAGACATATTGCAGCCAAGGTTCTGACACTCTATCATGTCTTCTAATAGTGTTTTGTAGGTTTCTGCCTAAGCGTTCCCGAGATAGTTTGCAGACACTAGAGGTGAGCCTTGTTGCACAAGTAGCGCAGCATATATGCGGGGACCAAGGCTTGTCCTGGTTGCCTATCTTGCATCTGAAGTAAATATGATATGCCTTCTTCACCTGAGAAGTTATACTTTTCTTCTGGTTGACAAATGTCACTTCCCCACAAATATAGTAAAAATTGTCCACGGTGTTAACGCACCTTCAAGGCATTAGTGTTCTGTATTGTAACTAAATGGATAAATTAATAACAGTATCATGTACCAGAAGCTTAAATAGTATCCCACGAAGTCTAAAATCTTTTAAGCGCTCAACCTTTCTGACTTGGCTTCATATAGGACACTGCTGATGTCAGCTTTCTTCAGCAGGCGCCTGGCAGTAGCATCAGAACATGATGCAATAAACGCTGGATGATGTGTGCATGATGTCATTATGCAACATGATGCGATATTACATCACTCTAAGTTTCTTTAGGATGTATGTTCTGGCACCCTCGCTCTGTGATTCAGAAGAACGAGTTGACACACAGCAAAACTCCTTCCCATTGATGCATTGACTTGGATGCAGAGGGGTCCTGTACAACTTTTAATGATAGGATCAGTATAAAACTACGAAAAATAAATGAAAATACTCAGTACAACATTCAACATATGAGATACATTTGTTACAGGACTTGCAGAGTAATTGCACAACATGGTGAATATACAATAGCTATAATGGCAGAAAACTACTTGATAATAAACATGTAGAAACAGAGCAGCTACATTATACAATCTGGTGAATTCTAGCATAATATAATTCTAGCATATAATAACTCACTGATTGGGCTATGTAGATGGAAACATATGAGCTGAAATCCAGACAGGGATCAGCATACCAAGATGCCAGCGTATATTAGTCTATAATGGCTTCTGAAGTAGAAGAGCTGAGGCTAGTGCAAGGGCTGATGGGAAACTACAGTAGCCTCGATAGGCAAAATTAGATTGTACTGTAACCAATGTAGCAAGAGAACATTGTCAACACAAGGCACTGTTGGATAAGTTATCACTGAACAGTAATTGAAACTCAGCTTTATCACAGGCAAAGTAAACTAAATATATATGTGTTTCTAAAAAGGCATGACAATGTAATTACAGTCGTACGGTATAAATTTACACGGTGAAACATACAAAATGCACTATATGAGATATCTTCAAAACGAGAGTCAATAAAAATGTTTATGGTCATATTTGTGTTCAGCCACCAAGATATCATAGATTAGGATCTTTTTAAATCAGTAACAATTTCAGTGTTGACCAGTGTTATTAGCACCAACAAAAAAGAATCTCTCTTCTATTCTGTATTTTAGTGATGATGACATAAACTTTGTCTATTTTCTGTTAAAACATTTTTTAGCCAATTTCCTTTTTATGAAGACATGCTTCCTATTTGCATATAAGGCAATTTAGAGTGAAATACTTATATCTAGATCTCTATTTCAACCTGTATACATTGTGCCGTCAATGGAAGTTTGATCACTGATGGGAAGAGGATTGAAGCAGAGTTTGTGTCAAAAAGTTAGAAAAGTTGTGATGTCTTATAATGTTTTACCTTAAAGGGAATTTGTCAGCAGGTTTTTGTTATATAATCTGAGTGCAGCATAATATAGAGCAAGAAAGCCTGATTCCAGGGATGTGTCACTTACTGGGCTGCTTGGTGCCTTTTTGATATAATCCTTGTTTGGCAGATGTAGATATAGCAGAGCTAAGACTTCTGAGCTAATAATAACAATAATTGACTGCTTCCTGTGAATATTGTGAATTATAAGCAAGCTGCCAATCAATCGTATGTGCGGGATTACACAGATTAGCCCAACTGCTCTGCACATGATGTGTAGTCCTGTAGTGATAATCTCCTGCTTATAAAATACAGATAGTATTGAAAGTACAGCACACAGCGCAATAAGTGACATATCCCTGGAATCAGGCTCTTGTGTCCTATATTATGCTTATTGGTGAATAAATAGCAAATACCAGCTGCCAGATTGCTTTTAACATTTTTTATTTGCTTGCATCTGACAGACTCGAGAACAGCTCCAAGCCGATATCAATCACTACCAAGCAAGAATAGAAGATCTTGAGAAAGCGATGTCTGAAGAGGGTCAGGTGAGACATACTGTATGCTCCAAATACTTTTCACATCACCAACCCCCTATGCCAGGGGTCTCAAACTCTGCAGAGTAAGTGGGCAGCACATAAATAAAATTTAAGGTAGAGCACGACATTCCTTTCAAATTTAATGCAATATAATTCTTGGCAATGTTCGCGGTGACGTCAGGGGACACAGAAGTTTATGGCTCCGCTATAAACTTGATTGACTTCTGACTGTCACTGTCAGTCTCAGCCTGCCAGTTGCTCTGGACAGATGCTTGTCTGTTCAGAGCAATGAAGCAGAGCTGACATTGCTCTGCCTGTGGGCTATGTTGGACTGAGGTTTTTTTTAACTAAGAAAGATGGAGTCCCTAAATGTGTTTTTTTTTTATTCATAATAAAAAAAATATTTCTCTATTTTTCTTTTTTAATGTTTACTAGAAATTCATGGTGGCCAGGTCTAATTTGGCTTGACGCTATGAATTTCAGATTTAGTACCAGCTGTGAATACAGAGCTGGTATTAACCCCATTATTACCCAGCATGCCACCTCCAAACAAGGGCCACTGGAAGAGTCAGGTAAAGTGCCTAGAAATGACGCTAAAATGAATGCGCTATTTTCAAGGGCGGCTGCGGTTTTCAGCGTGGGGGCCCCAGAACACTTAGGCCTTACCATGGTGAGAATCCCAGCCCCCAGCTGTCTGGTTTTACCTGGCTGGCAATCAAAATATGGTGGGAGCCCACTTTTTTTTATTATTTATTTAAATAATTAAAAAAATATATATAATTGGCTTCCCTGCATTTTGATTGCCAGCCAAGTTAAAGTCAGGCAGCTGAGGATGGCAGCACTGGATGTCATCAGAGTTCTAGCGAGGCTTTCCTTACCAGTTATCCTTTCCTGGCGAAGATAAAGTAGTTTACTTTTGACCCCTAGGCACCAGTACTGCATACACTGCCGGTCAGCCCCCTCCTAACTTTGCCTCTGTGTGTAATCCTGTGCAATAAACCACCAGCTTTACATTAGAGCTGTTAACTTTCATTGTTCTTTTGCCCACCAATTATGTGACTGATGCTTCAGCCACCACCATAGCCAGCACAAGTCGAAAAGTGACAGTAGCGTTGTGAAACTTAGTGTTTAAAGGGATTATTCCACAGACAATTATACATGTTAATTAATAGATATTAGAAAAAAAAGTATGTTCTACAATTGGATGTGTTAAAAAAAATGTTCTGGTCCCGAGGTATTCTTATAAATGTGCCCCTGTGTAATGTATGTGTCCGAACATGCAGGAACAGGTTGGATATACCACAGCTCCTGGGCAGGGGAGGAAGTAGCAGAGTTTACAGACATTACAGAAAGAATCACCTGTGATGAATTGCTTTTAGGTCATCAGTATTTGATTGGTTGGATGTCTGATACCTGGCATATTCACTGATCAAGTGCCACCAAACACTGAACAGAGTCGCACTTCTGTTGAATAGGATCTGTTCAGCAGGACTCAGTGGGATAGGTCATCAATATATTGTGACTGAACAACCCTTTTAAAGACTTTTAAAGACACAGCGTGTTTTTTTTCTACCGCTGCAGTGGTGCTTTAAATCTAACCCCCAGACTCCGATCACATACTCATCTTTCTGTGGCTTCACCTTTTACGGACATTCCACCGGTCCCGCGGCCCCATAGATTCTGACTGGCCGGAAGACAGATGTTACATCACAAGAGCTTGCTGCATCTCTATGAGAGCCAGAAGGAGGCTCCCATAAACTAGTACTGAGTTGTGACCTCCGGTGTGCTCCATGAAACTCTGTAGCTGCTGGCAATTAATTTTTTGCCAGAATCCAATGGATCACTGCGATGGCGGGTGAAGCCAGTGGAAGGTGAGTATAAGACAGGGGCAGTTAACTTGAACTTTAAAACACTTACGCCACCGTTACATTAAACAATGGATCATTTTCTGAGAACAGAATATGTAAGAAAAAGAAAAAGTAGGGCAAAAAAGATTTCTGAAGACATTTTTGCATATTTTTATTTTACATTAGATTTATAAATTATAATACTTTTATGCCCTAATTGCTATCACAATGTTCTTTCCATTCCTTTAATGGTGCACCATAAACATTGTCTCTCTGATCCTTTGCATTTGCTGATCAAACTACAGATCTACAAAGGCGGCGTGCTTAAATGACTGCACCGATAAGGCTTTGACATTACAACGATCAGACTGAGACAAGGTTGACGATCAAAAGCTTTCCACGTTAATCTTCTGTGATAAAGACTTTGCTTTCTAGAACAGGCTTTCAGTTGATATAATTACAGAGCACACAAGCATAGCGGGAGGAATATGGAGGGGGAAACACAGCAAATTCACTGGCATCCCGATATGGGGTGCATCCATGTCTATGTGCTCTATGTGCCCAAGGCGACCCTAGTAGCATAACAGTAGGCTGATAGATGTGCTCAGGGCATAATGATAGGACCTCAGGCTCCGCTCACATGTCCAGGGGTCATCAGTTTATGATGCATCCAGTATTAAAAAAACTTAACAAGCAGTGTGTGGCGCCCCTCTGGCGGGACACCACAGGGAGGTACTGCACCCCAAACAGAAGGTGTAGTGCCTCCGTAGATGTGGATGAGGAGGAAACCCAGAGTCTGCACACAAGCACGCTCATAAGATACCTTAGTACAAGGGACTGTAATTCAGTAGGTCTCGGGGGGGTGGAGCTTAGAAGAGCGGGAGTCGTGAAGTGACAGTTACAGACAGTCACGGTGACAGAAGAAGAGAGCGGACAGAGCAGGGGACCCTGCAGCCGTGACAGGAGGGCACCTCTAAGGAGAGAGGTGACCCAGACAAAGAAGGGGACACTCCAGGACTGGTTGTAGCCGGCTGGAAAGTCCAGGTCAACACCGGTAAACCGGAACTTAGTTAATGGTTTATCCCAAACCGCAGACCGACAGGCTGTGGGCCAAAAATAGGAGCCACAGCACCACAGGACTAAATCCCTCCTCTGTCCCAAAGTGAGTCCAAGACACTAATAAGGGAAAGGACTAAATACCGATGACAGGAAGGATTGTTTTTTCACCGCTCCTGCCCGTACCAGAAAAGAATCAGAAGTACCTTTTAGTAACAGACCTGGGGACCGGCGATCGGGCTCTTTAGTGTGGTTGACAGGAGAGCTAAAGCAAACACCAACCAAGAAAGCTATTATAGAGACACCTCTGACAGACTCTGGAAAAGCCTCCAAAACCTGCGGCTACAACCACCAGTGAATTAGACTGTACCGTGTACCTTATCCAACTGGTACCAGTAAAGAACCGTTTGAGCTAATATGGTCTCTGGCATCAATTATTCGTCACCCTAAAGGGCTCTACAGCACCAAAGAGTCAAGGACTACAACTCCTCTCATCCTCCCCACTGCCCTATGGTAAAGCTCCGCCTGTGGGGAGCTGTACTACCAAAGGTGCTTCACCATCACCTCAGCAGCCAGCTGCAGCGCTGGTAATCACATTACCAGGTACCACAGGTGGCGCCACGTTTCCCTATCTCCAACTTCCCCCTCATCCCAATCAGCCAATTGAGTGCCGAGGGCACGGAATCAGGAACCGACCAGCCGTGATCCCCCACCGAAACCACTGTCCCGATATCCAATTAACCCCTTCCCTGCTGGCCCGACTCACAGAGCAACACTTTGGTTTCCTTTTTTCATCCATTTTCTTCCGATTATAATAGATTAGCATACCAGAGGAATCTCTGAACATGCACAGTTGTTCTGGGCATGCATTGTTGTTAAAAAACTGATCCTTTCATGGATGACATATCAGATAGCCATTAGTGATGAGTGAGCATATTTGATACTCAATTGAGCATCGGGGTGCTCGGGCACACTTTTGTTGCTGGGCCAGTGATCGCGAGTGCTCGAGAGCAATGTTCAAACTCCCTCCTGGAGAGGACGAGTTCCCACCTTGGAGGATAAGTACATGCCCAGTAGAGAAGGATGAGTTCCTACCCAAGGAGGGAGGACGAGTTCCTGCTCAGAAAGGGAGAACGAGTTTCTGCCTAAAGAGGGAGAAGGAGCTCCCACCCAGAAAGGGAGGACGAGTTTCCACTCAGAAATGGATGATGAGTTATCAACCAGAGAGGGAGGATGAGTTTCCACCCAGAGAGGGAGGATGAGTTCCCACCCAGAGAGGGAGGATGAGTTCCCACTCAGTAAGGGAGGATGAGTTCCCACCCAGAGAGGGAGGATGAGTTCCCACCCAGAGAGGGAGGATGAGTTCCCACTCAGAAAGTGAGGATGAGTTCCCACCCCAGAGAGGGAGGACAAATTCCCACTCAGAAAGGGACGATGAGTTTCCACCCAGAGAGGGAGGATGAGTTCCCACTCAGTGAGGGAGGATGAGTTCCCACCTAGAGAGGGAGGATGAGATCCTACCCAGAAAGGGAGGATGAGTTCCTACCCAGAAAGGGAGGATGAGTTCCTACCCAGAAAGGGAGGATGAGTTCCTACCCAGAAAGGGAGGATGAGTTCCCACCCAGAGAGGGAGGATGAGTTATCACCCAGAGAGGGAGGATGAGTTCCCACTCAGTAAGGGAGGATGAGTTCCCACTCAGTAAGGGAGGATGAGTTCCCACCCAGAGAGGGAGGATGAGATCCTACCCAGAAAGGGAGGATGAGTTCCTACCCAGAAAGGGAGGATGAGTTCCTACCCAGAAAGGGAGGATGAGTTCCTACCCAGAAAGGGAGGATGAGTTCCTACCCAGAAAGGGAGGATGAGTTCCCACCCAGAGAGGGAGGATGAGTTATCACCCAGAGAGGGAGGATGAGTTATCACCCAGAGAGGGAGGATGAGTTCTCACCCAGAGAGGGAGGATGAGTTCTCACCCAGAGAGGGAGGATGAGTTCCCACCCAGAGAGGGAGGATGAGTTCCCACCCAGAGAGGGAGGATGAGTTCCCACCCAGAGAGGGAGGATGAGTTCCCACCCAGAGAGGGAGGATGAGTTCTCACCCAGAGAGGGAGGATGAGTTATCACCCAGAGAGGGAGGATGAGTTCCCACCCAGAGAGGGAGGATGAGTTCCCACCCAGAGAGGGAGGATGAGTTCCCACTCAGAAAGGGACGATGAATTCCCACCCAGAGAGGGAGGATGAGTTCCCACCCAGAGAGGGAGGATGAGTTCCCACTCAGTAAGGGAGGATGAGTTTCCACCCAGAGAGGGAGGATGAGTTCCTACCCAGAAAGGGAGGATGAGTTCCCACCCAGGGAGGGAGGATGAGTTCCCACCCAGGGAGGGAGGATGAGTTCCCACCCAGAGAGGGAGGATGAGTTCCCACCCAGAGAGGGAGGATGAGTTTTCACCCAGAGAGGGAGGATGAGTTCCCACCCAGAGAGGGAGGATGAGTTTTCACCCAGAGAGGGAGGATGAGTTATCACCCAGAGAGGGAGGATGAGTTATCACCCAGAGAGGATGAGTTCCCACCCAGAGAGGGAGGATGAGTTCCCACCCAGAGAGGGAGGATGAGTTCCCACCCAGAGAGGGAGGATGAGTTCCCACCCAGAGAGGGAGGATGAGTTCCCACCCAGAGAGGGAGGATGAGTTCCCACCCAGAGAGGGAGGATGAGTTCCCACCCAGAGAGAGAGGATGAGTTCCCACTCAGAAAGGGAGGATGAGTTATCACCCAGAGAGGGAGGATAAGTTCCCACTCAGAAAGGGAGGATAAGTTATCACCCAGAGAGGGAGGATGAGTTGTCACCCGAAGAGGGAGGAAAAGTTCCTGTCCAGAGAGGGAGAGACAGATTTTTCAGAAAAATGCTCCTGTTTCCCATTGACTTCAGTTACATTAGGAACTCGAGTTGAGCCCGTCCGAGCATCCAATGTACTTTAGTGTTTTCTAACAAATCCAGTTGCTGTTTTTATGTTCAGAAAAAGACTATGGCCCTAATTCTCAAAGATTTATTGCAAACAAAATTGGGGTATAATCTTTGGAAAATCACCAAATTAGGGTGCAGCTTGTAGCCATGCCAAAAAGTTGCAACTTTTTGAGTCAATAAGCGGCAGAAGTGCAGTACTTGGCCACAACCACTATTCTGCTGGCGGAGCTGGGTAGTGCAGCTCTGCAACTGAGTAGTTTGGCTGCCGCTGGTACTGGGAACAACTAATCGGTGGGGGTGCTGGGTGTCGTACTCCTACCGATCAGATATTGAGGGAGGGACTATCCTAAGGACAGGTCTTGATTGTCGAAATCCCGGACAATCCATTTACCACTGAAAAGTATAGGAGAACTTTTGTAATGTATTAATTTATCTGTGAATAAACACTGATGGTAAAAATGGACACACTGACACCGGTACTATTTTTCATGGACACACTGACACCGGTACTATTTTTCATGGACACACTGACACCGGTGCCATTTTTCATGGACACGCTGACACCGGTGCCATTTTTAAATACAGATGTGTGAATATAAGGTCTAAATGAGTAAAGTAAATAAATACAAATTTTTCATGTCTATATAATAGATCATAGGTCTTAAGGCCCCGTCACACCTGGCGACGGGGCTGGAGATGTTGGCGGCGACTGGTGGGTGCGTGCACGTTTTTGGCTCACCGCCAGCGTCGCCGTCCTCCATTTACATGGGGTGACATCTCCAGCGCCGCGCCGGCGAGCTGTCAGGTGGCATCGCCACCGGGGTGTCTGAAAACCCCAGCGACGATGCAGGACAATGGGAGCCTATGGTTACATGGGGCGATGTGTGCACATCGCCCCAGATCGGTCACCTGGTTTCAGAGCACTGCTCTGAAACCAGACGACCTCCCGGCGGCACGGACATCGCACCTTTACATGAGGCGAAGTAGGGGCGATGTCGCCGCTGATAGGCGATGTAGGGGCGTGGCCTATGTAATTGGCGGCGATGTCGCCCAGTGTGATGGGGCCTTTAGTCTGGGATGCTGAACAATCGTAGACTATGTTGAGAGTTATAGTTCCACAAAAGCTCGTGAGCACCAGATTACAGGACTCTAGGGTTATTAGGTCAGGACTAGTAACTTCAAGTTTCAAACCATCAATCAGAAGACCAATCTATGGTGGTCCTACAGCCCTGTGGTATATGGCATTGATCCTGTTCTCCTCTGCTGATGGTAGAATGACCTTCGTCAAGCCCTAGTGTCATAGATAAGAATGGCCACCATGGACAGGATTGATTTGGGGCCAGGATTCCGTTGCATAATCTGCTTTATACAATAATTTACATAAATCAGTTTTCAAGAAAAGATAAAGACAGTGATATGGAAAATAATAAACAAAAATTGACTTAACATAAAAACGTGATGTAAACATTAGCTAATTCTCTGATGACACATTCCCTTATATTTATAAGGACATGAAATGGATAGAGGAGAAGCAAGCACTGTACAGACGGAACCAGGAACTTGTGGATAAAGTAAGATGTCTTCTTTACCTCCTTTGGGATCTATATAGATAAATCTTTTATTGTCATTTCATATACAATATATTTTTTTCTAATTCATTTATTATATTCACTAGCCATTTATTTTTCATATGATACTCCAAATCCCCTGCATAGACATAGGGGGGTGTAGCTTTTTTGATACACTGTAACCAGGGGTGGATTAAGGGTAGCCAGGGCCCGGGGCTGTTCAGACTCTGTGGGGCCCCCCCCCGGTCATGTGACGGGGTCACAGGGGTCATGTGACGGGGTCATCATATACCTAAAATGGATTATTCCAGAAAAATAGTTGCTGAGTGAAACTCTAATCTGTCAAACATCCATTGATTTAGTCAATTTACTCTTCAGTTAGGTAGAAAAAAACAAGTACTTTAAGCCATAGTATTGACCAGTCCATTAGAAGGAGGCTATTATGCCCTGACTGCCCCTGTACTCAGAATACATAACTTATAAAAATTTCGAACAGTGTGCCCCCTGTAAGATAATCTCCTGTTACCAGTCCAATGGACTTGCTTGCAGATTGGTCCGTCCCGCCTCCTCACGGTCCGACAGCGTCTTCTTATGAATGATGTAGATAAATCCTCCTGCCACCTGTGTTATCCAAGGGACCACGTCCAATTTTCCCATTGCCTATGCTACGCCCATACCTCTCCGGCTTGTGCAGGTGAACTGTGCTCCATCATGGGGTTATCCTACAAGTTTAAACTCTCAGTGATGTCACCATACATTACACGCAGAAGACTGGGAGCCTGGAACCATGTGCAGTGACCCCTGCGGTTCGCGCATGTTTAGATGAGTTTTACATTGTAGCCGCAGTAGGGCAGAGCACTGTGCATTTGCACAAGCTGGAAAGGCATCTGCACAGACGTGAGATGGGAAAGTGGGATGGGGATAACGCAGGAGGCATTATCCATATCATTCAGAAGGGGCTGTCGTACGGTGAGGAGAGCCTGGGTGGACCAATCTGCAAGCAAGAATTTTGGACCAGTCACAGGTTAGAATACAGGGTGCTAGATTTTTATAAGTTTTATTCTGTGTACAGGGGCATTCAGGGCATAATACCGTATATACTCGCGTATAAGCCGAGTTTTTCAGCCCAATTTTTGGGCTGAAAAGTCCCCTCCTCGGCTTATACGCGAGTCACTGTATACTGTATACAATGTATACAGTATACAGCCGCCCGCCCCCATCAGTATACAGGCCCCCCCTTGCTGCACAATCCTGTAAAGGAATACATTAGTATACTTATCCTTGCCGCTGTCCCACTGCTGCTGTCCCGCCGCCGACATCGCGCTCCTCCGTCTTCATCCGGCTTCTTCCGGCTTCCTCCGGTGGGCAAGGCAATGGAGAATGGAGAAATGAGAGGATCACACAATCAGCAGATACAATCAAAGCAACCCCTAATACAAACCTAGCACACTGCCTGGGAATAATGAACAATCTCTATGACTGACATACAGATACAATATCACACAGCTGCATTTCTACCATGCATTGCAGTGTGCCTGTGAGATCACTATTTTAAGTAATGAGTGCAATTTACCCTGGGCCGCTGGGCCCTTCCAGAGCCTTGGGCCCGGGGCAACTGCCCATAATGACCTCATTATAATCCGCCACTGACTGTAACTATAGAATGGACCATTGTGTGCAGGAATCTATGGAATATACCGTAATTGACTGTTTTTCTTCCATCATAGATTAAACAAATGGAGATTGATGAAGCCAAGTACAAACATGATGTCCAAGATGCAAAAGACCAGAATGAACTTCTTGAGTTCAGGATCCTGGAGCTGGAAGTGAGAACTCTACAAATAAGTTTATTTATTTTACCTTTATGACAGTTTCTTTCTTTTTGCTTTTTTGGCTTAAGCTTAAAGAGGTTTTTCCATCCCCAAAATACTATCCCAATAAGTGGTAGGTGTAATAATAATAATAATATTAGCAAATCCCTGCAATTAGAAATGTAGTATAGTTCTCCTGATTAGCTGTCACTCACCTCAGGTGCAGGACATTACAATTTAGGATTTCACTGTTATAACCACTCATATAGTGACTATTAGTTGCTTGTGGTCATAACCATGGATACCTAAGATGTAATGTCATGAACAGCATAATGTAGGGGCTGAGAGCCTGATTTTAGGGATGTGTCACTTATTAAGAAGATATTTTTGTAAAAAGATGGAGTTAGTGCATAACAGAGTTCTGCAAATGAACATCGCCATCTGCAGGTCAAAGAGTATAAGGCAGAGAGAACTGTGTCAACAGGAACTGGAGGGGCCAAGTGTGTGTTCCAGATAGGAAGAAATAGTACGAACACCAGGTTACGTGACAGCTGTGTCACAGCTAGATGTTATAAAAGGCTGAGGAGGGCAGAGAAGAGGGGGAGTCAACGCCTGGGCCTGTGTCAGGGCAAATGTATGAAGACAGCTAAATTGGCTTATATTCACAATTACCAGAACGGGCCAGACTAATGAAGTGAAGCCTCAGCCGGAGTGAGGAGGAGCAATCCAACTAAGAAAGAGACGAGTGGTCAAAATGAGAACTGAGACACCACAGGTGAGAGGCCAGGACCTGAACCAAGATACCAGAGATGAGTGGCCAGGACCAGAACCAAGATACCAGACATAAGCAACCAGAACCAGAACCAAGATACCAGAGATAAGCAGATAGAACCAGAACTAAGAACCAGAGACGAGTGGCCAGGACCAGAACCAACATACCAGAGACGAGTGGCCAGGACCAGAACCAAGATACCAGAGATAAGCAGATAGAACCAGAACTAAGATACCAGAGAAGAGTGGCCGGGACCAGAACCAACATACCAGAGACGAGTGGCCAGGACCAGAACCAACATACCAGAGATGAGTGGCCAGGACCAGAACCAAGATACCAGAGATAAGCAGATAGAACCAGAACTAATATACCAGAGACGAGTGGCCAGGACCAGAACCAAGATACTAGAGATGAGAGGCCAGAACCAGAACCAAGATACCAGAGATGAGAGGCCGAACCAGAACCAAGATATCAGAGATGAGTGACCAGAACCAAGATACCAGAGACAAGAGGCCAGGACTATAACCAAGATACCAGAGATGAAAGGCCAGAACTAGAACCAAGATACCAGAGATAAGAGGCCAGAACCAGAACCAAGATAGGAGAGATGAGAGGCCAGAATCAGAACCAAGATACCAGAGAAGAGAGGCCAGAACCAAGATACCAGAGATGAGTGGCCAGAACCAAGATACCAGAGACAAGCGGCCAGGACTAGAACCAAGATACCAGAGATGAAAGGCCAGAACTAGAACCAAGATACCAGAGATGAGAGGCCAGAACCAGAACCAAGATACCAGAGATGAGTGGCCAGAACCAGAAACAAGATAGGAGAGACAAGTAGCCAGAATTAGAACCAAGATACTAGAGATGAGAGGCCAGAACCAGAACAAAATACCAGAGACGAGTGGCCAGAACCAAAAGACCAGAGACAAGTGGCCAGAAACAGAACCAAGATACCAGAACTGAGATACCAAAGACGGCTGGCCAGAACCAGGACCAAGAAGCCGAAGAAGACCAATCAGAACCATAATTTAATGAGCAGAGTCAGGGCTGTGAGACGTGACCAGACAGAAGATGGGCATGTGTGTGAGCTGTGACGTGGGGCATAGAATGAAGGTACAGAGGGGACTGAGGTCGTGCTTCAGAGAACAGAGACGGCCATCGTAATGCATGATCGAAGAGATTCATCAATAAGGGACTTTCAGCTTAAAGGGGCATTCACTTTTCCAAGGTCCCAATATGTAGTAGGCGCAATAATAATATGATCAAATCCCTCCGATTAGAAATGTAGTATAGTTCTCCTGATTAGCTGTCACTCACCTCATGTGCAGGACATTGCAGCTCCGGTATCCATGGGTATGATCAACTAACTAACATTTTATCAGCAGGAGATTATCACTACAGGACTAGGTCTCACGTGTAGGACAGTCAGACCCTGTGCCACCACTGATTGGAAGCTAATCAGGGGCATGGGCGGGGTTATACACAGCTCAATGTTCTGGGCTCTGCTACATCTACAAAAGAGAAAACAAGGATTCTATCAAAACTGCACCAAGCAGCCCAGAAAGTGACACATTGCTGGAATCAGGCTCTCTGCCCCTACATCATGCAGCTCTCAGATTAAATAGCAAAAACCTGCTGACAAATTAATTTTAAGCTTCATATGCTAAAACCTGGAATGTCCCTTTAGCATGTATTTGTTTCGAATGGTAAACTAAACATCTTCCTTTTAACTTTTAGGAAAGAGAAAGGAGGTCACCTAACATTAATTTCCATCTGATCCCCTTTCCGGAAGGGAAGAGCCCCCTCCAGGTTTATTGTGAAGCTGAAGGAGTGACGGTCAGTATCACCTTTGCTACCGTCTGACCATGAATGTGACATTACTGTGTCCTCTATAGTGATGGTCGTGTTTGCTTCCTCTTAGGACATCATCGTTTCGGAGCTGATGAAGAAGCTGGACATTCTGGGGGATAACGCCGTAAGTGTATGTCCACTTTCTAAATTGCATGTCCTAGCTGTCTCTTATGTCACCATGGCAGGCGGGTGCACCACAAATCAGAGGGGGCTGCTAAAAAATAGAACAATCATTATAGGTAAGGTGCCCGGATGAGGCGGTGGCAGGCGGTGTGCGGCCGTCCATGTCATACAAGCAAAGGCCGCCCGTGTCCATCTATGAAATATCTGCTCTTTTTAGTGGCTCCTTGCTCTGGCTGGAATAGGACGAGGGGGTGGGTTAAAGGGTTGTTACCAAATCAATTTTTATTTCATAAATCAATAGTTCACATGAAAATAAGAGACTATGTCATTGATCTTATCAGAGAAATTTGCTTCTTTCTCCTCTTAGAATAAAAGAATTAAAAGATCAGTCCAAGGCTGGTTTCACACTAGTGTTTTTTTTAAATCCGGGGGTTTACCTGTATTCCCCCAGATTCCTCCGGAAACCCCCCTACCCGCCCTGAAATTGTAAAAACTGATGCCCCTGCACCGGTATAATCACTGATCCGTATCCCAGATCAATGATAATACCGCTGTGGGAGCAGACAGTTGCTTCCGGTCGCGTACCTATTTCCGCCGGATCCGATTGTAAATAACACACCCCTTAGGGTGAGTGTCATTTAGAACTGCGTTCTGGGCATGCTTAGGCTGGCTTCACATTGCGGGACAGATCCGTTTAAACCGGACAGCCCCGGATCGGATTTTGGCCCCATAGTATACTATGGGGCCGGATAGAAGCCGGATGGCAGCTCTCTTCCATCCGATTTCTATCTGTCCGGGACAATACGGGAGAATTCAGTATTCTTTCACGGACACAAAAACGTTGCTTCTCCTCTAATTGCCTATTCCCGGATTGCCCCGGATTCTCCCGGATCCTCCCGGATCTGAGGCAATCCAGCGCTCCCTAAGATGGGAGCCTATAGGGCCGGATTGCCCCGGTCTGGGACGATCCGAGAACCGGACACCTGCGGCCGCATGCCACTGTTGTTTCAGGACCACGACTAGCTCCCTGGGAGCCGCAGTTCTGATTCATCAGTGGCGGCAGCTGTGTGCGGTAGCACACCGGATCGGAGGGCATATTAGCCCTCCGGTTCTGTGTGCTGATCCGATCCGGGGCTGTCAGGTTCACCCTGAGAGCCTCGGATCGGATCTGACCTGCAATGTGAAGCCAGTCTTAGTCCAAAAACCCGGATCCAGCGGGATCCGGAGTCCACCAGATCCGACTTACATAGGGTCACATTTTAATTCAACCCGGAGTGCCGCAGATCCTAACAAAATGCGGTTTTGGTCTCAGTGCAAAACAACGGTTACACCCAGATGAGGGGAGAACGATAAGAACTAGATGCACCCCCCAAGTGCCTGTGGCACCATTGAAATATATATATGTGTGGCTTCAGAATTTGTGTCATTATCAGCCTGATGAAGGGACCACAGTGTCCTGAAAGCTTGCTTGTTTACCATATTTTCAGTTAGCCATTAAAAGGTATCAACCACTGAGGACTCTCAGATTTCAATATTTTTTCTATCTACTGGCTAAGGCTGCTTTCACATCAGCGGTTTTTGCCGATCGCGGCAGATGCGGTGAAAAAAACCACATCTGCCGCGATTACCGCATAACCGCTGCACTTGCGGCACAGTTGCGGCAAGCCCCATGCAATGTCTATGGGGCTTGCAGTAAGTGTGCGACAGGTGCGGCAAGTGCGGCTTCGGCACTTGCCGCAGGTGCGGCCGCGAAAAAAAAACGCGGTCAGCCGCGTTTTTTTGCAGCCGCACCTGCCGCAAGTGCCGATACCGCACTTGCCGCACCTGCCGCAAGCCCGCATAGACATTCTATGGGGCTTGCCGCAACTGTGCCGCAAGTGAAGCGGTTATGCGGTAATCGCGGCAGATGCGTTTTTTTCACCGCATCTGCCACAAAGGGCAAAAAACCGCTGATGTGAAAGTACCCTAACACGGTATAAATATTCTTTACCCAAGGATTGAGAATTTTGAGAATGAAAGATCAGTCCAGGAGGAGATAGAAGCCAATGTCTCTCCTATGTTATATTACAAAATTTCTTAATGTCACATGTACTATTGATTTATAAAATAAAAATTAAACAGCAGTTGCCCTTTAAGATCTAAGATCTCAGCAGTTCACGTATTTGATTAGAAATGTTAGCAATGAGTGAAATAAAAACACATTTACCTAAGTTAAAGGGAATCTGTCAGCAGGTTTTTGCTACCTCATCTGACCGCAACATAATGTAAGCAAAGACATCCTGACTCCAACGATGTATCACATAGATTACTGGCCAATGCCGATCTCACACAATCAAAGAATTTAGTTTTAGAGACACAGCAGAGCTGAGAGAGCAGGCCGCGCCCCCAGCAGGCTACCTACAGAGATTGTGCCAATCACAGCAGGGGGCATGTCAGACTGCTGTGCATGTTACTTTCTAGTCATGTAATAGTAATCCCCAGGTGATAAAGCCTTTAGTTTAAGTAAACAATAGCACAGAACCTGATAAGAGAGGCACAGTTGATTTTTGTTTTTCAACCCTTGCGGCATGCTGTCCTCACCTTACATAGCAAAGACCTGCTGACAGATTCCCTTTAATTACCAAATTGAATTATTGAGACTAAACTGCAATACCAAACACATACTATGGACAGAGGTGGCGCTGTTACTGAAAAAAATAGAACATTTTTTCTGGTTCAGGACAACCCCCTAATATAGGTGAGGTGATTTTTTAAAAAAAAATGTTTTCCTGTTTCTAACTACTATTATATATTTTGGCTGCAGGGCTTAACCAATGAGGAGCAAGTGGTTGTGATTCAGGCTAGAACGGTGCTAAACTTGGCTGAAAAGGTAAATAATATTCTTTACTTTTTTAGATGTTTTTTTTTTGCTCAACATATCCTGAGATGAGAGGTGTGAGATGATCAGCCTAAAGGTGCAAACACTCTTCTGCAACATGCATGCTAGTATCTTGCATGCATCTCACATGACTCACCTGGGATGACCCCTGCCTCTCAGGACGGAGCGTGGAGCTGCTTGTGTTTCTATGGAGCTTCACGCTCCCATCCAGAGAGGCAAGGACCGTCCCAGGTGAGTCATGTGAGATGCATGCAAGATACAAGATGCCGCGTTTTTAGTGAACAAACAATTTTATTAAACCTGTACTGTAGACAAATGTCTCATATAATTCACACCATAAAAACACAACAACAATGCACCAAAAAAAAAAAACTTCCTTAACTGCAAGAGATCAGGTTCTGCTTGTAGAAAAAAATTTATAAATAATCATAATAAAATACTCTGCTGGGAGTCATTTATTGCATATGTGTCTATTTGTCGCCACCCAGTGGTGGTGACGTGAACTAGCAGTCTGCCAAAAGTTTTGCTAGCTTGTACCAATCTTTGATTTGTATAGTGAGAAATTGGAATAAGTAGTAAAATTTGGAGACAGGAGAGGACACGTCTGTATCTTTCTTACTGTTTTGTTTTTTTATGCTTTATGTTTATTATTTTCTTCTAGTGGCTCCACAAATAGAAATAACAGAGTCCGCTCTGCAGCAGAAGATGGTGGACCTGGAGAATGAGAAAGTGAGAGACGTCACTCATTATTGGAGATATGATAAGATGCAGAGGATCTCTTCTCCTACAGTCTCATTATTGCTTTCTATTATAGGAGCTGTTTACTAGACAGAAGGGATATTTGGATGAAGAACTTGACTTCAGGAAAAAGTCCTTGGATCAGGCTCACAAGGTGACTGCTACGTTGTGGGATTATATTTTCCTTTGCCATTATTCCTGGTTTGATGTAAGCACTTTAAACTTATGAACTATAACCTATCACTATAGTGACCTTTTGGTTTAAATTTAAATTTCTCATTATCAGTATATAAGTTCATGGGTTCAAAATCCCTATTTCTCTTGCATTGACGAAACATTTATTATTGAATTCAATGTATATGTTATATTGCTAGCTCTTCTCTGTATTTATTGTTCAGTAAAAAAAGGAATATTACCTCATTTTCCAAATCCGCCCTTTATTGTTCGCCACCCCAGGCACTAGCCCATGATTTGTGTATATTATGATTGAACCTGACCTCTCACAAGGGGATGGACAAATCAGGAAAGATATAAAACCTGCAATCCACAGGTCCCTATTTGGCCAGGCGAAGCCCTAAATCTGACCCTGATTTGTCCCTGCCTGATAGCAGAAGGTTGGCACCCTAAGATTACTCAATGGCACCCCCACTCAATGTCAGGTAACCTTGCACAAGAAACTATAAACAAAGTGTTACTTAAAACAACAATAACCGTAAGGGAAGTGTCTCACAAGCAGTGGATGAGACAGGGCTAAGAAGCTATTCACACAGTCACTAAGAGAAGATGGAGGTAAAACGGAAATAACCCAAAAGACTTACAGAAAGCATGGAAACCCTTCACATTCTAATTATAACAGAAATTGAGAATTCTGGGAAGGGAAACACAAGGAAACTGCAGGGAATCGTTCACTGAAGAGCTGGGACTCCAAACATCTATCTACCTAGGAATATATCGAGCAAAGAACATATGTGCATGATGAGTTTAAATAGCCCCTCCCAAGATGTGATAGGACTAACAAAACAAAGACGTGAAAACACCTGAATAAGAAAGAAAAAGGAAAGCAAGACAAAAGAAAGGAAAGACAAAAGAACTATTAGCTATAAGACGAAACAGGCTGTGGTCCAACAGAGAGAGAAACGGACCTTGTCATCAGAGGTCACTGGATCGAGCCCCGGAGTCAAGGAATGACAGGACATATAAAGGGAGGCTGGATTCTGCCTGAAAAAAAATTTCCTGAACCTCCGGACAAATAATCAGCACCTAATCCTGGAACTAACCTTGATATGATGAGAATGTGATCTAGACTATAACCAAAAAGAGAAAAGGGATCAAAGAAGATTGATTTAATTTTAGCTGACTATTGGGTCAATTTCCATATAAATGACGGTTTGAAAGCATTATTAAATATTCACATACATTTTAAAATACCGTGCTTATTAAAAATGTAAGAGTTGTCATCTGCACAGCTGTTCATCTGATCATGATATGTCCAATACTAATAGAAGTCAGAAGTTCCTCATAGGAACCTTTAAATGCAGGCGGGCCGCCAAGCAACATTTTAAGGACCATTTACAGATAAAAGGAGTTCTGCCGGTTTGAATGAAGAGTCTGCTTGTTTTTCCTCCATTCTTGTCTATGAGTTATTTGTGGAATCAATGAACAGGTATAACAGTAGTGTCGGGACCTTTAAATATTGGAAGCTGCTTCTATATAGCTGCTCGTGACTTCCTCACCTGAGCCTGTACTTTGCAGGGAGTCTCCCTTTAAAATATTGAATTTTCGGCGTGGCCTGGCTATGGAGGAGTGAGGACGCTGGTTGTACTAGCTCCTGCTCCCGGGCATTTGTATCTGCTTCTTACGATCAGCTATCGGAGTTCCAGCCACGGCCATGAGTAAGGGGAGGTCGGCGAGATCATCGGGCACCAGTCTCCCGACTCAGAGGACCCCGGGAACCACTATACACCGTTTTTTTGAGAAAAGAGACGGACTTCCCGCCAGAAGCGCCCCGACTAAGATGGCCGCGAGGCAGAGAGGAGGAGGAGCAGCAGAGCCCGGCAGAGCGGCAGCTACAGGAACGGAATCCTCGTCTCGCGATCGGGCTAACAGACACCCAAGCGAGGAACAACGCCGAGCAGAGGGCGTGCAGACGAGGAGAACGAGCAGCAGACAAGCCGGGATGACGGAGGAAGCAGCGGGCTCGCAGCTAAGGTATTGGGAGGAGGAGGGGGACCCCTCTGGGATGAGTGCCAATGTCGAGCACATGGAGGAAGATGAAATGGCGGGTCTGAGCCCTCGCGGGTCCCCCGCTGGAGACCCTGAGACCCTAGACACCAGACGGGCCCAAACGGGAGCGGAGGGGACACCCCAGATACCCCCAGATTATGAGACAGATCCGACCGCGGCTCTGGTGGGTCCCATGGGGTCCACCTCGGGAGGCCCTAGATTCCAACCGGTACTGCACAACACAGGGGCGTTGTTTTTCCCTGAAGATCAACTCCAAAGGGTCAGTGTGCTGACAGAGCTGGGAGACCTCCGGGCTCGCATGGCCTCCATCCCTACAAGGGAGGACATGGAGTCATACATCACACGTCTGGAACAGGCGTACCGGAGTGAACTTTCATGTCTTAGAGGAGAAGTTAATAGGGTCGACTCCCAGGGACAGGATCATGCCCATAGAATCACAGCCTTAGAGGAAGTGTGTAGATCTCAGCAGATCATGCTGCAAACGCAGTCCACTCAGATCTACCACTTGGTTGAAGCATTAGATGACGGGGAGAACAGAGGACGACGCAACAATATTCGTATACGAGGTTTGCCCGAGGCTGTGGAGTCCAGAGACCTCCCAGAGGTGCTTCAGACCCTGTTTAACGAAGTATTGGGAGATCCCCCCACTAACAGAATTGAACTGGACAGAGCACACAGAGCTTTGGGCCCTAAACCATCTGACCCTGAATGGCCCCGAGATGTGATATGTAGGGTACATCGCTACGTCATCAAAGACGCCATCATGGCTAAGATACGAAATGGAAAGATCTGCAGATTCAGAGATAAAACTTTGGCGATTCTACCGGACTTGTCGAGTCTAACTCTCCAGAAAAGAAGGGCCCTACGCCCACTACTTGAAGTGATTAAAGACCACGATTTGAACTACAGCTGGGGGTTCCCCTTTAAACTACAAGTGAGAAAAGGAGGCCGAATGTACATTCTTCGATCCCCAGCAGATATGCTGTCGTTCACCGCTGATTTGGATCTGCCGCCGGTATCTATCAACGGGCGGCCAGAATATCCTTTGAGAGCCGCAGGAGGTTTCCAGAGACCGATGGGAGCACCTCGTCGAGAACAAAGAAACTACGAAGACCGGAGACGGCCGCGTTAGAGGGACAACCTGCTAAATATCCACTTTCAAAGATATAGTTGCTTGGTTTAAGAAAAAGTATTCTGATTTCTCAATCGCTATTTTATAATCTTGGGTTCATTAATTGAATTCTCCTTACCCTCATGTTACCTTTTCATTTCCCCATCCTTGTTTCCCCCCTTTGTCTCTTACCCCCCCCCCCAAAAACGCCCCCTCCTTCCCTTATCCTACCATCCTTTTATCTAAGATCAGCGGAAGGTTTAGCCCTCCACGAAGGTAATGGAGAGGGGGTTTGTAGTCATTTTTCTATTAAGTGAGACAAAGGATGGGCTTACCCAAGTAAGTCTTTAGCGAGATTGATTGAGTACTAACAATTTTCACGGCATACATTCACTATTATGTAGGTGAACTGTAAATGTTAATAGTTGGTTTGGTCCCCTTCCCTGACACACTCACGGAAGATGATCTGAACTCACAGTGTGAGTATTCACAATATAAGAAGGTAAAATATTTGTAATCTAGAAGTCATAGCCTGGGACGGGTGGCTCCTTGATAGAAGGCCCTTCCCCAACAGGGATTTCCCAAAGCACATATACGTGCAGGGATTAGACTGTCCCTACCATTCCAGTGATTTATAAGACTGTTTTACATACATTAAACTGACAGAGGCCGACTCAGTTAGGCCTCTGTTTTCTTTTCTTAATTCTTACACTGTAAATACTTTATATTTCTCTTTTATCTTTCAAAACTAGATCTTTGCTCTATCATATATTCTTTTCTTTTCAAGCTCCCCTACGCCCCTACGCCCCTATAGCACCCGCTGGTGTTTGGGGGATATTCCCACAAAGAACAGCTGACGTGTTAGTTGATTATTTGATCTAGATCCTCAAAATGGATCAGCTGAAAATTTGCTCATATAATATCAAAGGGTTTAACACACCTCAAAAACGTAATAAGATAATTGAAGAAATGCACAGACAAAAAGTAATGCTATTGCTTTTACAGGAGACGCATTTCAAGACGGGTCATGTCCCTGGCATCGGTGATAGACGATACAACGTTTGGCTGCATAGCTCCAACCCGGAGGCACGTTCTCGGGGAGTTTCTATCGCAGTTCATAAATCCCTGGCTCATACCGTGCTGGACTCTGTCATAGATCAAGAGGGGAGATACATATTTCTAAAAATGAAGGTGAATTCTACCATTTTTACTGTGGCAAATTGGTATCTACCTAACAGTAACCCCTAGACAAATGCCTGGCTCTCCTCAAGAAGCTAGCGGAGTTTGCTGAAGGGGTTTTGTTGGTTGGAGGAGATTTTAATTTTACTCTTAATCCCACAATAGATAGCTCCTCGGGAGGATGGAGATTTTCACGCGTAAAGTTGGGAGCGGTTAGGAGAGAAATACAAAATCTGGGACTGGTAGACGTTTGGAGAGCCCTCCACCCCAATGACAAAGATTACACTTTCTTCTCCCCTATCCACCAGAGTTACAGCAGAATTGATATGCTACTAGTGAGTCAGATATCCCTAACCTGGCGAGTTCAGGCCTCCATAGGCCAGATTTGCATGTCTGATCATGCACCAATATTCTGTCAGATGCAGTTGCCTGGGGGAAAACAAAACAAACAATGGACATGGAGATTGAATGACAATCTCCTCAATGATGAGACATGCGTTGCAGAGATCAAAACAGTCACCACAGAGTTCTTTCACATGCATGCCGGTGATCCCACCACTATACCAACTCAATGGGAGACTCTCAAGTGTGTTATTAGAGGGGTTTTGGTAAAGCACGGGTCTAGAATCAAGAGAGAAAAGCAAATGAAAATAGACTCCCTTACGGATAGAATATCAGTCTTGGAGTGCTCCCACAAACAGTCCCTATCACAGCAAACATTAGCTGAACTGGTGATTGCCAGAGATGACTTGAGACGTCTGATCGATCAGCGATACCTCCGGGGTAAGGAGAGACTCCATAGGTTTATGTATGAATACGGTGACAAGTGTGGTAGACCACTAGCAAGACAGTTACATCCTAGGAGTGCCCCGGGTAGAGTCCCCCAAATCAGACGACCAGATGGAGACTTAACGCAGAACCCGGACGAAATATTACAGACTTTTGGAGATTATTATAGCCATTTGTATAATATTAAAGGTCATTACGACGACATAGCCCAGACTCAAAGAGACGAGAAGATCAGGGATTATATTGAGGCGACTGCGTTACCAACTCTAAAACCATGCGATGCTGAAGTATTAGACTCGGAATTTACTGAGGCTGAGGTGACCGAGGTCATTAAGAGTTCCCCGGGAGGGAAGAGTCCTGGCCCGGATGGTTATACAGCTAAATTCTTTAAACAATTCTGCCCCTTGATTGTCCCCTTCCTAACGAGAGTTTTCAATTCAATCTCCCCTAATGATCCATGGGTCCCCAATCATTGGAGGCACACATCAGTGTTATTCCTAAACCTGGAAAAGACCATACTGAGGCAGCAAATTACAGACCCATCTCCTTAATTAACATTGATGTAAAAGTGTTCTCCAAGATTCTGGCTAATCGTCTGGCTCCTTTCCTCCCTCAAATTATACATAATGACCAAGTAGGATTTATCCAGGGGAGGGAGGCCAGAGATAATACAAATAAATTGAGGCTTCTGATGGCCCGGTCGAGGGCCTTGAAGATCCCGATGTGTCTGCTCTCAGTCGATGCAGAAAAGGCCTTCGACCGGGTCAGTTGGAGGTTCATGAGGGCTTCCTTGACACAGATAGGGTTGGGGGACAGTTTTATAAATAAGGTTATGTCTTTATATGGAGGTCCCACTGCAAAGGTTAGAGCGAATGGATCGCTATCAACGGCCTTCCCTATTGGAAACGGGACACGTCAGGGATGCCCTCTGTCCCCATTAATCTATGTCATCATAATGGAACACCTCGCAAATGCAATTAGACAAAATCCTGACATTAAAGGCCTAGAGTGGAATTCTCACTCTTACAAGGCGGCGCTATTTGCGGATGACCTGCTCTTATGTGTCACCCAACCTAGGACTTCTTTTCCCTCGATAATGAAAGTATTCGATAAATTTGGTAAACTAAGCAACTTTAAGGTGAATATAGCTAAAACAGAGGCTATGGATGTTTCCCTCCCGGCGAATGAGAAGTCTCATTTGATGGAATATTTTCCATTCAGATGGAAGTCAGAGGCACTAAAATATTTGGGAGTCTTTGTCCCCAAAGACCCAAGTAGATGGTTCGACTTAAATTACCTCCCACTTCTACGGAAAACGACTAATGATTTGCAGAAATATGATAAAAGAAACATCTCATGGTTCGGTCGCATCAATGCGATAAAAATGGACATACTACCGAGATTTCTCTTTTTGTTCCAGACAATCCCGCTAGATATCCCATCTAGTTACTTTGATAGTTTAAACACTCTAATCACTAGGTTCGTCTGGGGAGGACGTAGACCACGAATAGGAATTAAAAACCTATACAGACATAAACTCCAGGGGGGAGCTGGATTACCTAATTTTAAATGTTACCACAGGGCGACAGTTCTGGTGAGAATGTTTGACTGGCAGTTTCATCACACCACAAAACAATGGGTGACATTGGAACAGGGGGATTTAGATACCCCTCTTAGGTACTTACCCTGGTTACGACCCTCAGATAGACCCAAACTAGACTATGAAAATTATTCTATTATAACAACTTTAAGAATATGGGACCTTGAGGTCAGGAGGGGATTATTAACCAAAAAACTTGGGCCCCTGACACCACTATTCAAAAACCCACTGTTCCCCCGGCAATGCACAAGACGTCATTTTTAAAATGGAACTTGGAAGATGAGCCTAGAGTGTTCCAAATATCTGGAGGAGGAGGTTTGGTACCAGCTGGGATCTTGACGAGACCTGATATAGAAGGATCTTGGATGGAGCATGCCCAACTACAATCATTCATAGTTAAATTCAAACGAGAAGGGAACTTTTCTGCGGTGAGAACCCACTTTGAGAAAGTTTACACCCAGGAAAACTCCCCTACACATCTAGTCTCTTTCATTTACTCACAGTTAACCCATAAGGACCCAGACGACAGACCCAGATATTTTACTAGTTGGGAAACAGAGCTGGAGGGAGAGTTGATGGGAGAGGACTGGACTAAAGCATGCCTGTTCACCCATAAATTATCAATGGCATGCCTGGCACAGGAGAGGAACTTTAAAATTCTCTCAAGATGGTATCAATGTCCTGTGAACTTACACGCGGCCTTCCCATCAACCTCTGACAGCTGCTGGAGGTGTGGCTCCGCTAGAGGGTCAATGTTACACATATGGTGGGAATGCAACAAGATTAAACCATTTTGGGACTCTGTTTTCAAGTTCTACAAGGCTGTGAGCGGACACGACTTGGCTGTAACCCCAGAACTGGCTTTACTTTCTGTCCTCCCGGGATCTATCAAATCTCAGAAAGGGGATCTACTCCGATTCTTTCTGACAGCAGCCAGAACGGTCATTCCAAGGTATTGGAAAACATCTTACACACCAACGTTGACAGAGTGGTTGGAGGAAATGGGTAAAATCCACAGAATGGAGGAGCTGACGGCGGAAGTCACCGATGCCAGGGACAGATACCTAAAGATATGGAGCTCATGGGTTTTGTTTCTGGATACCCCCAACTGTAGAGAGTTGTTCCTCAATGAGATGATAGACTAGAATACTGAGTGACTAGAAGACCTTGAGATTTGATAAGAGTTACGGGTGCTTAGGTATGGGGGAGCTTCTTCTTTTTCAGTTCATCCACCCCCAATTTATCGGCTCTCTTAAATACCTTCTCTCTTACACTATACTTATGACTCCCTTATATCTGCTCTTTTCTTAACTTTCTTAACTTTCTTTACTTCCTTCTCACTATATTCTTATAGAATAAGTCCAGCGAACAGAAAACCAACCATTTTGTAGATGAAAATCACAAAGCCAATAGGGGACAGTTACCCACACTCGGATTTCTCCAAATAGATTTATAACTTATAGTAACTGGCGAATTACGCCTTACGTAACTAAATATTTTCAGACGATTTAATGTTATATAGAGGACAACAACTCTTTCTCTTTCTTTTTTCCTTTTTTCTTTTTGTTCTTGTTTTATTGACTTTTTTCATTGCTAATTGTAATTGCTTTTTCTTGTATTACTGTTCTAATGAAGGATTCATACAGCCATGAACTTATGAGTTTTCTCTCTAGCCATACTAAGACAATGCTTGAGTTCGCCTGATGGTAACGTTCCATATTGTTTTGCTGTTTACAGGAGATACGTTGTCTCCTATGTATGTACTTTATTACCCTTGCCCCCTTCCCTGTTTCAATAAAAACCGATTGAACATAAAATATTGAATTTTCATGATAAAGCATAACATCAGTGAAACTGAGAGGCCTCTTTTGTCTTTGCTAGCACATCTTGGAGCTGGAAGCCATGCTGTATGACGCCTTGCAGCAGGAGGCCGGAGCTAAGATGTCTCATCTGCTTTCTGATGAGGAACAGGATAAGCTGAAGTGCGCCGTGGAGCAGTGGAAGCGACAGGTGATGAGCGAGCTGCGGGAAAGAGACGCCCAGATCCTGCGGGAGCGAATGGAGATCATTCAGCACGCACAGCAGGTATATAGGGGTCCATAGAATAATGGCAGAGCAGGTATAGCAGGGGCACGAAGGCCAAGGGCTTTGAATCATTGAAGGCGACTTATCTGGAAAACTCTCTAATTTTCCAGAAATAAATCTTGTAACAAGTAAAAAAAAGCATTTACTACAAATTCGATCATGGTTACACATTTGCAATGATTATTGTTGGTCAGTTTTATTATTATTATTTATTCTCATAGCACCATTTATTCCATGGAGGTTTACATGTGAAAAGGGCAAACATAGACAATTACAATAATCATGAACAATATAAGGCACTGACAGGTACAGGAGAGGATCCTGCCCGCGAAGGCTCACAGTATACAAGGGATGGGTGAGGATACAGTAGGTGAGGAGAGAGGACCCTGCCCGCGAGGGCTCACAGTCTACAAGGGATGGGTGAGGACACATAGGGGAGGAGAGAGGACTCTGCCAGCAAGGGCTCACAGTCTACAAGGGATGGATGAGGATAGAGTAGGTGAGAAGAGAGGATCCTTCCCCTAAGGGCTCACAGTCTACAAGGGATGGGTGGGGATACAGTAAGTGAAGAGAGAGGACTCTACATGCGAGGGCTCATAATCTACAAAGGATGGGTGAGGATACAGTAGGTGAGGAGAGAGGACCCTGCCCACGAGGGCTCAGTCTACAAGAGATGGGTGAGGATACAGGCGATGAGGAGAGAGGACTCTGCCCACAAAGGCTCACAGTCTACAAGGGATGGGTGAGGATACAGTGGGTGAGGGAGAGGACCCTGCCCCTGAGCGCTCACAGTCTACAAGGGATGGTTGAGGACACAGTAGGTGAGGAGAGAGGACCCTGCCCACAAGGGCTCACAGTCTACAAGGGATGGGTGAGGATACAGCAGGTGAGGAGAGAGGATCCTGCCCATGAGGAATCACAGTCTACAAGAGATGGGTGAGGATACAGTGGGTGAGGAGAGAGGACCCTGCCCATGAGGGCTCACAGTCTACAAGAGATGGGTGAGGATACAGTAGGTGAGGAGAGAGGACCCTGCCCACAAGGGGTCACAGTCTACAAGAGATGGTTGAGGATACAGTGGGTGAGGAGAGAGGACCCTGCCCATGAGGGCTCACAGTCTACAAGGGATGGGTGAGGATACAGTAGGTGAGGGGAGAGGACTCTGCCCATGAGGGCTCACAGTCTACAAGGGATTGGTGAGGATACAGTAGGTGAGGAGAGAGGATCCTGTCCACAAGTGTCCACAGTCTACAAGGGATCGGTGAGGATATAGTAGCAGAGGGTAGTGCTGGTCATGCAGCGGTTTAGTGGACTGAGGGTTACTGCAGGTTGTAAACTTGTTGGAAGAGGTGGGTCTTCGGGTTCTTTTTAAAGGTCAATTATCAATGCAATTCAATACTATGAATGGGTTAAACCCTTGGAGTTATGATATATATTTATGGCATAGGTATTATGTCTGTGGCATCCATTGCGGTAAATATAATGTATAGGGACAGTGTGGTCACGGGAACATATGCGGGATGTATAGTGGAAGTAACACCAATCCCAACTGTTTAAAACTATGTTCACACTGGACTTTTTTGATCCGTTTTGTTTTGCAAACTGCATTAAAAACGGATCAGTCACTGCATCTGCAGCAAAGTGAATGGGATTTTCTATTTTCTGTGCATACGTAAGTGTTTTTGACTGCTGCGTTAGTGGTGTAAAAATTGCATCCAGAAAATAATCAGTGTCAATTATTGCTCCGTTTTTCTGCTGCACTTTCCACACCACCAACGCTCCATTACTTACACTCCCCCGATGATTCCAGGGTGAGCTACAGCAATTTCTTCCTTTTGGGCATCAGCAGGACCTGCAGGTACAGTACTGACAGGACCTGCCCATGTGACTCAGCCTGAGAGTCACATGGTGAAAGATCCTATAAGGACTCGTTCCACTCACAGGTCCTGCCGGTGCCCAAAATGAAGACATCACTGGAACTCACAATGGGATTGCTGGGGAGGGTAAGAAAGTATGTGTCTTGTGTGCCTGTGTGTGTGCCTGTAAGTGTGTGTGTCTGTGTGCCTGTAAGTGTGTGTCTGTGTGTGTCTGAAGTGTGTGTGTCTGTGTGCCTGATAAGTTGTGTGTGTCTGGTGTGCCTGTAATGTGTGTGTCTGGTGTCCTGTCTGTAGTGTGTGCCTGTTGTGCTGTGTTGTGCCAGTAAGTGTGTGTGTGTGTGCCTGTGTGTGTGCCAGTAAGTGTGTGTGTCTGTGTGCCTGTGTGTGTGTCTGTAAGTGTGTGTGTGTGTCTGTGTGTGTGCCTGTAATGGCCACTTTACACGCAGCTACAGGTAACAGGGTGTCAACAGGTAACTTACTGGCTGCAGTGAAATCATGGAGACATGGTTCTATCTTGTTGCTGTGTACAAATGGAGCTATGTCTCCATGATTTCACTGCAGCCAGTAAGTTACCTGTTGACACCCTGTTACCTGTAGCTGCGTGTAAAGTGGCCATTCGTGTGTGTGTCTGTGTGCCTGTGTGTGTGCAGTAAGTGTGTGTCTGTGTGCCTGTGTGTGTGCCAGTAAGTGTGTGTGTCTGTGTGTCAGTGTGGGTGCCTGTAAGTGTGTGTCTGTGTGCCTATGTGTGTCTTTAAGTGTGTGTATCGGTCTGTGTCCCCCGAAACAGAGAAAAATAGCAGCACAAACTGATGATGTGTTTGTGATGCTTTTTTTTTTTTTTTTGCAAAAAGAGGATCCGTTTTTAGGTGCAGAAACTGCACCAAAAATTAATCAACAAAAACAGAACACAAGTGCCCTGTCTTACTGAGGTCTAACTCTTAGGCCGGCTTCACACCACGGTGAAATCCGATCACACCGGACATCCTATGGGGCCGGATTGAGCCGGATGGCAGCTCTCTTCCATCTGGTTTCCTTGTGTCTGGGAGTATCCGGGAGGAATCGGATTCTGCTCCCGGACACAAAACTGCTGCTTGCAGCATTTTTGTGTCCGGGGAGAAAAATCTCCCCAAATTGGATCCTCCGGATCGGGGCAATCGGCGCTCCCCAACAAGGGAGTCTATGGGGCCGGATTGCCCGATCCGGGAGGATCCGGGAATCAGACACCTGCGGCCGAAGTTCAGCGTGAGCTACGCTTAACTTCAGCACCAGGGAGCTGTCCCCTGTGAAGCGGTTCAGCACCACTTCGCAGGGGACAGCTGAGCTCTGCAGCATCCGGCTGCACACCGGACCGGAGGGAATATTTGCCCTCCTGTTCTGTGTCCAGATCCGGTCCGATCGGATCTGGCCATCGTGTGAAGCTGGCCTTACATGACACAGTCAGGAATCCTAGTCTGTATGCACACAGTGCAGATTTTCATGTTTTTGATGAGTTTTTCAATGCAGATTTGTTATAAAACCTGAAGAGAATCCTGATGGAGGCAAAGTGAATGAGAATCCTGAAGTCTCGTACTCATGTTGAGTATTTTCTGTAATGAATGGAAAGCATCTGCACCCAAATCGCATCAAAAACACATAAAAATGTGCATTTTGCTGCTGCATTCTCCTGCCAAGAGATGCAGAAATGGTGCAAAAGTTTCTGCATCATGTACTTTAAGGGCCCCGTTACACCCAACGATGTCCCAGCAATCCGACAACCAACAATGTGGATCGCTGGGACATCGTTATCTGATTGCTGGTGAGCTGTCAAACAGGCAGTGACCAGCGAGAACGCTGGAAACCAGGGTAAACAGCGGCTAACTAAGCAGAGCGCTGCTCTTAGTTTCCCGATATTTACCCTGGTTACCTGCTCACAGTGCTGGCTGTGTGGCGCTGGGAGGTCGTTCATCGTTGGTCTCCTGCTGTCACACATGCCGATGCTGGCCGCCCAGCGGAAGACCAACGATAAAATAATGGTCCAGGTCATTTACAAACGATCAGCGATCAACGAACTTATGTCACACGTAGCGATGTTGTTGTGACTGTTCTGGCTCGCTCTGTACTCCTGAAGAACGAGTTGGCAGACAGGTAAACTCTTTCCATCAATGCATTGACATGGACGCTGGGGTCCTTTTCAACTTTTATTAATGGTTAAGTGTAAAACTATAAAAAACAGATAGAAATTCTCAGTACAACATAAGTATACATGAAGCGCAAAACATTACATTGTTACATATAGGTGGGCAGCAGCATATTAAACTCACCGACTGTGCTATGTTGAGGGAAACATGCAGATAAGCTGAAATCTAGGGAGAGAAGGGTCAGCACACCAGGATGTCAGCTTGTATGAAGCTATAATGGCTACTGGAGGAGAAGGGGCTGAGCCTAGAGCACGGCCTCATGGGATTACATAGGCATGGAGGGACCAAAATTAGACTATGCAGTAAACATAATGTAATGTGGGAACATTGTCAACAGATGGCGCTATAGAGTCATCTCTGACAAGCAAACAATATACAGTATTTCAAAGAAAGGCACGACACTCCCCGTCTGGTATCCGGGGGATGCCACATAAACTTGAACTAGAGCAAAGGAATAAGTTCAGAAACAGGTCTGCTAGCATTTGAACTCTTTTCCACTAGGATTTGTACAAGTCTTTAGTAGTAGACTTTCTGGACCTCGGTGTGCTCACATTAAACTTCTGGGTAAGGAGAGTTGGAGGAGTAAGCAGAGATGAGTCATCAGGATCGTTGATTGTGGACAGGACGCTTCATCATGTGAAGGGTTTTTTTCTCTAGGTTGACTTGAAAAGTTAAACCATCAGACTCTGAGTCCCAATTAAACCCTAGACTGCGTTGTACAGGAAGAGATGTGGATGAGTCTAGGACTTTAGATTCAGTGGCGTTGTCTTCTCTGCCATTTAATTGTGCCGAGTTGGTGTGCTTCTCCTTCACAAGGAATTTGTTGGGGCAGGGTAGGAAAAAGGATGGATGGCCTCTTTCCAACGTGTTTGTGTAGAGAGAGTGAATGTTGTTTGACTTGTGAGCGTCTCTGAGGCAAACGTCCCCTATAACTACCCATCCTAGGTCTAGCTTCTGAGCATAGGGCGAGTTATGAGGACCGTTTATCTGTTTCCTCACCTTGTGGACTCTGATGATGTCTCTCCCTAGCAAAAGGACTAACTTGGCTTGGGATTGAGTGCTGGAATAAGATGCGCTATGCTTCTCAAATGAGGGTGATATAGTGCCGCTTCTGGAGTGGGGATTTCTTCTCTATTGTTCGGGATAGAATTACACTCGATTAGTGTAGGAAGGGCTAAGGATGTCTTCCCATCCAGGGATTCGATTTGATAACCTGTAGCTCTCCCCCCAGATTCTTCACTCACTCCTGTGCATGTTTTTAGTGAGTAGGACGAGCGGAGTCCCTCGATTTTAAAGATGTCAAAGAAAACTGAGCTGGCAAGTGATCTATTACTCTGGTCATCGAGTATAGCGTAGAGTTTAACCGCCTTTTCTCTGTGGCCAATAGGGTAAACTGTAACCAAACAGATCTTTGAGCAGGATTTGTTAATAAGACCTTCTCCGCAGATTTGGGTGCACTGGGGTGACACTTCAGGAGGTGTACTGTCTTTCTCCCTCCCGCCGTGCTCTGTAAGTCGGTCTATGGATGAGGGGGTCTGCAGGGCTGGCCTTGGGTGTAGAGCTGTGCTGTGCTCTTGGCTGTTACACTCCGAACAAACAATACTGGCTTTGCAGTCTTTAGCTAAATGGGATGTAGATGCGCAACATCTGTAGCATATGTAGTTCTCTTTGAGGAAGAGTCTACGGTCTTTAAGGGATTTTCCCCTAAAACTCCTGCACTCTTGTAGCGGGTGAGGCCTTTTATGTAGGGGGCACTCCCTTTCCGGGTCTATTGTACTGTGGGTCTTGTGTGATGAGTCTGCAGAAGACACATTAGTGTTGTGTACGGTGACAGGTGAGTCTCTGGGGTTGCAAACTGGAACAGGTTTACTTGTTCTTGGGTTGACAGGATCTACGGCAGAAAGGTTGAAGCTGGGATCGTTCCTTATCTTGGCCTGCTGGCGGACAAAATCTACAAAGATGTGGAATGGAGGGAAGACCACGTTGTGACGCTGCTTGTAATCTGAACCCCAGTTCAACCATTTCTCTTGCAAACTGTAAGGTAGTTTCTTCACTATGGGTTTGATGGCTCTGGATGTGTCTAGGAATGTGAGGCCTGGCAGGTCTCCTTCAGTCTTGGCGACTTGGAGTTCTACTAAGAGGTCGCTCAATTCTCTTAGCATGGGAAAGTTCTTATTAGAGATTATAGGAAAGTCTTCCAACCTTTTGAAGAGGGATTCTTCTATCATTTCTGAGGAGCCATAGCACTCATCAAGTCTCTCCCATAACGTGCGCAAACCTTTCCTCGGGTTGTTGATGCTGAGATCTCTGATGCGTTTCGCGTGTTCTACCGATTCATTTCCTAGCCACTTAACCAAGAGGTCGATCTCTTCGCTGGCAGAGATGTCTAGGTCAGCGGTGGCATTTCTGAAGGAAGCTCTCCATGCTCTGAAACTTTCGGGACGGTCGTTAAACTTTAAGAGACCTTTGGTGAGTAACTCACGACGTGCAAAGAACTTGAGGAAAGCTGGTAGCTCTTGATCTCTGAGAAGGCGGTCCGGTTGCCTGTTGCTGTGATGAGGTCTCCGTGAGCTATCGTTGCCGTAAAATGCATCTTCGTCACGATAGTCACCGTCGGGGTCCTCTATCTTGAAAGTGTTCTCTGTGTAGTAGGGATCTACAGGTTCGGGTGCTGGTCTCACTGATGATGGAAGGTGGACAGAATTACTTTCATGCTTAATGTGGGATGATTGGTGAATGAAGGTTGATGGCTGAATGACAGGATTCGGCATCTCTCTTGGAGCTGAATGTAGATGGTCATCTAATGTGGCATGCTGTAGCACGTAGTCTGAAGTGCGTTGTGAGATATCATGATGATTAAGTTCAGGTCCGAGCCTTAAGCTGAACCTTTCACTATCGCAGCGTGCTGCTTCTTCTAAAACCTGTACCTCAGCTTCTGCTGCCGCTGCTTCTGTGTCTATGGCGAGTTTTGCAAGGTCGGCTTCCAGACGTGCCTTTTCTTTCTTTAGTCTCCACTCCTGTTCAGCGTAAGCAGCTCTCACTTTTGCGGCTTCCGCCTTTGCCCTGGCGATGGCAATTGCAGCGCTGCTCACAGACTTCCGTGAAGATGCGCTTACATGGGAGCGTGTCACATAAACTTCAGATCCTATATCTGACATTGTGTCTGAATGCAGCTTTACTGTTCTCTGCTAGAAGTCAGTGTCTGTGCTTCGACCCCGTTTATAGTAGTCGTTTTACTGTTCTGGCACCCTCGCTCTGTACTCCTGAAGAACGAGTTGGCAGACAGGTAAACTCTTTCCCATCAATGCATTGACATGGACGCTGGGGTCCTTTTCAACTTTTATTAATGGTTAAGTGTAAAACTATAAAAAACAGATAGAAATTCTCAGTACAACATAAGTATACATGAAGTGCAAAACATTACATTGTTACATATAGGTGGGCAGCAGCATATTAAACTCACCGACTGTGCTATGTTGAGGGAAACATGCAGATAAGCTGAAATCTAGGGAGAGAAGGGTCAGCACACCAGGATGTCAGCTTGTATGAAGCTATAATGGCTACTGGAGGAGAAGGGGCTGAGCCTAGAGCACGGCCTCATGGGATTACATAGGCATGGAGGGACCAAAATTAGACTATGCAGTAAACATAATGTAATGTGGGAACATTGTCAACAGATGGCGCTATAGAGTCATCTCTGACAAGCAAACAATATACAGTATTTCAAAGAAAGGCACGACAGTGACGTTGCAACGATATCGTTAACGATATCGTAGCGTGCAATGGGGCCTTAAGTGTGCACGTAATCTTACAGTAACATGTATTACCGAAGCAATAAAACTATTGTATGTTCCAGTCCTCTAATAGGGAATAAAACAAATACAAAACAAAAATGTACAGAAAAAAAAATGCAAATGAATCAAAAATAGTGTCAGAAATGTTATTTTTTGCCCTTCATCCTCCCAAGAGAGGAGGTTAAAAAGTCCATGTGGTATAATTGGTACTGCAGCTCAACTATTTTCAGTTCAATTAGGATAAGCTGCAATACCAGACACAGCCTGAGGACAAGAGGGGCACTGTGTCAGGAAAAAAAAAAAAAAAAAACATACACTGGCTGCTCAACATTTACCAACTTTGAAAACCTAAAAAGTCTGTAAAAATGGCTAAGCATAAAACTGTAGTAACGTGCATCATCTGTACACTGCTCATCACCCACACACATCTCAGTACATTGCTCTTGTTTTGCAGAGAATAAAGGAGCTCGAGGAGAGATTAGAGTTTCAGAAGCGACAAATAAAGGAATTAGAAGAAAAGGTAAAACTGAGAGGAAAACTTTCTAAAACTTTCCTATCATAATGGTGATATTGATATTGCCCGTGTTCCCCATTGAGTATCTGGTGGAGGGAGGGGGGGGCATCATATTCTAAAGCTTACGCCTATGGCTCCCTATTCTGCATACATATGCATGCTTGGTTGGGCTGAGCATACATGTGTTCTGCAATGTGTGGTGATGAAGTCACTGCTGGACTCCTCTGGTTGACCTTGTATTGATAAAATTGTATTTTGTCACCTTCTTGAGATATCTTACTAATTTCTCTTTTTTCTCTTCCCTTTTATTCCAGTTTTTATTTTTGTTTTTATTTTTCTCTTTAGCTTTTATATTATGGTCTTAGATCTTACGACTTTGGACAAGGTGAGTGTCCGAGTGACTGAGATGGAATGAACTGCAAATAGCAGTGAAAAGCAAATATCGCTATGTAAGAAACACGCTCAGTTTATGGTTTGCGCTTTGTGGAGAGTGACCCACCAGATCCTGCATGCCAGTAGTGAGGAGACTTATAGCCACAATGCAATGCCCCTCTGAAAAATAAAATATGCAAATTGTCTCTTCAAAGAAGAAAAAGACTAGGACTCTAGTGCCATCTATTTATTTCCCAGAGGAGCATTGTGGTGTTTTAAAGTGTAACCTCCGTTTAAATTTTTCTTTAATAATAATAATGTAGAGTAAGCGATTTTAATAAACTTTCAAATATACTTTATTGGAAATTTCTGGTTGAAAACAATTCATAAACCTTCCACAAGGTGTCCCCACTGCACTGTGTTTGAAGCAGACATATGTTCAATATCAGTCAGATCCGTCTTCACAGTCAATACAGGGCCTGTACCCATATAAGGGAAAGGGGGCGTGGCCTACACTGCTGACTACAGCTGGTGAAGAAACAATGTATCAGATTACTCCAGTTATTAAGCAGTATCAGAAGGCCAGGATCAGTGTAAACTCCTCTTTCTTTGGCACAAGCTTCTGATCTGTCATCTAGCTCCTTCTCTGCTCAGTCAGATCTGTGTTAACCCCATGCCTACTGGCTCCCCACACAGCTCAGGATCTCTCTTGCCCTTTCTCCGCTATCACATTGCACTGCTCCCTATCAGCTGCTGGCCATGCCCACACAGCCATAAAATGCAGTTTTTAAAAGAGCACAGAAAAATGTGAGAAAATAAGTCATATGGCACAAAAAACATTATCTTAGCTGCTTTGTGACTCATTATTAACAATCAGTGCAGTATTGTTTTTTTTTTTTTTCATTGAAATGACATTTACACTTTAAGTCTCCTCATACTGACATGTCACTCTCCTCAAGGAGAAACCTTACCCTTAGATTCTCTTACAGCCAGATCATTTCTCATACTTTGCACTGACAAGGAACAATATTCCGAAACACTGTGTCTGCAAACTGAGATACTAGCCTGCTTTAATCCTAAATTGTTTGACAAGACTCGGGAAAGGGTCGCTATTGACTATTATTTCTGCTACTTCCAATAGGTGACGCTAGAGTTCAAGTCTGCTTCCTCTCTAAAGAGACAAATCACAATTTATGATTGAATTCTGCCATTGATTTTAAATAGAATCTGTCAGCAGGTTTTTGCTACCCCCATCTAAGAGCAGCATAATGTAGGGACAGATACCCCAATTCCAGCTATGTGCCTCTCACTGGGCTGCTTGCTGTAGTTTTCATGAAATCCTTGTTTCATCTGACGCAGATCTATCAGTGCTCAGAATGCTGATTGGCACCACTGATTGTCAGCTTTCTGCGTACACTGTGCATAGGCAGAAAGATGCCAATCAGAGGGGGTGAGGGGCTGTAAAGAGCTCATGAATACGAAGGACAACATTGTAGCGGGATTACTAGTCCTCTAATAATAATAATATATAAATAATAATAAAAATAATGGACAGAAATGCTCAGTTGGGATTCAAAGCAGAAGAAATCATAGAGGTCCTAAGAGGCAGGTGCCACTAAATACAATTTCAGACATGTGCCTTTAAAGGCAACCTGTCAGCAGATTTTTGCCACCTAATCTGTGAGCAGTATAATGTTGGGGCAGAGAAATCAGGGTTTCTTTCCCTACATTATGCTACTCTCAGATAGGATAGCAAAAACCTGCTGACAGATTCCCTTTAACAGGGTAAAGGAAAAGAAAAAATAGTGTCTGCCAGAAGTATCCACTAGATGGAGCTCAGGAGAATACTGAATACTGTATACAGGAAACTCAAGAGCTCCCCCTACTGACTGCCAGTCAGAATACAATATATAGAAAGTATTGGAGGTTATGGAGTACTAAATGCAGACTTACATGCAAAGAATTTATGTTTATCCTTGAATCATTGAGGATGTCCCTTTTTCCTCTTCTGTCTCTTCCCGTTTAGGTTCAGCCCTACACGGCACCTTTACAGAATGGACCAGACAGCAAATGAAGCTTAATGAACTGAACGCATTATAACAAGGCCACAATGTATTTATTGACTCCGGCTGCAGTGGTGCTCTGCTGGCTTTTACAGCAGTAAATAATAAGACACAGCAAAAGCTTTTGCCTGGGAAATAGTCAAGCGATTCAGAACTAAAGGATCCACTTAGGTTCCCTGCTGAGCAGGAATTAAATTGCTTCTGTAAAGAAGTCCGCTCGTCTTTTACATCATTGTGGTTCATGTGCATCAAAGAGGAGGGTAGAGAGGTTCTTCCCTATGGCTGGTGAAGCATTCTGGACCCATCTGTCATGGACTATCCAATCTATCTGCACTAACCAATCGCTATCATCTCTAACAATATATAATCCGTATACAGTTATTATAGAGAAAAGCACAAATCATTCACTCCTCACCGTCCTCTACAAGACATCATTACTTTATTTTACCTTCAAGTCGTCATTGCAACTGCATAGAAAACCGTCTTCGCAACAAAACTCCTGCATCTACTCTACCAAGCAAGAGAAGCCTAAGATGTCAGAAAGAACAAAAAGAAAAGACATATTTTTTTACCTTATTTATATATTTTAAAGGTAAGAAATATTTAATTCATTCTACCATAATGACAGAACTGTATGTGCACATATAGAGTTTGTATGGGCAGTGCAGCCAATCAAAAAGCTTTTTGGCTGTGGGCACTTCAGGACCCATCACAGCCCTGCTGAATACTGGCATGGGTGTGATTGGACAACCTCAATGCATCATCGGGTCAATATATGACCTCATCTGAGAGCAGCATTATGTAAAAAAAAGAGACCCTGATTCCATTGGTTTATCACTTAGTTTACTGGGTGCTGCAGTTGTAACATAGAGTTCTAAAATGTAGCAAGTCGCATATGCAGAAAGATGATGGGTGGATTGAATTGCGCTGCCGGTGAGCACATTGGTTTGTCCGTCTCATAAAGGAGAGTGCAGTGTGCTCGCGAAACGCGTCAAGACTAATAAAGATTCCTTCATGTAACACTGTGGGATTCTCCATATTACTGGGATTCCTTCTGTAATCTTTCTGCATACATGGCTTCTACACCCGGGCGGACTGCCGCAGCAGTACGTGCTCGATAGTGGTTGTAACTCTCACAACCTGACAAGGTGAGTGGTTCGTGATACCATGCCCACCTAACTCTTAGGACCCCTTTACACGCGGCTACATTTCTAGGGTGGCTACATGTAACTTACTGGTTGCAGTGAAATCATGGAGAGATTATTCCATTTGTACACAGCAACAAGATAGAACCTTGTCTCCATGATTTCACTGCAACCAGTAAGTTACCTGTAGCCACCCTAGAAATGTAGCCGCGTGTAAAGGGGCCCTTAAGGTACCTTTACACGCTGCCACTGCGTGGTAGCAACTGCCTGGCAATGGGGATTGTTGTGCCTGTTGCGTTGAAATTGCTACAAAATGGCGGCGTGTAAATAAGGAAAGAAATCGGGTTTCCTGCAGTTGACTCGAATACCTGTTTCTGAGCCGTTCTCAAAAACCCAAGGCAACACAAAGGCACAATTGTGGTGTCTAAATGGGGCACAGGGATTGTATCACCGTCGCCTAGTGAATTCCCAGGAGCGTGACACAGCCTCATGGATACCGCGCATCATCAGCGATGATTGGTGGAGGCTACCTTGTTACCATTGGCTGTCCCTTCACAGGGCGACATATTTAAAGAGCTGACCATTCACACTACACAATTGGAATGGCGTCATGTATCAGCCAGCCTTCCAGCGCAGGCTGGCCAATCATGACACTATTGCGTTGTCCAATCAGCGTTTTAGCGTCACGGAATACACAACTCTGTCACGCCTATGTGTTAGCGCCGCAGAACATGTACGCCCACATTCCCCTACTGATAGCGGCGTGTGAAGCGGGGAAGGTATTAAACAGGAAGTTAGCCACAGGATCTTTCGGAACTTCTGGGCCACCGCGATACCTTCAGTTGACAACGCAATAGCGGCGTGTATATGCGACATCGGCGATCGGTATCAACCGTCAAAAACGTGCGCGTGCACATACGATGGATACCTGTTGCTAGGCACAGTGGCGGCATGTAAAGGTACCTTTACTGGATAAGACCCTAGGTGCGCTTTTCTTCTTTTTAGTTCATTCAAGATGTAGCAAATAACAGAGCTCAAAGAGATAACCACGCCCACACCAACTCTCTGTGTATATTGTATATTGACAGGGAGCTGCTTATCAGAGGAGGGCGTGGGGTCGGACTGGAACTCATGTGCATTGTAGTCCCAGCAGTGATAATCACTTAGTAATAAAACCTTCATTGTAAGTAAACAACAGCACACAGCCTTAAAAGCGATACACCTCTAAAATCTGTGTGTTAACCCCTACCTCCTGCTGTCCTCAAATTACACAGCAAAAACCTGCTGATGGTTCCCTTTAAGAGACTGAATGTCCACAAATCTCAATGAATTTAAAGTGTAAATATCATTTTATTGAAAAAAACAAAACAAAAACAATACAATACTGCATTGGTTGTTACTGATGGGTAACATAGGAGCTAATAATGCTTTTTTGTGCCATCCGACTTATTTTCTCACTTTTTTCTGTGGTCTTTTAGAAACAGCATTTTCTCTCTGTGCGGGCATAGCCAGCATCTGCCAGTGCTGTGTGTATTATCACAGCTTCTGAGAGCAGCTGATAGTGAGCTGTGCAATGTGATAGCAGAGAAGGGGTTAACAGAGATGTGAGTGAGCTCTGTGGAGACAGATGAGACGTTTGCCATTATCCTGACCTTCTGACATTGCTTAGCCTGTGGTAATTTGATACATTGTTTTCTCATGAATATAGGCCACGTCTCTTTACCTTATATGGTTACATGCCCAGGTTCAGTGTGAAGACGGATCTGACTGATAATAAACATGTGTCTGCTCCACACATGTGGCGCCCCACTGGTCAGGATGCCACAGAGGGGTACTGCACCCATAAGAGGGTGTGTAGTATTCCTGTGGCTGAGGAATTGGGATGCTGCATAATGGACCCTCAAAACATCCATTCACACACACACCCTAGAGCAGGGAACCATGGATCGACCCGCTGTAGGGAGGACCCAGTCCCTGGAAGGAGCTCAGACAGGGTAGAAAAGTGTGTGTGGGTGGGAAGACCGTTAGGCCAGTGAGGCAGCGAGTGTATGGAAGAGCTCCATTGGGGAGCGAGGAGTGGGCGACGGGGGAGGAGTTGTCAGGACTGAAGGTCACCCTTGGGGCACCAGGTGTTGCAGTGCACCTGAATCCGGACACGGTACGACTACCGGCCGGAGGGATTCAGTCCCAGAACGGAGGACCGGCTCTGAGAGCGGTACAGGTGTTCACCCCTGAGCCGCTGAACCGGAGGCCCGAGTTTCTGTAGGAAGTCGCGGCCGACACCCGGCGCACCCAGAAAAATGCCCCATATAGGATCCCGAGGGCTCAGTTAGAGAGGATCCGAGGGAGCTGGCTTCAGGCTCTGCATGCGAAGGTGCAGTGGAAGACAGGAGAGAGCGCAGGAAGGGACCGGACAGGACACAGTAGGCATTCCACTGAGGGACCCAAGTGCGGCATCCTAATTTCCAGCAACTACCCAAGCCAGGCAGACCCGAAAAGACTGTGTTTAAAGAACTGCCAGTAAACCCGTTGCAAGTTATAAACTGTGTGTGGTGCTTTATTCACCTGCGCCTGAGAAGCTGCCGACTGCAGCACGAGTAGAATGGGTAACGGTCTGGCGCAGCTGTGCCCCTGTGTGAATAAAAGACTGTGCCATAACTCCCATCATCCACTACTGCCCCCGGGATCCCGCTCCACCTGCGGGGAGCAAAACCATCTTGCTTCACCATCACCCCGGATGTCTGCCCCGCAGCGTCGGTAACATTACCGGAACCGTATGTGGTGTCACAAATCACCATTTTTATTATTTTCATTGACTATTTCAGCGACGACCAGGGCCACAGGACCAGACAACAGGCCCCTTGACATTCCCAGTAAATCAACGTCCGTGATCGGTTACCCCACGGCCCTGGGGCGGGTCAACACCCAGTGCAGTGGGGACACTTTGTGGAAGGTTTATTAATGGTAACCATCAAGAATTTTCTAATGAAGTATATTAAAAAGTTTATTATCACTTGCTCTACTTATTATTAAATAAAATTTATAATAATTACTTAAGTAATGTTGTAAAGAAAAGCAAGCTAATATTAATCCAGAGGTAAAGTTGGTGGAGGAAAGACGGCAAAACACGACAGAAAAATAAATCCGGCACATCCAAGAATTAAAACTCTTCTTTTCTCCTTTATTTAGAAATATTGAAAACAATTTTAATGTTTTAAATATGTCTAGATCAGGGGTCTCAAACTCGCGGCCCGAGGGCCGCATGCGGCCCCTGGGGCTTCACTATGCGGCCCGCGGCACCTTGGACAACTTGATGATGCATTGCCCCAGTGCATGGGGCCGCTGCAGTCCCCGCTGTGTGATGACTTCTGTCCACAGCACTAACAAGCTCTGCCACTCAGCAAGATCAATGCAAGCTGCCAGCCAATGAGAGGCCCGCAGCTGACGGCAGAATATGACGTCACCTGCAGGCCTCTGGCTGGTAGATTGCATTGAGCTTGATGAGCAACAGAGCTTGTCTGAGCGGCGGCTGGAGGAAGTCATAGCACAGCGGAGGCTGGAAGTCAGTACAGTGAGGACCGCGGCGGCCCCCTGCACTGGAACGATGCATCATTAAAGTGAGAAAAGTGTGCGTGTGTAAGAGAGGGTGTGTGTGTGAGGGTGAGTGTGCGAGTGAGGATGTGTGTATAAGAAAGTGTGTGCGAGTTTCAGTGTGTGTATGAGTGTGAGTGTAAGAGTGTGTATGAGGATGTGTGAGAGTGTGTTTGAGAGTATGTGTGTGTGTGGGGGGGGGTTTGTGTGTGGGTTTGTGTGTGAGTGTGATAGAGTGTGTATTTGAGTGTGTAAGAAGGTAAAACAGGATGGGGGGGCATCACTATAAAAGTAGATCAGGATGGGGGGGCATCACTTTAAAAGTAGATCAGGATGGGGGAAATCACTATAAAAGGGGATCAGGATGGGGGACATCACTATAAAAGTAGATCAGGATGGGGAACATCACTATAAAAGGGGATCAGGATGGGGGACACCACTATAAAAGGGGATCAGGATGGGGGACATCACTATAAAAGTAGATCAGGATGGGGGACATAACTATAATAGGGGATCAGGATGGGGGACATCACTATAAAAGTAGATCAGGATGGGGAACATAACTATAAAAGGGGATCGGGATGGGACATCATCACTAAAGGGGATCAAGATGGTTGACATCACTACTAAAGGGGAATGGGAAGGGGGACATCACTAGAAAAGGAGATCAGGAAGGGGGTCATCACTAGAAAAGGAGATCAGGATGGGGGACATCACTACAAAAGGAGATCAGTGTGGGGACATCACTACAAAAGGGGACCATGATCGATGGGGGACATCACTAGAAAAAGGGATCAGGATGGTGGACATCACTAGAAAAAGGGATCAGGATAGGGATCATCACTAGAAAAAGGGATCAGGATAGGGATCATCATTAGAAAAAGGGATCAGGATAGGGATCATCATTAGAAAAAGGGATCAGGATGGGGGACATCACTAGAAAAAGGGATCAGGATAGGGATCAGGATGGGGGACATCACTAGAAAAGGGGATCAGGATGGGGGACATCAGTAGAAAAGGACATTACTACAGGATGGAGACATTACTACAAGAAAGGGATCAGGACTTGTACTTTACTACAATGAGCAAGAAATTCTGGTATTACTAAAAATATCACTTAGTCCTACAAGAGATTCGGCCCCCCACTATAAATGTTTTTCTATGTGCGGCCCACCAACCCAGCTGAGTTTGAGACCCCTGGTCTAGATCAAGGAGAAAAGGAGATTTTTGTGTACTCACCGTAAAATCCTTTTCTCTTAGCCTCTAATTGGGGGACACAGACCGTGGGTGTTATGCTGCTGTCCACTAGGAGGCGACACTAGGCAGAATCTGCAAAAGAGTTAGTGGCTCCTCCTATGCAGTTATACACCCTGGAGCAGGAAGTGATTCCCCAGTTTTGTGCTAAAGCAGTAGGAGAGCTAACAGATAATAACAGTGACACAGGAAGTCCACGCAGGCAACCTGTGTAAACAAATATAGTTAACAAGGTAATAACATTGTAACAAGACCTGAAACCAAGCAGGCACGTGTGTAAACAGTTAAGGGTTAGCAGAGTAATACTAGTACCACAAGGCGTGTAACTAAGCAGGCGCATGTGGAACAGTGAAGAGTTAATGAAGTAATAATCGTATAACAAGACCTGTAACTAAACAGGCTCACTGTACTACAAGGCCTGGAACTAAACAGGCACAAGTTTAAACAGTCAACAGTTAACAAAGTGACATAGTCAAACATATGTAAACATGTTAACCATGTAACAGTTGAGAAGCTACGTGAGAACTGTAGAAAAAACCCAAAGGGCAATAGGGTGGGTGCTGTGTCCCCCAATTAGAGGCTAAGAGAAAAGGATTTTACGGTGAGTACACAAAAATCTCCTTTTCTCCTTCGCCTCATTGGGGGACACAGACCGTGGGACGTCCTAAAGCAGTCCCTGGGTGGGAAAAAACAATGGAAACAGTAACGCTGAGCATGGTCAGTGAAGAACTATGCACCGACAGGCGGTTGCTGTCGCCTGGAGGATGCGTCTAATCAGACCAGCGGTTGCCGAGGACTGAGTGCAAGTATTGTATTGGCATAAGTATATGTGTAGGCTGACCATTTGGCTGCCTACGCTCTGGTTGTGCTGACGCCTGGTGCTGAACGGCCCAGGAGTCGTCCCCTCCCGGCCGTAGCAGGATGTGCCGGAACACTGGCGAAAAGGCTGAGTGTCCTGATGGTATAAGCGTCTTGGATGGTTAGATGAATCCATCCGGTTAGAGGAACCTTAGAGACTGACGTGCCCTTATTTCTGTCCTGTGGAAGAAGGAAGAAAGAGAATTCGGCCTCTTTGAAAGGCACTGTGCTGGACACCTAGAAGTGTAGGGCCCTGGCAAGGTCCTGTATACGTAGGTCCTTCACGACAGGATCGACTGGAGTTGGACGCAGCGATGACAGAGAGATGTCTTGGGAGTATACAGACTTAGAAGAAGGATGGAACCAGCCATAGAGCGATCTTGTCCAGGTGGAAGACCAGAAAAGATGGTTGGCATGAGAGCACTGTAAGTACTGATAGCTCTGCAGATAAAAATCATTTTCCCCGAAACTACCGTCGTTTGGAAGAGAACGCTAAGGACAATATCCTATAGAGGCTCAAAAGGTGAGTCTTGCAGGGCCGTGATGACGATGTGTAGGTCTTACGGTGTAGTCCTGTTGTCTGGAGACCTTAAATGGCAGATCCTTCGAAGGAAGGGTATTAATAGAAATCTGGTGGCAAGACATATTTGAAAGAAACAGAGAGTTCTTGGTATAAAGTAGGGTCAAGGAGAATGACCTGTGGAGGTGTCCCAAGGAAAAAGAAAAGGAAAAACCATCACCCATGTGTGATGAGATATCGTCAATAAGGCTGGTTTCCTTGTTGTAACTATGGTCGCTACAATATCCTGGAAAAAAAACCCCTGGGTTAAATTCCAGGTCTCAAGGGCTACACCATTAATTCAGATTCAAAGAATTCCAAGGGAGAACTGGCCGTGAGAAAGCAGGTCTGAACTGTCGTTCAGTCGTCCTGAGACTGCTGTTACGAGTGGGACGAAATCCACGTCCAAGCACATTTGGCCAGTCTGTGACCACAGGGATGAGACGCCGACATTCTAGTTTGACATTCCAACCTATCTTAGTAGTGGGGAAGGAGTATAGAGGAGACGGATACAGGTCCAGTCTTGGACTAGAGTATCTGTCGTATTGACTGCGGGTCCTAGAACCTGGTCAGGAATAAGGAACGTTGGCTTGAAGGCGTGATGCTGTCAAGTCCCATCTGTAGTTTGTTGCGCTGGTAGCCTTGACGGAGGACATCTGGAGGAAGGGACAGATTCCCTGAGTCCATCTCTTGGCGTGATAGGGAAAACCACTTTCCTTATGTGTACCTGTGGTACGAGAACAGCTGAAGTACAGTGTCCAAGGATTCCACCTGATGAAAGATGTGGCGAAACGTTTGACATCGCTTGGAAAGTGCGGGTACACCCTGGTGGTTGACACATGCCCTGGATCTGTCGTTGTCTGTTCTATCCTGAATGTCCGACTGCAAGATGGCGACTGAATGATTTCAGTGTTATAACTACTGCCCGAATCTTCGTATATTGAAGGGCATTGTGATGGGGCACATTGCACCACATCCTGTTCTCGTGCCAAGCCTGAGCACGGGTAATTGAAGGCCGGAGGTGTGGATAAGCCAATGGAACTGTTGCCACTATCCTATGGCTGAGACTTCATATTGTAAATATGGTAGACTTGTGTAGGGTAATCTGCCAACTGAGTCTTGTTAATGAGCCCAGGGAAAGTGACAGTGCATTCGCAGTCCCTAAAAGTCCTGAATTGAGGAATAAGTCGTCCAGATATGGGAGACTGCTGGAATGCAGTATAGATATGGCCAACCTCAGGCTGGGAAAAAAAACCTTTGTATTCTCTTTTGACTCCTGAGTCAAGAAGGGACTGACTGCGTGGAAGAGAGTTTGGGCTACAGTCAGGCAGGGGATTGATTGGAGAGACCATCCATTGGGTTCATGCGGTCGGTAGTCTGCGAGGACCTGCTTCTAAACAGGCTGTGCAGTGTGTTTGCGCATGTCATCTTAACCCGAGAACCTATATATAGGTGCAGTGAAGAGGTTAGCAGCTGAGCCCGTGCTCCGCGTTCTGCGACCCAGAGTTTTGTCTTTTTTTTTTTTTTTTTTTTTTTTTTTTTTAATAGCCTGAGGAGGGATCCCGGTTAGGCCTTGTGCAGTTGCAACTGCAAGCTGAGTCCCCAACAGTGGGGAGTTGAGGAAGGAGTATGGCATATAGCAATCTTGGCTGCAGCTCAGAGCACCAACAGTGGAGAGCTGAGAAGGGAGTATGCTATGATTACCCGTGCACCTGCGGATCACGGTGTTTTAGCCAGTGTCTAGTGAGACATGGCTGTCATCACCGTCAACCAGAACTCCAGATGTGGGGTCTGGAGGGGCTTGGCGAACAGTCATGGGACGCTTTACAGTTGTCTGGTAATTGCAGCTTTCCAACAGTGGGGGGCTGAAGAAGGGACCTGTCAATTAAACGCGTAGCAAGTCCACCACAACCTAGGAGTGCCAACTGTCCAACTGTGTGGGGGCCCTGGAAGGGTTTTTTTTTTTTTTTTTTTTTTCCGACGTTTAATATCAACTGGGCTCCCGTAACGACGGTGGGGAGGAGGGAAGAGACATGTCGGTGTCTTACTTTAACGTAGCTCCCCCAGGGTAGAGCCATAAGGTTGATAGGTGTACCAACAGGTACCTGCATTTGGCGCGGTGGTAGGAAAAAGATTATAACACGTGCGGTAGAGACTTGCCCGTACCGCTCCAGGGATCAGAGATGTGCCTGACATCGGGAATCAGGGACATTTATTTTTACTGCAGGAGAAACCAGTGTTGGACAACCTGAGCGAATTGCTGCAGGATACGCCACTGCTGGATGTCCGTCATTTGCTGTATAGCGAAGCTGTGCTGATTGTATTCTCCGGGAGTCCCTGTGACTATAGCGGCTGCAGGGTTATTCTCCTTGAGGAAGGGTCCCTAAATCCCTATCACCTTCTTCTGGGAGGATAGGGGCAAAAATGCTTACGCAGTGGTGGCCAGAAGGGGAGCTCTAGCAGACCTTCCACCTGGCACTGTGCACCCTGAAGTGCAAGCCTTGCGGAAGCAGGTGTCTGCAGGCTTCTGCACATTATTGTGTGCCCTAGCAGACCCTCCGCCGGTCAGGTGTCTGCAGGCTTCTGCACATTAGTGTGTGCCCTAGCAGACCCTCCACCGGTCAGGTGTCTGCAGGCTTCTGCACACTAGTGTGTGCCTTAGCAGACCCTTCACCGGTCAGGTGTCTGCAGGCTTCTGCACACCAATGTGTGCCTTAGCAGACCCTCCACCGGTCACTGTGCCGCGGTGGCAAGGTGACTACAGGCTGCTGACACCTTAGTGTGTGTTCAGGCAGTCCATCCATCTGGCACTGTGCCCCCTGAAGTGCAAGGCCTGCGTGTTAAGCGAGTGTCTGCAGGCTTCTGCAGTTAGTGCATGGCTTAGCACACCGTCCGCCTGGCAGCGTGTGTCCACATGTGCAAAACACTGCCTTTTTAAGCTGGTCAACCTGTGGCCAGTCTGTGCCCCCACATACTTAAGCGCTGCTTGCTGCTGCTATACAGCGGCATCGGCGCTAAGAAACTGTAATGGCGGCGGTGAGAAGGGGGGGCGGAGCTGGAAAGAACGCGCCAGAAATGTTAAAAGGCGCTCTTTTTAGCATTGTCCCGCCTCCTGTGCTGACGCCGAGCCGGGTCCGACGTCAGGCGGAGGCGGGCGGGGAGGCGGGGAAAGCCCTCTGATGGGGTGGCTAGGCCGAAGCCGGGGCCTCGCGTGAATCGCGGGCCCGGGAACGGCGGAGGCCCGGCGCGGACGTCCGCGGCCTGGGAATGGCGGTGGCCCGGCCAGATACAGTGCTGGCCTCACCGGAGCCTGCACCCACGATAGGCTAGATGCTCCGGTGGGTATTCCGCCTGTCACTGTGCTCCCACATTGAGGGCCCCCTGTAGAGGTAAGGGCCTTTATAGGGGCAATGCTGGAAGTCTTATCCTGCTGGTTCTTCTAAGATGTGCTGCAGCATTTGAGATGTGCTGCAGCATGTGAGATGTGCTGCAGCATGTGAGATGTGCTGCAGCATGTGAGATGTGCTGCAGCATGTGAGATGTGCTGCAGCATGTGAGATGCGCTGCAGCATTGAGATGTGCTGCAGCATTTGGCTTGTGTGAGCACACAGTTAAGCTGGCTCTTCTGCTGCAGCATTGAGATGTGCTGCAGCATTGAGATGTGCTGCAGCATTGAGATGTGCTGCAGCATTGATCTCTTACATAGCCAAGCTGGTTTTAGGGTTAGACCCCTCGCGGTGTGCTGCAGCGATTTGTAGTGCAGCCGTGTGCTGCTGCTGCGCGCCATACCTTGCGGCGTCTCGACCTAAGAGCCCCGAAGGGGGAATTAGGGAGGGATGCTGCCGTCCACCTTCAGAGGTCACTTGGCTGTTGATCCCATTCCTGTAACCGACTTGTTACGTGCAGGGGGTCTCTCAACTGTAACCCAGCACCCCAACTGTGAGGAGCTGAGGAAGGAGGGGGGGGTGGGTTTTGCCGGCTTTGATTTTCCTGTAACTTGCTGCTTGCGGTGGGGACATGGAGCATTACTGCGACCCAGAGCCCCATCTGTGGGGACTGGGGAGGAATGCGGGCCTCAGAACCGGCAGGTCTGGAAATCGCTTTAACCCTGCACCTCCAACAGTGGAGGGCCGAGAAAGGAATAGCCCTTAGCAGACAAAAGTAACTCGACCCAGAGTTCCAACTGTGGGGTCTGGGGAGGTATCTGTGGTCGACATGTCCCTTCAAAAATAAAAAATGCAGCTTCAAAAAGTAAAAATAATGGAGAGAGAGTAAGAATGTGTGCCTCCTTTCAGACACTAAGCAAAAACTGGGGAATCACTTCCTGCTCCAGGGTGTATAACTGCATAGGAGGAGCCACTAACTCTTTTGCAGATTCTGCCTAGTGTCGCCTCCTAGTGGACAGCAGCATAACACCCACGGTCTGTGTCCCCCAATGAGGCGAAGGAGAAAAGAAGAGTTTAACTCTCAGATGTGCCGGATTTATTTTTCTATCATAATCCAGAGATACTGATAGTCTTACAGAAAAGGGTTACTTCACATTATTGCTGCTAAAGGTGGTTCTACATCTATTGATACATGGGGTGTACTTAATTCTTCACACACTCGCTCTGCATTTTTTAGTTAAGCCTTCTAAGGACCAGATTTGTTTTCTTTATTATGTCCTAATACATAAAAAACAGAATTCAAAGAGGGTGTACTTATTTTTTCTCATAACTGCATTTAATTAAACTGTGTTTGATATATTCACCTGAATTTTGGAAAACCCCTTTGAAGGGGTCTTTAAACCTGCGATAGGTGGACTATGTTCCCAACAAGATCTGATATCAGAGGCACCTTCTAACCTACGGTAGTTCAGGTAAATGGTCTTAGTCTTAGAAGTACAACATTGTGAAATATATATACTGTCAAGGAAATAAGTATTTGATCCCTTGCTGATTTTGTAAGTTTGCCCACTGACAAAGACATGAACAGTCTATACTTTTAAGGGTAGGTTAGTTTTAACAGTGAGAGATAGAATATCAACAATAAAATCCAGAAAGTCACATTGTCTAAATGATATAAATTTGCATTTTTCAGAGAGAAATAAGTATTCGATCCACTACCAACCATTAGGAGTTCTGGCTCCTGTAGACCCGTTAGATGCTCCTAATCAACTCATTACCTGCATTACACACAGCTGTCTTACATTGTCACCTGTATAAAAGACTCCTGTCCATACACTCAGTCAGTCAGACTCCAACCTGTACAACATGGGCAAGACCAAAAAGCTTTCTAAGGATGTCAGGGAAAAGATCCTAGACCCGCACAAGGCTGGAATGGGCTACAAAACCATAAGTCTTCGGATAGGGGAAGAGCAGCTGGGGAAGTAAAATCAGAGTTCAGAGATAAGAGGCACAGATAGTTTTATTGTTATTTGATTAGTGGTTGATCCGAGACTTGAAAATTCTTCAATGAATGTAGAAAGACATAAATCCATGTGAGACATCCACTCATCATAAATGTATATTCCCACATTCTCCTGATTCTTTGTGATCTGTAGTTAGCTTTCAGAACTAGCATTTTCATATCCATTATGGTGTGATTAGGGCTGCAAAAGTGTTTAGGCGCAGGCAGATCTGTCCTTCTTTCTTTTATTGTGTGGCAATGAGAATTCATTCTTGTTCTAAGTTTCTGTCCTGTCTCTCCTACATACAGGTTCCCACTCACACAATTTGTACATATGATTAAATACACCACATTGCTTGTGGTGCAGCTGAATTTACCTGGGATCTTGTAGTCCTGATCTGTCCCAGGAATCTTTATCTTGTCGGTTGTCGTTATAGATGGAGGTTTTGCACCTGTTCTGGTTGCAGGAAAGGTTCCTGTTATTTGTGGAGAGGACAGGGCGCTTCTGACAATGATGCTTTTTAGATTTGGGGGCTGCCTAAAATACAGAAGAGGGGGGCAGGAAATATTGATTTTAGTCGGGCATCCTATTGAAGTAGTGGTTGTAGTTTCCGGGCAGCTCCTCTTATCACCTCCAGACTTGGATTGTAGGTGACTACGAGAGGGACTCGGGTGTTTTCTTCTCTAGATTTGTAATGTAGGAGATGATTCCTTTATATTCTGGTGGCTCTTGTAGTCTGGTTCTTGATTGTTCTTGGATAGTAGCCCTGATTCATAAAGGTCATTCTGAGGTCCTCAAGGTGATTGTCTCTATCTGTAGGGTTGGAACATATCTGATTGTATCTGATGGCCTGGCTATACACAATAGAGTGTATGTGTTTTGGATGAAAACTGTCCCCTAGAAAATATGTTGGACGGTCAATTGGCTTCCGGTACAGGGACGTCTCTACTCAGCTCCTCTTCCCCCTTCCCAAGACAGAACACTATTTTCTGCTTCACATCACCTGTGTTAGTTAGTGCATTATCCAATCCTACATTTGCATATATGTGCATGTTCAGAAGTTGTGTCATTATTAGGCCTGATGAAGAGACCTTAGAGTCTCGAAAGTTTGGTATTTTTTTTACCATCCTCTCAGTTAGCCATTAAAAGGTATCTGTCACGGGGTGGTATAACAGATAAGGAGGCAAGATGGTAAGATGGGCAAGGGTGTTCAGGGGAGCTAGTCTGACCCTGGATTTGGGGTCCCTGACTAGCCTGTTCCCAAGGTATGTCTGAAGGTGAGGAGGTTCGGGTCGCCACCCTAGCCCTTCGCTCCTGTTCAGTCCTAGAATTAGGGCCGCTACCTCCACTCACGGTGCAGAAAACCCAGTAGCATCGATAGAAGTAAATGGCAGTAATGGCACAGCACAGCATGACTTAACACCACGGAGTCCAGGTAGAAAATGAGCTCTAACTGTGACACCAAGTGGAGGGGAGTGAAGCTATTTAAAGGCTGAGGGAATGAAGAACTGGATAGTAAGACACACCTTTCCACCTCCACTCAAATGCTATGACTCACTCCTCTAAATACAGCCATAGACTAGGGGGAAAAACCCAGCTGAAACACAGCAGCAAAACAAAAGGATTGCAAGGCAGTCAGCATGTGACAGTATCAATTACTGAGGACTCTCGGATTTTAATATTCTTCTTTCCACTGGCTAACAAGGTGAAACATTTTTTACTTTTTCCTTAAGGGTAGGAAACACACCAGAAACACATAGATGCATAAACTATCCATGTGATACTTGATGTCCCATGTATCAAATTTTATAAGAAATCAAGAAGAATCTGTTCACTGAGTCAGGAATCTCCAGTTTCTACTTATTGTAAAATATAGGTTGTAGAAGTTAATAAGACAATGGGTGTAAAGATGGTCAGACCAGCATGTATAGCACATAACAACCACAAGAGGGCAGCAGTACCAAGAGAACGCAATACATGTACTGTCTGGCATTCTGAGGTCGTAAACCTTTTTTTTTTGCTTTATTCTAAATTTTTTTATTAGGCTTTTATACATCAATACAAATCGCGGTCGATCCCACTGTACAAACACCCGGCGAATATGAGCAAAAATCATAATATAACGTGATCATGGCACTTATACCCATCCTAGTCAATAGTGTAGGGGCTGTTCACATGTCCCTGTTTATTTGGTCCACCCCGTGAATAAAACAGCACACAAGTTATCCATGTGTTGTCCGCATACTGTGCAGTTTTCTCTATTTAAGGTGTCATTCAGACGTCCGTTTTGTCTGCTAGAAAAAAAATGACATTTGCTGAATCTGATTGGCCTCCATTTTTTGGTCCGTGCGTCCGTTCTCCCCATCGGTGTGGCAGACGTTTTTATCATACGCATAAAAACAGCAGTTGTTGTTAAAATCACAAACATCAAATGTCTACTACGCGTTTCGGGCCATAGGATGTTTATCATCTGAAACGCGTCGTATTATCTTACAACATTTGATGTTTGGGTTTTTACCTTTGGATGATTTTTTCAATAAACGTTTTTACCTACAGACCGAGAAGCTGAATACTTATTTTTCAAGATAAAAAAAAGCGCACAGGATAACATTCGTGTGTGCTGTCCTTTTAACAATACAGCAAATGGACCAAAAAAGGAAAAGCGTTCTAGTGAAATAAATGTACAGGTGTCGGCTGCTGGGTCTGCACTACCATACAGTGGTAACAATCCTTTATCAGGTGTCCTTGGTTGTCACAGGGAAAGGGCTTAAATAACCTGGGACCCTGAAATGTTGGAAAGTACAATGTTCCCAAGAAGAACAAACAAATCAGTTTTGGAACAAATCATGCCAGACATGTCACTGGAAGCAAAGATCACCAAGATATGACTTGTCTACTTTGGACACATGATACAAAGAGAGCAATCACTGGAGAAGGACATCATGGTTGGAAGAATAGAAGGAACAAGGCAAAGAGGAAGAGCAGCAACCTGATGGCTTGATACTATCAAGATAATAGCGGAGAAGACCCTGGTGGACCTATGTAGACTTGGAGAAGACCCTGGTGGCCTTATCTAGTCTTAGAGAAGACCCTGGTGGACCTATGTAGACTTGGAGAAGACCCTGGTGGCCTTATCTAGTATCGGAGAAGACCCTGGTGGACCTATGTAGACTTGGAGAAGACCCGGGTGGCCTTATCTAGTCTTGGAGAAGACCCTAGTGGGCCTATGTAGACTTGGAGAAGACCCTGGTAGCCTTATCTAGTCTTGGAGAAGACCCTAGTGGACCTATGTAGACTTGGAGAAGACCCGGGTGGCCTTATCTACTCTTGGAGAAGACCCTAGTGGGCCTATGTAGACTTGGAGAAGACCCTGGTAGCCTTATCTAGTCTTGGAGAAGACCCTAGTGAGCCTATGTAGACTTGGAGAAGACCCTGGTGGCCTTATCTAGTCTTGGAGAAGACCCTAGTGGACCTATGTAGACTTGGAGAAGACCCTGGTGGCCTTATCTAGTCGTGGAGAAGACCCTGGTGGACCTATGTAGACTTGGAGAAGACCGGGTGGCCTTATCTAGTCTTGGAGAAGACCCTAGTGGGCCTATGTAGACTTGGAGAAGACCCTGGTGGCCTTATCTAGTCTTGGAGAAGACCCTAGTGGACCTATGTAGACTTGGAGAAGACCCTGGTGGCCTTATCTAGTCTTGGAGAAGACCCTGGTGGCCCTACATTGACTGTACAAGATTAATTTTCTTACAAAGCATTCATCCATCAAGTCGCCATGGCTAAAGGTTGAGCTGAAGGTCAATAAAATAAATAAAACAGAGTTACCATATTATTATCTCTCACCTGGTGAGGTAGGACATTGAAGTCTTAGGTCTAGGGGATCAGATGATCTGCACATAGACTGATGGTGTTGATGCAGAATGGAGAACCAGCCAAAGCGAAGGTGCCTAAAAAGCAGCAGGACAAGTGGAGGAATGGTGGCTGTAAAGCATCTGCAGGAAGGGCAGGGCTGAGAATACTGGATGGCACCTGGAAGTTGGGCAGAGCTGAGTATTATGACATACATCTTGCAAGAGTAGAGCCAAGTATGTGTAAGCAGAGTTGTGTCAGGCAGGAAACAATAAATCCGGATGTAGGAGAACCTAGATGATGGAGCAAATCTGGATTTATCAAGAGACACACTGTCCAAATGTAGTCCAGGATGGGGAGCCCGAACTGGGTTTGTCAGAAGAAACACTTTAGATTGAGATGAACCCAAAGTGTGATACAGAGATGGGTTTGTCAGAAGACACTCTGTCCAGATATAGCAGAGTCTAGCATGTAGAGCAGAGCACTGTCCAGATGTAACAGAATTTGTAAGGCTATGTTCACACATAGTGCTTTTTTTGCGCGGGGGCTTCCTGCCGCGTTTTACTGCCATTCAGTGTATTTGTACCAGGAAAAAAAAACCTCATATGCTTACCAGCCCAATTTGTGTGTTTAAGGTCATATCCATGCACTTTATAATCATAGTGGATACTCTCCATATTTTTCCTTGGCACCAAGATTGCCCCTGGCCTTTAAATAGTTTGCTCTTCCACCAGCTGATGTCAATGATAGAGTTTAGTCTCTGTAAAGACTGTGAGCTGTGAGGATGTTAGTGCAGTTTGTGCTGAAGCCTTCCTGTTTTTTTTTGCCTGGAGTTTTTCTTATACTTTGGAAGCTGCTGTGCTTCCCGGTCCTTGGGTGGAGATGAGGGGGTTTTAGCTTAGGGCTGATCAGGAGCAAGGGCAAGGGTGGTGGTCCAGACATCCTCACCTTCAGAGATAATTCTGGGAACAGGGTGAGCCAGGACGCCCAGTCTAAGGGTCCGACTAGTTCCCCTGATCGCCTGTTCCCCATCATTTCTATCCTCCTACCTTACTCCCTTGTCAGTTATACCTCTTCATTTGTAATTTCAGCATGAACTCATACATTTCTGTGGCTGCAATATTCATTCAAAATTTGAAATGTATATTTTTTTCTCCATCGCTGATTTGTATGTGAGACAATAATTGGAAATAATTTCCAGAGCTACTCTTACTAAATGCTTCATCCCATGGCTACATGTAAAACCCTGATTGTAGCTTGAAATACTGCAGTTTGTAAAATTAAGAAACATGACATTTTTCAGAATATCTCAGACTGTGCTGTCATTTTGCCCCTGACATAGAATCATTTCAGCCTCTCGCTGAGCAGTTTTTCTCTCTCCCATTGTGAGGCTTCATACACGTCACTCAGCGTAATGTCAGGATTGCCGCTGTCTCGATCCATTCATCTGGAAACGCTTGTAGCAAAATACTTGTTTGTCTGTGACAGAATTTCCCTGACCTCTTACACGGTCATTTGCTGCAGGTGAGAAGCAGCGACTTTGTTCTCCGAGTGCCAGACTACATCTGTAACATACCAGTCCAGACCAGAACATTTACTAAAGTGCTTTGGATAACAGTAATGTCCACAACTATCTGCTCCTGTCAATGAAAAGACATTTCACGCATCACCTTATAGTATGAAAATATAACACGGCCAATTCTCCACATTATGTGCAGAAAATCTGCCGCACCTGTAGCTGAGATTATCAAGCGCTTCAGCTATAAAATCAACAGCAGTCTTTGCCACAATGGATTTTGTTGTGTCAGTGTCAATATTCTGTGTTGGAAACTTCTACGGTGGGAAAAATAAGTATTTGACACACTGCAGATTTTGCAAGTTTTCCCAGGTACAAAGAATGGGGAGGTCTGTAATTTTTATCATAGGTCACTTTAACTGTGAGAGACAAAACCTAAAAAAATACCCAGAATTAATTAGCATGGTGTCGCCACTTTGTGGCGCTTCACCTTGGAGGGATCCTGGATTTGTACGCAAATGATCCCCCTCCTTGTAATTTTTCACAATATTTTTTAAGATACAAAAAACAAAACAATGCCTTTCAGCTACAAAGTTACAAGGTAGCCTTCTTCAGGTCAAAATAAAACTGTACTTTTTGACCACGTTTGCACACACTTCAGCAGGGATTTTGGCCCATACAGATCTTCTCCAGATTTTTTCAGGTTTTGACGCTGCTGCTGGGCGACATTGAGTTTCCTCTTCTCCAGTGATTTTCTATTGGGTTCAGGTTTGGAGACTGGCTAGGCCACTCCAGGACCTTGAATTGCTTGTTATGGAGTCACTCCTTTGTTGCCCAGGCTGTGTGTTTCAGGTCATTGTCACGCTGGAAGACCCAGCGACGATTCATCTTCAATACACTTACTGTAAGTTGTTGGCCAAAATCTCACAATACCTGACCCCACCTATCCTCTCTTCAATACAGTGCAGTCGTGCTGTCCCCTTTGCAGATAAGTGCCCCCCAAAGTATGATGTTTCCACATCCATGCTTCACATTTGGTATGGTGTTCTTGGGGTTGTACTTAACCTTCTTCTTCCTACAAAGATGGCGAGTTGAGTTGATTCCAAAAAGTTCTATATTGGTCTCATCTGACCACATGACTTTCTCCGATTCCTCTTCTAGATCATCCAGATGGTCATCGGAGAACTTCAAATGGGCCTGGATATGCGCTGGAGCGAGCAGTGAGACCTTGTGTGTCCTGCAGGATTTTAATCCATGACGGTATAGTGTGTTACTAACAGTAATGTTTCAGACTTTGCTCCCAGCTCTCTTCAGGTCCTTGACCAGGTCCTCCCATGCAGGGCCCTGGCGTCAGCACCCGGCGTACCCGGGCAAGTGCCGGGGCCCGACGGTTTGGAGGGGGCCCACCGGGCCCCTGAGGGCTAGGGTCACACTTGTGTTGTGACCCTAGCCTGACGCAAGTATTGTCTGCTGCAGCGCAGAGCGTTTAACGCTATGCGCTGCCAGCAACTGAGCCCATAGAAACCCGCAGTTTACATTGACAACCAGTGGTTGTCACGGTAAACGTCGGGTTTCTATGGGCTGCCTCCAGCGCATAGCAGCGTTGCAACATACAATACTTGCATAAGGCTAGGGTCACAATTCAAGTGTGACCCTAGCCTCAGGGGCCCCTGAGCACTGCCCCCACAGCCAGAGCCATATCCAGGGGGCAGCTGGGGGGGTCATTTTCAGGCTCCTGCAGGCTGCAGCACCGGAGGTCTCCCTCCTCCCCCCTCCACGGGAGCCGACAGAGCTGCACACACTCTGTGCTTACAGGACCTGCGATGATGTCACATGGAGGGGAGGAGTCAGGGGTCTCATGATCAGCTCCTCAGTGTATCCAGGACTCTGCTGGCCATCAATGATGCTCAAATAAGGTGAAGTTTGTGTGTGGTCAGGAGGCATTTACAGTGTGAATGTAGCAGAGGTGAGTGTGTACTAGGTGTATGGCAATTAGGTGAAGGTTGTGTGTGGGGTCAGGAGGGATTTACAGTGTGAATGTAGCAGAGGCGAGTGTGTACTAGGTGTACGGAGCAGAGCCGTGTGTGTACGAGGTGTACGGAGCAGAGCCGTGTGTGTACGAGGTGTACGGAGCAGAGCCTGTGTGTCGAGTGTACGAGCAGAGCCTGTGTGTACGAGGTGTACGGAGCAGAGCCCTGTGTGTACGAGGTGTACGGAGCAGAGCCTGTGTGTACGAGGTGTACGGAGCAGAGCCGTGTGTGTACGAGGTGTACGGAGCAGAGCCCTGTGTGTACGAGGTGTACGGAGCAGAGCCGCGTGCGTACGAGGTGTACGAGCAGAGCCGCGTGTGTATGAGGTGTACGAGCAGAGCCGCGTGTGTACGAAGTGTACGGAGTGAGCCCGCGTGTGTACAAGTATGTGTCCAGTGGTAGCCCCCGCGATTCGCCCTATAGTCTCAGCATCCTTTCCAGCAGATTCTTTCCTAGTCTCTTCTGCCGCTGTCTGCATTCTGCAGCTCAGCATGGAGGGGCACGATGTCATCACTGTGCTGATATGTGCAGAGACCGGAGGACCGGAGCAGCGAGAAGAAAGGTGAGGAGAAGAGAGATCTGGACGGCCAGACACTCCGCTTGGCTGCGGTGCCACCATATGGCAGTGCGGCTCCATTGAGCTGCTTGCATTATTTGTGTGCTTCAGGATGCTTGTGTATATACCAAGCATCCTCAGACGCACAAAAATGCAACATTTTGCATTTGAAGGGTATGCAATACGCATTTTAGCCCGCTCCTAACAGCGTGTAATATACTCACTGTCAGAAACAGCTCTTGCTGGATTCGGCAGTCACTGTTCCTGAAAGGCTGCCTTCACATAGGAGTTTTTTTTAAAATGTGGCAGTTGCGGTAAAAAAAACCTGCATCTGCCGCATTTTCCGTCTAGCGGCTGCACTTGCTGCACGTTTGCGGCAAGCCCCATGCATTGTCTATGGGGCTTGCGGTAAGTGTGCGGCAATATATATATATATATTATATATATATATATAAGTCCGCGATATGTACTTAAAGGGGGCCCACTGAGACCTTTTCGCCCGGGGCCCACAGAAACCTGGAGCCGGCCCTGCCTGGATGCCCACGCAGGTCTTTCTGTCCCCATTCACTTTCAATGGGGACGGAAACTGATCCATGTGGATCCAGTTTGTGACGGATCCACACAGATCATAAAAAACAGTAGTGTGAAACCACCTTTAGTTTTGTAGTGTGCTGGAGTAACTGAGTTATAGACCACCTAGATGTAATAAACATATGGATGATCATATTGTATGATATTTAGCTTTCATTGTATTGATCCAAACATGGAAATTAACGTTTCTGTGGGACTTTTGGAAAACTCGTAACATTAGCTATGAAATTAGCGTTAATATATAGATAAACAGATTGTGCGCCTTCTAGCTATTGTGAGGCGGAGGCTTCGGTTAGCCAAGACGTGAGGCAATGACCCAGACTCTTGTTCACATCAAGCAGTCTTTACTATCAAGTTACAGACTTTTAGATCTGGAACGCAGCCGGTACAGTCCAGTGACGATATGTTGTAGTCCATGCACATATCACTGTACCGCTCTGGATTCCCTTTAAGGCTGGGTCTACTTGTCAGGACCAATTCCACAGTGCTGGGCTATGTTGTCCGCACAGCGCCCGCTCATGTAGCACATGCTGCTCTAGCAACTTGGTTCCCAAACTGAAATACACCTAGCATGGCTCTGCAGGATTAAAGGTAACTTCACCAGACATGAGCATGTTACAAGACCTGGAGTGGAGGGAGAATCCGTCCCACTTCCAACCTACAGATTCTCCAAAATAAAGGCCCTGAGCAGGTTTTTCTAAAAGCCTAGGTGAAATAGCTTGACATAATTCACACTCCCTTTATCTTTGTGCTGTTCTCACAGCAATAATTGTGAACACAACACACTCCAGAGGGTTTCTAAACACATTCTGGGGTGACCTTCGCATATCACACCTGTCGCTATGTCACACTATCTATCTACAATATCTTCTGTATCTACAATATCTAAGTACATTTGGACCTGAAGCACTCTAAGGGTACCGTCACACGGTACCACTTCGCCGGAGATGTCGGCGGCGACTGGCGGGAGCACGCACGCTCTTGGCGCGCCGCCGCCCCCCGTTTACATGGGGAGACACCTCCGGTGAGGCACCGGAGAGCTGACAGGCGGCATCGCCGCCGGGGTGTCTCAAAATCCCAGCGGCTATGCAGTACAATGGGAGCCTATGGCTCCCATCGCCTGTCAGGTCGCTGGCGGCCGTTTACATGGGGCGATGTGTACACATCGCCCCATATCGGCCGTCTGGTTTCAAAGCGCTGCTGTGAAACCTGGCGACCAGTCGAATGCATCGCCCTCGCCCAGTTACATAGGGCGATGCATTGGTGACGTCGGCGGCGATAGGCCACTCCCCCGACGTCGCCAGGTGTGACGTGGCCTTAAGGTATGTGCAAACATTATATATAATGTACATTATATCAGAATTTTGAACTATATTAAAACATACGTGTTTCTCCAAAAATAAGACAGTGTGTTATATGATTTCTTGCTCTGAAAGATTAGGGCTTCCTTTCGGGGTAGGTCTTATGTTCAGGGGAAATGCTGCACCATATTCACTATGGCTTAAATTACCTGCTTAAATTTAAAAAGAAACTACCCCAAAATAATTGAACTTACCAGACCCCAAACAATGGAGTTGGCAAGTGAAAGGACTCTCAGATACAAATCCACATCACTGTCACGTCTCCCTGCCTTCCACAGCGGTTGGCTCCCCCTGCTGGCCGGAAACAGTATCACTAGTGGCGGAGTTGGTGAGAGCGGAGTGATACTGGGACCCAGTGTGTGTGAGAGCAGGGAGGCGATGGACCTGACAGTGAAAGCTCATCCAATGTCAGCACAGGGTTGGGCTGTAGGAAAGGTGGATGGGGGCACATCAAGTGTGGGGACTGTAGGAGCAATGGGTGGGGACAGATCCAGGGTTGGGGCTATAAGAACAATGGATGGGGCAGATCTAGGGTGAGTGCTATAAGAACAATGGATGGGGCAGATCTAGGGTGAGTGCTATAAGAACAATGGATGGGGCAGATCCAGGGGGATCTATGGAAGTCCATGTCATATCATAGTTCATTTCCTCGCAGTCTATGACATGCGCTCACATACTGCGCTGCTATCTCCACTGCTTGCTCTTCTTCCCCCAGCAGGATATATGTTTTCTCTTCCTCCTTCTTGGTTATGAAATCCGGGAAGAGATGTGAGAGTCTCCTAAAGTGAGTGTCCCTCACTGCTGAGTATTTGGAGCAGTGTAGCAGGAGGTGGGTTAGTTCCTCCAGGGCCTCCTGATCACAGTGTTGGCACAGTCTTTCCTCCCTGGGCTTGTAGCTCTGCCTGTGTCGGCTAGATTCGATGAAACAAGAAATAGAGGGGGGAGAGCGCACATGACAGGTACCCGGTGGTCTAGTGGGGGCTTTTACAGGGAGTATATCAATGTTTTTCTTGTTATTTAGCTTATGGAGTTGCAGGCTCCTTGCTGCAATGTGCACCCTCATTAACCTACAGGTGATCTAGGGTCTAGATGGTGTCTGCCCACTTAGTAGTGGGGTAGGGAGGACAAGGAGGACAGGGATGTCAGCGGTAGGACTCACCATACCTGAAGTCACTTTGTCGCAGTTGATGAGCAAGCAGACATTGGCCAATGTGTGTACTAAGAACTTCAGAAATAAAAAGATAAGATTTTTAGAGTTTTTTGAAAAAAACGTACGTTTTTAAACTTTTTCCTCAAATACATATACCGTATTTTTCGCTTTTTAAGACGCACTTTTGTTCCCCAAAACTGGGGGGAAAACAGGGGTGCGTCTTAAAAAGAGAATGTAAAAAAAAAAAAAGTAAAAAAAAAAATGTAAAAAAAAAAAATATTACCTAGGGGGGATATGGGGTGGGGGGGTGGATCGGAGGTGCCTCATGAGGTCCAAGGAGGTGGGGGGCCAAGGCACAAGCTGTGAGGGTGTTGCGTCGGTCTCCGTGGGCGCCGCCATTATTATTTACCAGCATGCATTGCCGGTCTGCATTGCATTACATGCTCTTGTAAATGGCCGCGGATGGGGGTCTGCGCATGCGCCGCGGCCATTTCTATGTACTCCAGTACTATGTTCTCCAGTCTTCAATAAAATGGCCGCGGCGCATGCGCAGACCGCGATTCACGGACAATTCTGGACACAAGAGCATGCATTGCCAGAGCATTTGCTGGGAAATAATAATGGCAGCGCCCACCGGAGATTGGTGCAACACCCCACAGCTCCTGCCTTGGCTCCCAACCTCCGTGGCACCCCCACAGCTCCTGCCTTAGCCCCCAACATCTGTGGCACTCCCGCAGCTCCTGCTTAGGACCCAACCTCCATGGTCCCGGAGCACCACCACCTCGGTAAGAGTTGGGGGTCTATGTAGCAGGATGCATGTCCCCTATTTTAGGACATACAGTGCCTACAAGTAGTATTCAACCCCCTGCAGATTTAGCTGGTTTGATAAGATGCAAATAAGTTAGAGCCTTCAAACTGCAAACGAGAGTAGGATTTATTAACAGAAGCATAAATCTTACAAACCAAAAAGTTATGTTGCTCAGTTGAATTTTAATAAATTTTAAACATAAAAGTGTGGGTCAATTATTATTCAACCCCTGGGTTTAATATTTTGTGGAATAACCCTTGTTTGCAATTACAGCTAATAATCGTCTTTTATAAGACCTGATCAGGCCGGCACTGGTCTCTGGAGTTATCTTGGCCCACTCCTCCATGCAGATCTTCTCCAAGTTATCTAGGTTCTTTGGGTGTCTCATGTGGACTTTAATCTTGAGCTCCTTTCACAAGTTTTCAATTGGGTTAAGGTCAGGAGACTGACTAGGCCACTCCATCACCTTGATTTTTTTCCCTCTTGAACCAGGCCTTGGTTTTCTTGGCTGTGTGCTTTGGGTCGTTGTCTTGTGGAAGATGAAATTACGACCCATCTTAAGATCCTTGATGGAGGAGCGGAGGTTCTTGGCCAAAATCTTCAGGTAGGCCGTGCTATCCATCTTCCCATTGATGCGGACCAGATGGCCAGGCCCCTTGGCTGAGAAACAGCCCCACAGCATGATGCTGCCACCACCATGCTTGACTGTAGGGATGGTATTCTTGGGGTCGTATGCAGTGCCATCCAGTCTCCAAACGTCACGTGTGTGGTTGGCACCAAAGATCTCGATCTTGGTCTCATCAGACCATAGAACCTTGAACCAGTCTGTCTCAGAGTCCTCCAAGTGATCATGAGCAAACTGTAGACGAGCCTTGACATGACGCTTTGAAAGTAAAGGTACCTTACCGGCTCATCTGGAACGGAGACCATTGCGGTGGAGTACGTTACTTATGGTATTGACTGAAACCAATGTCCCCACTGCCATGAGATCTTCCCGGAGCTCCTTCCTTGTTGTCCTTGGGTTAGCCTTGACTCTTCGGACAAGCCTGGCCTTGGCACAGGAGGGAAACTTTCAAAGGCTGTCCAGGCCGTGGCAGGCTAACAGTAGTTCCATAAGCCTTCCACTTCCGGATGATGCTCCCAACAGTGGAGACAGGTAGGCCCAATTCCTTGGAAAGGGTTTTGTACCCCTTGCCAGCCTTGTGACCCTCCACGATCTTGTCTCTGATGGCCTTGGAATGCTCCTTTGTCTTTCCCATGATGACCATGTATGAGTCCCTGTTCACAAGTTTGGGGAGGGTCTTAAATAGTCAGAAAAGGCTGGCAAAAGAGATAATTAATCCACACATGTGAAGCTCATTGTTATTTGTGCCTGAATTACTTCTTAATACTTTAGGGGGACCAAATAGAATGCTGGTGGTTTGAGGGGTTGAATAATAATTGACCCACACTTTTATGTTTAAAATTTATAAAAATTCAACTGAGCAACATAACTTTTTGGTTTGTAAGATTTATGCTTCTGTTAATAAATCCTACTCTCGTTTGCAGTTTGAAGAATTGCTCTATAACCTAATTTGCAGGGGGTTGAAAACACTAGGCACTGAATATGAGGAGGGAAAAACGTGGATGATAAGGAGGACATATATTAGAGGGGGCACTATATCAGGAGGTGGAACATACCTGGATGGGGCATGATACCAGGTGGGGACCATATATTAGGAGGAGGGACCATATATCAGGAGGTGGAACACATACCAGGATGGGGGCATGGATACCAGGTGGAAGACCATTTAATTAGGAGGGGGCACATATACCAGAATGGAGACAAATATACCAGAATAGGGGACATATAAACTGATTGAAGACGGACACTGGCATTATAAGATGAACCCCATTTAACATTCAAAATATTTTTTTTTCTCTTTTCCTTCACCAAATTTGGGGGTGCGTCTTATAATCAGGTGCGTTTTATAAGGCGAAAAATACGGTAGCTTATAGCATTTGTACATCATTGGTAGTAGCTGTGTGCTGCAAGAATTTTTTTCAAATTTCATCGTCTATCGGTATCTATCGGTCTATCTATCGGTCTATCTATTATTATTATTTATTTATAGAGCACCATTGATTCCATGGTGCTGTACATGAGAAGAGGTTACATAAGAACAAGTTAAAAATACAATGAACAAACTAACAGTGATAGACCAATACAGAGGGATAGAGGACCCTACCCATGCGGGCTTACATTCTACAGGGCGGTGGGGAGAGAGACAGTAGGTTGGGTCTGCTTGGGTGGTGGTGGAGCGCCGGGTCCAATGGTGGTGGGACGCCGGGTCCAGTGGTGGTGGAGCACCATTGTAGGCTTTAGGCTGTTCTGAAGTGATGGGTTTTCAGGTTCCGCTTGAAGCTTCTGAGTGTAGGGGACAGTCAGATGTTTTGAGGTGCACAATTTCAGAGAATGGGGGATGCTCGGGCGAAGTCTTGCAGGCGATTAGATGAGGAACGTACAAGTGTAGAGGAAAGAAGGAGGTCTTGGGAGGATTGAAGATTACGAGTTGGATGATATCGGGAGATTAGTTCAGAGATACAGTTAGGGCCAGAAATATTTGGACAGTGACACAATTTTGGCGAGTTGGGCTCTGCATGCCACCACATTGGATTTGAAATGAAACCTCTACAACAGAATTCAAGTGCAGATTGTAACGTTTAATTTGAAGGGTTGAACAAAAATATCTGATAGAAAATGTAGGAATTGTACACATTTCTTTACAAACACTCCACATTTTAGGAGGTCAAAAGTAATTGGACAAATACACATAACCCAAACAAAATATTTTTATTTTCAATATTTTGTTGCGAATCCTTTGGACGCAATCACTGCCTTGAGTCTGGACCCATGGACATCACCAAACGCTGGGTTTCCTCCTTCTTAATGCTTTGCCAGGCCTTTACAGCCGCAGCCTTCAGGTCTTGCTTGTTTGTGGGTCTTTCCGTCTTAAGTCTGGATTTGAGCAAGTGAAATGCATGCTCAATTGGGTTAAGATCTGGTGATTGACTTGGCCATTGCAGAATGTTCCACTTTTTTGCACTCATGAACTCCTGGGTAGCTTTGGCTGTATGCTTGGGGTCATTGTCCATCTGTACTATGAAGCGCCGTCCAATCAACTTTGCAGCATTTGGCTGAATCTGGGCTGAAAGTATATCCCGGTACACTTCAGAATTCATCTGGCTACTCTTGTCTGCTGTTATGTCATCAATAAACACAAGTGACCCAGTGCCATTGAAAGCCACGCATGCCCATGCCATCACGTTGCCTCCACCATGTTTTACAGAGGATGTGGTGTGCCTTGGATCATGTGCCGTTCCCTTTCTTCTCCAAACTTTTTTCTTCCCATCATTCTGGTACAGGTTGATCTTAGTCTCATCTGTCCATAGAATACTTTTCCAGAACTGAGCTGGCTTCTTGAGGTGTTTTTCAGCAAATTTAACTCTGGCCTGTCTATTTTTGGAATTGAGGAATGGTTTGCATCTAGATGTGAACTCTTTGTATTTACTGTCATGGAGTCTTCTCTTTACTGTTGACTTAGAGACAGATACACCTACTTCACTGAGAGTGTTCTGGACTTCAGTTGATGTTGTGAACGGGTCCTTCTTCACCAAATAAAGTATGCGGTGATCATCCACCACTGTTGTCATCCGTGGACGCCCAGGCCTTTTAGAGTTCCCAAGCTCACCAGTCAATTCCTTTTTTCTCAGAATGCACCCAACTGTTGATTTTGCCACTCCAAGCATGTCTGCTATCTCTCTGATGGATTTTTTCTTTTTTTTCAGCCTCAAGATGTTCTGCTTCACCTCAATTGAGAGTTCCTTTGACCGCATGTTGTCTGGTCACAGCAACAGCTTCCAAATGCAAAACCACACACCTGGAATCCACCCCTGACCTTTAAACTACTTCATTGATTAAAGGTTAACGAGGGAGACGCCTTCAGAGTTAATTGCAGCCCTTAGAGTCCATTGTCCAATTACTTTTGGTCCCTTGAAAAAGAGGAGGCTATGCATTACAGAGCTATGATTCCTAAACCCTTTCTCCGATATGGATGTGGAAACTCTCATATTGCAGCTGGGAGTGTGCACTTTCAGCCCATATTATATATATAATTGTATTTCTGAACATGTTTTTGTAAACAGCTAAAATAACAAAACTTGTGTCACTGTCCAAATATTTCTGGCCCTAACTGTATATGGGGGGACAGATTGTGGTTGGCTTTTGTAAGTCAATGGATTTCGTTGGTGAATTGGAAGCCAGTGGAGGGATTTGCAGATGGGAGAAGTGGAGGAATAAATAGCGAGGAGAGAGGTGAATTAGTCGGGCAGCAGAGTTAAGGACAGATTGGTGCAAGAGTTTTAGCAGGGAGGCCACAGAGGAGGAGGTTGCAGTAGCCAAGGTGGGAAATTATGAGGGTATGCACTAGTAGTGTAATAGATTGAGGGTTGAGGAAGGGACAGATTGTGGAAATATTTTTGAGTTGGAGGCTGCAGGTGGTGGCAAGGGCTTGAGTGTGCGATTTGAAGAAAAAGGCAGAGTAAGTGTTACTCCGAGGCAGCGGACTTCAGGTGCAGAGCAAAGTGTGATGTAATTTATTGTGATAGATCAGGTAAGGAAGTGAGAGAAGTATATCTATCTATCTATCTATCTATCTAATTCAAATACAAAGAAGCTTTATTGTCAGGACTAAATACACATCAGTTTTGCCAAAGCAAGTGTACAAAAGGGAATAGGGATGTGAACTGTAGAGATGTTGGGTAGGGCTGTAGGAAAGGTGCATGAGGGCACATCAAGTGTGGGGGACTGTAGGAGCAATGGATGGGGCAGATCCAGGATGTGGGCTATAAGAACAATGGATAGGGCAGATCCAGGTGGGGCTATAAGATCAATGGATGGGGCAGATCCAGGGGGGGACTATAAGAACAATGGATAGGGCAGATCCAGGTGGGGCTATAAGAACAATGGGTCGGGCAGATCCAGGAGGGGGGAATATAAGAACAATGGATGAAACAGATCCAGGGTAAGGCCTATAAGAACAATGGACGGGGCAGATCCAGGGGGAGCTATGGAAGTCATATCATAATTCATTTGCTCAAAGTCTATGGCATGCGCTCTTTCTTTCTTTCTTTCTTTCTTTCTCTCTTTCAGAATTGGGCAAATAATGAAGTTATCATGGCTTTTCTATACTTTGATCAGACTCATATTTATGGTTTTTTACAGGACTGCTACATCGATTCCTATCCATTATAATACAGTAAAGCCTGTTAATTAGGAACATGAGGCTTCAATCTCCTCATAAATCAAGCCTGTGACATCTCACAATGACACATAATGTCTTCTACTTTGTAAAACATTTAATTCTTGCACGATCCACACCCGTGAATTGGATTACACATGGAGGATCGGTGCAGCCAGTTGGCTGTATAAACCCCACATTAACATGAGAAAAGCCCCTCTGTACGGACCCCCCCGCACAGCTGCTGCTGAGTTTGTGGGTTCAGCCCAGAAGTCACCATCTGCCGGCTGTCGCCTCCTCACTTGACAGGTGATGGAGGATTATTCGGTCGTTCTTTACCAACCTTTTAACCACCCCCCAACCCCCTTTTTCCTTCGTGCCCCAATAATGACACAACTACTGCCATGACTTGGTTAATAATTGGCCACAGCAGCCTTTTTATTGCCTATTGTTTACATACTAAATAAACTCAACTGGTTCGCCTTCCAACGGGCGTTCCAACTTTAAACAATAGGCACTCCTCAATCATTCCTGGATAGGCCCGGTCCAGAAGCCTCCAATGATTATCCCTGGCCGCTACCCCCACCGGCCCCAGGGACGAGGTACTGGTTCTTTCCCCCTGGCACTGGCTATTCATTATTATTCTTATTACTATCCCTGGCCGCTACACCCACCGGCCCCAGGGACGAGGTACTGGTTACCAATAACCAAATACCCCAGCTTTTTGTATCCCGTACTTGCCAAGTACCATTTTCCGTAGCCACTGTAACCTCCAAGTGACTTCACCCCTTTTTCAAATGTACTTTTCTTGCCTCTGGACCAGACCTACCCCCGCCATAGGACAGGACAAGTGACCCCTTACTTGACCTGGACCCGCCACACACCAACTGCTTGTTCCACTCCATCACGCAAACCCAACATCCACATGTCCATCCCTATGTCAGTCAGGTGCACCAAATCTGCCTTCAAATATTGCCTCGACGAGGACTGCAAATCCTTGTGCTGTACAACCACTCCTCCATTCCTTGCTACAAACGCCCCCACTACCTTATTCACCTTCACACGTGCCTTATTGATCTTATCGACAGATCTCGCAAAGCGCCAACTGCCACGCGGGACTATATCTGACCACACCACAATCAAGCCTGGATACGCACACCATAACCGCAACAAATCACACCTTATATCCCTAATTAACTCTCGGGACGCACGCACTCCCAGATCATTACCCCCAACATGGAACACCAACACATCCGGAGGTCGATTCACACCACAAAAATACTCAAACTCGGGCAACACTCTTCCCCACGTCATGCCCTTGAGCCCCAACCATTTAACTTCTGCGGCCGAACGATCCAGCCCCAGCTGACGGCCATCCGGACGAACATCCGCTCTCCGAGCCCCCCAATAGACGTAAGAGTGACCCATAATCCAGATCAGACAGGGACCTGTGTAAGCAAACACAAACAAGTAAGTGCAAACCTCCGACTGAAAACAAAAGGCTCACCCGCCGTGAAACATATCCCGGCCCTCGGTCAATCCCCTGTTCGTTTCCCCCCCTTTTTTGGCAACCTGTGTTCAAACCTTACAGCCGTTGCCGAGTGAGCAAATGGGGCCGAACATACAGCCGAAAACGAGACGATTCCCACCGACCAATGCGCCGAACCATCTCGTCTCCCAAACCCCACCGAGACGCTTCCGTGGCCGCCCCGATTCGAAATGAATGAGTCCCGTATTCACTAGGCTGTTCACCCACTGTGATCAAGCAAGTTCTCAACACCGCCCGAAACTGGAACCTCGACAAAAATGAACCATCCGCATGCAGCAAGAAAGGACCCCTGCATCCCCCCCTCACTGACAAAAATTCCCTCACAATACGCACCGGACACAGCTGACTACTCCCCAGGGCGTAAACCACAACCAGCCTTCCCCTTCCCGCCTGATCCGTCTTGGAATGCCGCAGCCAACATTCCACCATGTCAGGCCACACGACAACATCCCCAAACATCAAACCTCCTGCCCTGATCTTAGAAGGGCTAACCAATTCCCCCAAACGAAATGCCCCAAAAAACGCCAACACAAACGCAGCTGAGAACATAACCTTCTCATATTCCGATACACAAATTCCTTCCAAACACCCTACCATTCTATCTAACAATTCAACCGAAACTGGTCGCCGGCTGTCTCTCAACCGCGCTCCCTGCTTAAAGCCTTTTAACGCCTGCCGAACCCTAAAATCCTTCGTCACATCTGTTTTTCCCAATAACTTAAACCAAAACGCTATAGCTGCCAGCCGCATTGACACCGCAGATGCCGATTTTCCCAACACAAAATCATTGCTAATGAACGCCAATACTGCCTGCAGCCATGCCCTGTCAATACCAGCTCCAAATACTCCCACGAAAACCTCCCATTCACGCCACACCGCAGTATACCGTGCCCACGTCGATTCAGCTAAAGACCTGCAAATCAAACCACCCACGATCACATTACCAGGGTCCATAAGCCATCCGGACACTGCAGACCCTCCTCTTCTGCCCATGGCACCAGCTCCCGAAACCTGCGGAGCTGAAAGCGAGAAAGCGCATCAGCCACAGAATTAGAAACTCCAGGCACATGTTTGGCCACAATCTGAATGTTCTGCTGTAAACACAATAACACCAGATGCCGCAGATACGCTACTACCTGCGGAGATTTTGCAGACAATGAATTAATCGCGTGCACTACCGCCATATTGTCACAATAAAAACAAACCTTTCGTCCAGCCAATACTGTCCCCCACAATTCAACTGCCATCACGATGGGAAACAGTTCCAATAACGCCAAATTCCGTACCAAGCCCTCAACATGCCACTGCCGTGGCCACGCGCCCGCACACCAACTGCCTTGAAAGAAAGCACCAAAACCCAATGAGCCTGACGCATCCGTAAAGAGTTGCAACTCGCTATTGGGCACCATCTCTTTCAACCAAAAATTACGCCCGTTATACGCCTGCAAAAACGTATCCCAGACCTTCAGATCTTCCTTGATCTCCCTCGTAATCCTGACAAAATGCGACGGACATGTAGTACCCGACGTGGCTGCCGCCAACCGTCGTGCAAACACTCGACCCATCGGTAAAATCCTACATGCAAAGTTCAGCTTGCCAAGTAGCGACTGGACAACTTTTAGCCGAACCTTCCTCGCCAGGCCCAATTCTGCCACGGACCTCCGCAAGTCCAAAACCTTTTCCTCTGGCAACTGACATTCACCTATCACAGAATCCAATTCGATTCCCAAAAAACGCATCACTGTAGCCGGGCCCTCCGTTTTATCCGGAGCCAACGGAATACCAAAACGATTAGCCACCCCTTGCAACGCGAACAATAAACTTGCACAAATCGGGGAACCAGCAGGTCCCACACAGAAAAAATCATCGAGATAATGGATTATGGAATCCATACCCGACACATCCCTGACAACCCATTCCACAAATGAACTAAAAACCTCAAAATAAGAACAGGAAATCGAGCACCCCATGGGTAAACAGCGATCTACATAAAAACACCCATCCCACATACAACCTAACAAACGCTGGCTCTCCGGGTGCACCGGCAATAAGCGAAACGCCGCCTCCACATCCGACTTCGCCATCAGCGCCCCCGGACCAGCTTTTCTCACCAAATCCACCGCCTTATCAAAAGAAACATAACAAACTGAAGACAAATACGGAGGAATTCCATCATTAACTGAATTCCCAGCCGGGAATGACAAATGGTGAATCAATCTAAACCGACCCGGCTCCTTCTTCGGCACGACCCCCAGCGGAGAAACAATCAGCATTTTGCAAGGCGGCTCCAAAAAGGGGCCCGCCATGCGCCCTAACCCCACCTCCGTCCGCAGCTTGTCCCCAATTACCCCGACTGTTCCTTAGCCGAGCGCAGATTGCCTGGAAACACCCCACTAGCCGTCGCATCGGACGGGATGTGAAAACCAAAACGAAACCCTGAACGTAATAACTCAGCCGCCGTCGTATCGGGATATCTATTTAGGAACTGCTCCATCGCGTCGACCTTCACCGGAGTCCTCCCTTTGACCAGCACTGTCACCCCCTTTTCCTCCCCCTTTTTTAAAGCAACGGGACCGGCTATGGGAACCCCCACAGCCGGAACACTCATGTTTAAAACGGCAAGACGACCCAAATCTGCACTGGCCCTCATTGAACTGCCAACAGCGCCCCCCCCCCTCGGGCATTTGCCGGGGAGCCCCGAACCGAAGCCCGCACCCCCGGCCGTCCCACGAAAGGGCTGAGCCGGAACCGTCATCAGCCGCAGCCACAATGAAATATCCTTATGGCCCCACTGAATATCCGGCCGCACCGCCATTCTCTGCCTAAACTCTGTCGTAACGCAGCCATGCCGAGCCCCCATGTTCCCTGTACGCCTCCCCGATAGAGTCCATGTAACCAAATAAGGCGGAACAATGTTCCGGCTCCTTTTCCCCCACTACGCTTGCCAAAATCGCGAACGCCTGCAGCCAATTTGCAAACGTCCGCGGGATGAGCCGATAACGCCGCTTCTCCTCGTCATCCTTCTCATTCTTGGAATTACTCGGCCGCACCTTATCCAAATTAAATTTAGCAAGAGGGAGCAATGAAAAAATCTCCACGTACTCCTTGTTCCAAATTTTTTCTCGAACTTCCTTCTTAAGGTGCGCCCCCAAAAGACCCTCAAAACACACATAAACCTCGCTCTTCGCCTTATCGCTGATTCTGACTACCTCATCCTCTTTCTCCTTCTCCTTCCCCGCCTCCTGCTCCTTCTCGGGCTCCTTCTCAGTCTGCCTCTCAGCCACCAACCCGGCCGCCCCACTCGCAACCTCCAGCACAGCCGGCGCAGCACCCCCCATGACCGGCACAACTGCTGTCCCGACCGCACCCGCCCCGGCCGGCCCCACCCATGCCCCAACCGGCGACCCCGGCAACGCACTCGGACTTAAAGCCGCCATCAAATTGCGCAAAAAACCCACTAACTGGCCGAACCCCTGCAATTCCCCAGAACTCCCCTGCAAACCCTCCCTCAATGGCTGTGAACCCTCCCCATAAACCTCCCCCGCCACAGGTAAAAATCACATTCCCCAATGTCTCACCAGACTGCTGAGGAGCAGCCGCAACGACGTCCTCCTCCGGTCCTCCGTCCACAGAAGATCCTTCGGACTCTTCGCCATCCTCCCGACAGGACGCCTCGTCCGCACCGGTCAGGGAGGCCGTGTCATCATCCCTACGCCGCCCAACGCCACCCCCCACACCCACCGTAGACACAGCCACCCCGACGGGCCGTTGCCTCTTATCCGATGCCCTGTCCTGGGAACCCTGGCCGTGCCCAGCCACCGAGTTCCCCCGCTGCCTCTTCCTGCTGGAAGATCCTCCTGCTCCAGACCCCTGCGGCCGACTGCCAGAGGGGTGTAATGCCTGATCACGCCGGGATCCCCCTCCCGTAGTACTGGAGGGATCCGCACCAGCCCTCCTGGGCCGTACTTCCCTCGCTGCTCCATCCCTGGTGCCACCCACCACACCACCCGGGGCCACCGTCTCGCGTCGCAGCCTTCTCAGTTCCCTCTCTGTGGATCCCGTCCTCCGTCTCCTCCCGTCTGCGGCCCCCAGGCCCCCGTCCTCATGCAGATTCTCCCTGATGATACTCGCCGCTACTGGCCCCTTCCTCCCGGAAGGCCGCTCTGTCCCCTGCCGACTGCTGGAGGCTCCCGATGTCGTTGACGGCCGCCCGGCGCCGCTCCCTGGCCTATTCAAGCCGGGAGCCGCCGCAATAGCTGGTCCTCCACTCCTGGATTGCCGGCCGGAAGTACGCGGTAGGCCGGGACCGCCCACTTCCGGTCCGGCGCTCCCTCGCCGCGGATTCCTCCTAACGGCCGGAGACGGCTCCAAGCCTGGAGTACGCGTGCTCCGCCGTTGAGGGTCCCCACCGGGGCTCCCCGAATGGACCCGCCTCGCGCCACCCGCATCCGGTGAGTAGCGCTCCGGCGGCCGCGAAAGCTGGCCGCGCGCTTCGGGTGTGGAGGGGGCCGGTGCCGATGGGGTCGTGCAGGCAGCCTGAACGAAGGCCTGTACTGCCTGCGCCCCATGCACCGCAGTGGCCGCTGCCAATAACTCTCTCAAAACCGCCAGGTCCGCCATTGGAACAGGAACAAGCTGACAGAGAAACTCCTTCTGTCAGCACCGGAAGCCAAGTGAAATGTGCTTCCCTTTCACTGACCCATGTCCCCCCCACGACTCCCCCCCTTCCTGCCCTGACCACCAATCCTTTTATGCCATTTATTACACCAATCCATGAATCCCCCATTCACTCCCTACCTCCCCTCCTGTCATGGGGGCCTGTCCACCCTATGGGTTCCCTTGCCTGCTTACACATCTTATATCTCATGAATAAATGGCCTTTTACTTGCTTCGTTTTGGTGGTGATGATATCATACCGGCAGGGTCACATAAATCAACCTTCTCCTACAGGAAATTTCAACTGAGACAGGATTACAATGACTGATAAGACTGATAGCACCTCTATATACAGTGGATAACACAGGATCCACCATTCACAATAGGTGATATCACAGCTCACCTCCTCCTCCTGTATAATGATTGATAACACCTCTATATACAGTAGATAACACAGGATCCACCAATCACAATAGGTGATATCACAGCTCACCTCCTCCTGTACAATGACTGATAACACCTCTATATACAGTAGATAACACAGGATCCACCTTCACAATAGGTGATATCACAGCTCACCTCCTCTTCCTGTACAATGACTGATAACCCTCTATATACAGTAGATAACACAGGATCCACCTTTCACATAGGTGATATCACATCTCACCTCCTCCTGTACAATGACTGATAACACCTCTATATACAGTAGATAACACAGGACACCATTCACAATAGGTGATATCACAGCTCCCCCTCCTCTGTACAATGACTGATAACACCTCTATATACAGTAGATAACACAGGATCCACCTTTCACATAGGTGATATCACAGCTCACCTCCTCCTCTGTACAATGACTGATATTCTTGACTAATCTTAAGAAGAGGTCAACAATATCTAAGCAGTGGACAGTCCCTTTCATTGACCTAAGGCACAAAATAAACCAAAGTAGATCTCAGATTGCCTGGTTAGATACATAACCCTGTATAGGATTTACATTAATTTCCATTGTGCTGTTTTACAAACCTAAAGACGTATTCTCATCAGTATATGAGTTTATGGGCCAAAGCCATCTGGTCCTTCTAGAGGCTACAATCCAGTGATGAATATTTCATGTGAATGTTTCTGCAGACGGCGTCACTATCTGGATGGGGAAGGTTTTTATGATGATAAATTATTCAATGTTACATAATTACTCACACCGTCCGGTTTAAGGTTTATAATCTGCCCTGAAAGTAAACCGCGTGTAGTGTTGAAACCTGCAATTATATGTGATGTAATAGGTTATCATAGACTAAATAATATGTAATAAGACTGAAATTAGACACAGGAATACAAATCCCAATATATATAGTACTAATGGTAGTCCCCGGCATTGCCCAGGATGGTCACAGGTTGTAATACAGGGGCTATGTGTAAGCACAGGCTGTAATACAGAGGGCTATGTGTAAGCACAGGCTGTAATACAGAGGGCTATGTGTGAGCTGCTGTTGTAAATACTGGAGACTGTGTGCGGCCTCCTGCTGTATACTGGGGACTGTGTATGGCATCCTGCTGTATACTGGGGGTTGTGTGCGGCCTTGCTGCTATATACTGGAAGCTGTGTGTGGCCTCCAGCTGTATACTGGGAGCTGTGTGTGGCCTCCTGCTGTATGCTGGAAACGGGTTGTGACCTTCTGCTGTATACTGGGAGCTGTGTGTGGCCTCCTGCTGTATACTGGGAGCTCTGTGTGGCCTCCTGCTGTATACTGGAAACGGTGTGTGGCCTCCTGCTGTATACTGGGAGCTGTGTGTGGCCTCCTGCTGTATACTGGGAGCTGTGTGTGGCCTCCTGCTGTATACTGGGAGCTGTGTGTGGCCTCCTGCTGTATACTGGGAGCTGTGTGTGGCCTCCTGCTGTATACTGGGAGCTGTGTGTGGCCTCCTGCTGTATACTGGGAGCTGTGTGTGGCCTCCTGCTGTATACTGGGAGCTGTGTGTGGCCTCCTGCTGTATACTGGGAGCTGTGTGTGGCCTCCTGCTGTATACTGGGAGCTGTGTGTGGCCTCCTGCTGTATACTGGGAGCTGTGTGTGGCCTCCTGCTGTATACTGGGAGCTGTGTGTGGCCTCCTGCTGTATACTGGGAGCTGTGTGTGGCCTCCTGCTGTATACTGGGAGCTGTGTGTGGCCTCCTGCTGTATACTGGGAGCTGTGTGTGTCCTCTTGCTGTATACTGGGAGCTGTGTGTGGCCTCCTGCTGTATACTGGGAGCAGTGTGTGGCCTCCTGCTGTATACTGGGAGCGGTGTGTGGCCTCCTGCTGTATACTGGGAGCGGTGTGTGGACTCCTGCTGTATACTGGGAGCGGTGTGTGGCCTTCTGCTGTATACTGGGAGCTGTGTGTGGCCTCCTGCTGTATACTGGGAGCTGTGTGTGTCCTCTTGCTGTATACTGAGGGCTGTGTGTGTCCTTCTACTGTATACTGGGAGCTGTGTGTGGCCTCCTGCTGTATACTGGGAGCTGTGTGTGGCCTCCTGCTGTATACTGGGAGCTGTGTGTGGCCTCCTGCTGTATACTGGAAACGGTGTGTGGCCTCCTGCTGTATACTGGGAGCTGTGTGTGGCCTCCTGCTGTATACTGGGAGCTGTGTGTGGCCTCCTGCTGTATACTGGGAGCTCTGTGTGGCCTTCTGCTGTATACTGGGAGCTGTGTGTGGCCTCCTGCTGTATACTGGGAGCTCTGTGTGGCCTCCTGCTGTATACTGGGAGCTGTGTGTGGCCTCCTGCTGTATACTGGGAGCTGTGTGTGGCCTCCTGCTGTATACTGGGAGCTGTGTGTGGCCTCCTGCTGTATACTGGGAGCTGTGTGTGGCCTCCTGCTGTATACTGGGAGCTGTGTGTGGCCTCCTGCTGTATACTGGGAGCTGTGTGTGGCCTCCTGCTGTATGCTGGGAGCTGTGTGTGGCCTCCTGCTGTATACTGGGAGCTGTGTGTGGCCTCCTGCTGTATACTGGGAGCTGTGTGTGGCCTCCTGCTGTATACTGGGAGCTGTTTGTGGCCTCCTGCTGTATACTGGGAGCTGTGTGTGGCCTCCTGCTGTATACTGGGAGCTGTGTGTGGCCTCCTGCTGTATACTGGGAGCGGTGTGTGGCCTTCTGCTGTATACTGGGAGCGGTGTGTGGCCTCCTGCTGTATACTGGGAGCTGTGTGTGGCCTCCTGCTGTATACTGGGAGCTGTGTGTGGCCTCCTGCTGTATACTGGGAGCTGTGTGTGTCCTCTTGCTGTATACTGAGGGCTGTGTGTGTCCTTCTACTGTATACTGGGAGCTGTGTGTGGCCTCCTGCTGTATACTGGGAGCTGTGTGTGGCCTCCTGCTGTATACTGGGAGCTGTGTGTGGCCTCCTGCTGTATACTGGCAGCTGTGTGTGGCCTCCTGCTGTATACTGGGAGCTGTGTGTGGCCTCCTGCTGTATACTGGGAGCTGTGTGTGGCCTCCTGCTGTATACTGGGAGCTGTGTGTGGCCTCCTGCTGTATACTGGGAGCTGTGTGTGGCCTCCTGCTGTATACTGGGAGCTGTGTGTGGCCTCCTGCTGTATACTGGGAGCTGTGTGTGGCCTCCTGCTGTATACTGGGAGCTGTGTGTGGCCTCCTGCTGTATACTGGGAGCTGTGTGTGGCCTCCTGCTGTATACTGGGAGCTGTGTGTGTCCTCTTGCTGTATACTGGGAGCTGTGTGTGGCCTCATGCTGCAGGCTGTGTGTGGCCTCCTTCTGTATATTGGGGAGCTGTGTATGGCCTCCTGCTGTTTACTGGGGGCTATATGTGGGCTGCTATTATTTACTGGGGGCAGTGTGTGGCCTCCTGCTGTATACTGGGAGCTGTGTGTGGCCTTCTGCTGTATACTGGGAGCTGTGTGTGGCCTCCTACTGTATACTGGGAGCTGTGTGTGGCCTCCTACTGTATACTGGGAGCTGTGTGTGGCTTCCTGCTGTATACTGGGAGCTGTGTGTGGCCTCCTGCTGTATACTGGGAGCTGTGTGTGTCCTCTTGCTGTATACTGAGGGCTGTGTGTGGCCTTCTGCTGTATACTGGAAGCTGTGTGTGGCCTCCTGCTGTATACTGGAAGCTGTGTGTGGCCTTCTGCTGTATACTGGGAGCTGTGTGTGGCCTCCTGCTGTATACTGGAGACTGTGTGCGGCCTCATGCTGCAGACTGTGGGGTGTGTGTGGCCTCCTTCTGTATATTGGGGGGCTGTGTATGGCCTCCTGCTGTTTACTGGGGGCTATATGTGGGCTGCTGTTGTATACTATATATTACCGGGTCCGGTGTGGGGTCCCCGATGGTCCTGTGCCGTCCTCTGTACTCCGGTCCGGTCCCCGAGATGATCCGCTGCCGTCCGCCATGTTCCGGTGCCGGTCCTAGGCACCATGGTCCCTGCTCTTCCCGAATTCAGGCCTAGCTCCGCCCAGGTCATAGTGTGGGCCAATCAGCATAGCGGCGCTGACGTCAGAGGCAAGCGCCCGATGACGCTTGCTTGAGCGCCGCTATGCTGATTGGCCCACACTATGACCTGCGCGGAGCTAGGCCTGAACTCCGGAAGAGCAGGGACCATGGAGCCTAGGACAGGCACCGGAACACGGCGGACGGCAGCGGATCATCTCGGGGACCGGACCGGAGCACAGAGGACGGCACAGGACCATCGGGGACCCCACACCGGACCCGGTAAGAAGCGGTGCTATGTGTGTGTGTGGTGTGTATGGTGTGTATATATGTGTATGCATGTGTCTGTCTGTATGTGTGGGAATGTGTGGATGGATGGCTGCAGTGTGTGGATGGATGGATGGATGGTGGGGCCTCCAATGTAAGGCCCCCCCCGAAAGTAAGACAGGGGGCCACTTTTGGCCACAAAAAGAATGTAAGACCCTGTCTTACTTTCGGGGAAACACGGTAGTAACTGAGTGCTGCAGAGAACTTTTTCTAGTTATATTATTATATAGGTTTTTTCAAGATCTGTTGATTAGTATGAACTTTGTGGGGAAAACCCCTTTAAAGTACGAAACTGTGGGTTGCATTGCCGATTTCCAAGACCCGTAATGTTTTCATTTTTCGGACGATGGACCTGTCTAATGGCTCATTTTTTGCAAGGTGATATTATTATATATTATTATTACAGTCCCTGACAGAAGTTATGTCACTTATCCATGTCATGTAAATAAAAGCTTATAACCTGACGTTACATTCATCCATTGGTTGTATAAATTACTCTTCAGAAAGCTGAAACCCTCCGAAATGTGGTTAAGGCTGCTATCACTTAACGATTTTTGGATTTCCGATGCTGTCCGATGAAAATCGGACAGCATCGGATCCGAATTTGGCCCCATGCAGCTCTATGGGCATCGGACCGAATCGGATATGCACTAAATGCCATCCGATTTGGTCCGATCCGATTCTGTCCGATTTTATTATCGGTGCAAAAATCGGAGCCTGCTCCGATTTTTGCACCGAAAACAAAATCTGACAGGATCGGATCGGACCAAATCGGATGGCACTTAGTGCACATCCGATCCGACCCGATCAACTTAACATGGGGCCCTATGGAGAAGGGTCCGAGGAAACATCTGATGTCTCCTCGGACCTGATTTTACTGTACTGGAGAGAAGGGGTTTTAAAAAAAATTAAAATTTTATTCTCACCTGTCCCCGAGCCCCCGCCGTCTCCCGGTGTCTTCACGCTGTCTGCATAGGAGTTCTACTGAAGTCTAGGACCTGTGGTGATGTCACAGTCACGTGACACCAGGTTACACCATGGTAACCTGGTGTCACGTGACTGTGACATCACCACAGGTCCTAGACCTGGTGTCACGTGACTGTGACATCACCACAGGTCCTAGACTTCAGTAGAACTCCTATGCAGACAGCGTGAAGACACCGGGAGCCACCGGGAGAAGGCGGGGGCTCGGGGAGAGATGAGAATAAAATGTTTTTTTATTTTTTAATCCGGAGGACAGGGGAAAGGAGGGGGAGCACTGGGGGACATGAGGGGTCCACACAGGGGAGAAGAGTGGGCCACACAGGGGAGAAGAGGGGGGGGACACAGGGGACATGAGGGGGCCACACAGGGGACATGAGGGGGCCACACAGGGGACATGAGGGGGCCACACAGGGGACATGAGGGGGCCACACAGGGGACATGAGGGGGCCACACAGGGGACATGAGGGGGCCACACAGGGGACATGAGGGGGAGCAGCAGGGGAGAACAGCTGACAGCTGAGCAACTGATCCTGCAGAATGTCGGATCGGATGCCTATTTGGCATCCGACTGCAGGGATCAGTTTAGATCCGATGCTGTCCGATTTATATCGGACACATCAGATTTTAAAAAAATCGTAGTGTGAAAGTAGCCTTAGGTTAAGAAAATAAATTGTCATCAATGCTGAAATATTGATCATGTAATGAAAACAGAATGGTCAGAATTTGGCAAGACCAAAGTCTCACCCCATGAGCCCGTTTTCAGCTTGCACCGTACATGTACAGCGAATGTCATGAAGGGGTTAATAGGTGAAAGCATTAGATGAAAGGTGGTAATTCGTGCGCTGCCGTCTGGTAAACCTTGTGGATCTCTGATGAAGTGGTCTGAAGTACCACGAAACGCGTAAGAATTATACATTAAAGGTATTACTTTTAACATCTTGTGATTCCTTGGATTTCCTGGAACCAACGGACAGACGGCAGCGCACGAATTACCACCTTTCATCTAATGCTTTCACCTGTTTCCCTTGGGCGGAGTGCTGCAAGCCGGCTTATGCTTCAATAGTTGTTGTGACTCTCACAACAACATAAGGTTAGTGCAACAGCAACACAATACAACACCCGGTTACACCCGGATAAGACCCTATGTGCGCTTTTCTACCTTTCTTCTAGTTTTCATGAAGGGGTTAATGGGAGATATTGACTCATGATCCCAGCTCTTGCCATGTTGTCATAGTGGTCTATTCTCCTTCAAATCTCCACATTACTCTGAAGGTACCGTCACACACAGAGATTGTGGAGCACTGCGGCTCTCCGCTGCATCCTGACTAGCAGACCCCTAAAGGGTTAAATGATGCCGGACATACAGAACACAGGATTGGTGTAATTTGTCACGTTGCTCCCTGTTCTCTAGATCCTGGCTCCGCATCCTGAGGTTAAAAGCAAGGAGAGGCGGCCATCTTGCTCTCCTGCATCTGAATCCCGGAGCGAACGGTCGCTGCCGGACCAAGATGGACCCGCTACAGGTTGCGGTGAGGGAGAGGATCGCGCGTGAGGGAGCCACTTGGATCACCGCTTTACTGGAAAATCCCAGCGGTGACCCGACATGCGATCATACGCTCAGCGCGGGCGGCCGGAGGTCTGGGAGACTCTCCCGCCCGCCGAGGCGCTTAAGCCCTAGTATGCCCCCCGCTCCGGGCATGCGCAAGAAGCATGCGCGCGCACGGAGCGGGTTCCCGCCCCTTGCATCATCCACTTCCGTGTCAGCGGCCTCACTCCGGCACTCCAGCCAGGAACCACAGGCGCACGCGGTGCTGCACGGTACGGGCTCCTTATTGCCTGATCCATCAGCCCTCAATTTGACCCCCCTGCTGCATTGATATCGCCTGGGACTGGACAAAGTGATACTTTAGCCGGCGAGTTGCCTCCACGCAATATGGGTAGCACCATAGGCACAGAGGGCCCCCACGGGAGCCAGGCAGTTGGGCTTGAAAGCCTGGCAGGGATGTCCCAGGAGGACATTATTAGGGCCATACTGCAGCCGCAGTCGCTCTCTGGGCAGGTGCTGACACCCCCACCTTCACAACAGGCTTTAGGCACAGAACCAGAGATAGCATTGAACCCTTTGCAAGCCGCAAGGGGTCGGGAGCTTGCGGTGTCGATCCTACAGGGCCAGTCTCACGTGGCACCGGTGGATATAGACACATCCCGCCGGGTACCTTCGGACCAGGCCTATGGGTCAGACCCTGTAGAGCCGGAACACGAGGCCCGTGTCTCTGATAGGCAGAATTATAGCGAGGGTAGGAGGTCCAGATCACGCTCCCGGGCCCGGGAGCGCAGTTGCTATAGTTGCGGGAACCGAGAGTCCCGTCGTTCGCATCGTCGACATCGATCTACATATCGGACCGGCAGGAGCCGTTCCAGGTCTCCAAGCAGGCGGAGGGTGTCGAGATCCCGCCGCAGTTATTCTCGCTCTTCTTCCGAGGATTTAAGGGACGCAAGGAGGCGCAGTCGCACCCCGGTGGGACCTTCCACTATCAGGACACCTGCAGAACGCCCGGCTGTTCCACAACCACGGCTTGTGACTCAAACCGAACCGCCCGCGGCTACAGGAGCCGGTGAGTATGCTTGTATCGGGGCTTGGGATAGGGCGGTGCAGCGGGAGGGTCTGATTGATGTAGTGAGGAGAGTATTGGGTAACAAAATTTTTATTAATCCAAAAGCTCTTCAATCGACGCGTGTTGAGCCTGTACGCCCAGATTTGCATAAGGACACGTTTTTTTGTGGCGTGCCCAGCTTGGGGTCCCATTTGGACCCTGAGGTATCTCAGAAGATATGGGCTAACGAATATGTGGACATTTGGTCCTTAGTATCCACCGAACAAGGCTCGGTTGATAGGGAACGTAAAGCGGCCGATCGGCCGTTTGAACGCAAACCTAAGGTGGCAAAGACGATGAATAATTGGATTCAGGCGTTTTGCGTACTTGGATGTGTGATGGGTCAAAGGCACCCGGAGCGGTGTTCCGAGCTGTTCACTTACGTGGACACGATTTATAATTCTTATAAATCGCACGGTGGTTCGGCGTGGTGGAAGTACGATGAGGACTTCCGCCGCCGATTGGCCCTCAGCCCTCACCTCGGTTGGGGTGTCAAAGCCACCGATTCATGGCTGCGCCTTATGATGTCGCAAAAGGCTTACCAGCCCTTTTCAGGGCAGGCCACCGCCGCAGGTTCCGCAACAGGGTCGGTGGCCGTACGCAGACCTGGTTGCTGCTGGCTCTTTAACGAAGGGCACTGCCGGTACCAGGCTGCATGCAAATACAAACATGAATGCTCAATTTGCGGCGGAGCACACATTGCCCCGAAGTGTCAAAAACAACAGCCTAAGGGCGGGACCGGCAAGTCCCTTACCTCAGGAGAACTTAAGGACTCCGGTGAGCGTAACCGCGATGGACACGTGGCTAACCCAGTATCCCAATAAGGAGGCGGCTGCCACTTTACGGGACGGATTCACGGCCGGTTTTTTCATACCCTTTACTTTTTCCAGAGAAGGCTCATTTGCCCCGAACTTGAGATCGGCTAGGGATTTACCTCTGGTTTTAGCACATAAGCTGCAAAAAGAAATTGACTTGGGCCGCATGCGTGGCCCCTTCGATTCGCCCCCCTTTTCTAACTTAAGGGTCTCCCCGTTGGGCATTGTGCCCAAGAAAGACCCGGGTGAGTTCCGTTTGATTCATCACTTGTCACACCCTTCAGGGTCGTCTGTGAATGACGGTATTCCTACGTAATACTCGACTGTGAGTTACGCCCCTTTTGATAGGGCTGTTTCCCTAGTGCGTGACGCGGGCCCCGGCGCGGAATTGGCTAAATCGGACGTGGCTTCAGCTTTTCGTTTGCTTCCTGTGCACCCGGATTGTTATCACCTGCTGGGTTGCTTTTTTAACGGGCAATATTTTTACGATACGTGCCTTCCCATGGGTTCCTCTATATCGTGCCGGTTTTTTGAAATGTTCAGCACCTTTTTAGAGTGGGTTGCTTGCCAACATTCTGGTGTCCGTTCCATGACGCATTATTTAGACGATTTTCTTTTTGTTGGACCTGCTTCATCTAACAACTGCTTCATTGCCCTCCGGTCTTTTCAGGAATTGTGCACTACTTTCGGTGTCCCCTTGTCTCCAGGCAAGACGGTTGGCCCAACCACGAAACTTACTTTCTTGGGTATCGAAATTGATACGGTGGCGATGGTTTTTCGCCTCCCCGTGGAAAAAATTACAGGGTTATCTGCCATCATTGTAGAATTTTGCTCTGTCAGGAAGGTCACCCTAGTCCGGATGCAAAGCTTGCTGGGTATGTTGGCTTTTGCCTGTAGGGTAATGCCTATGGGTAGAATTTTTTCGCGGCACCTGAGTATGGTAACCAGAGGAGTCAGATCCGCCAATCACTGGATCCGGCTTACCAGGCCTCTGAAGGAAGATCTGAGAGTGTGGGAGACTTTTTTGGCGGCATACAATTGCCATACCTGTTTCCAGGCGCCGGAGGTGTCATCTCACGACATCTCTCTTTTTATGGACGCCGCGGGTTCAGCTGGTTTTGGTGTCGTTTTCGGTCCCCGTTGGTGCGCCGGGCCTTGGCCGGCGGCATGGCAATCGAACGGTTGGACGTCCAACCTTACGTTGCTAGAGCTTTTTCCGATCAAAGTGGCCATAGACACCTGGCCTGATTCGTTCAGGAACCAACGGCTCCGTTTCTGGACGGACAATGAAAGCGTAGTGCATGCTGTGAACAATTTAACTTCGTCCTCCGTACCGGTGATTAACTTGATACGGCATCTGGTCCTCCGATGCTTACAACTAAACATATGGTTTAGGGCTAGACATGTCCCGGGTGTGGTTAATACGGCGGCTGATGCTTTGTCTCGCTTTCAATTTCAGAAGTTCAGGGAGCTTCTCCCAACGGCGGACGAAGAGCAGTCGGAGTTCCCGGATACGGTATGGCGGATTCCTTGGGACCATTGATGCCTTTGGTGAGAGCTTCGCTGGCCCCTTCAACTTGGAGAGCGTACGGTAAGGCTTGGGGTGAATGGGAGGCTTTTCTGGGTACTGCAAGGGCCCCCAGCATTGACAACTGTACTGTAGGCAATGTCCTTCAGTATTTGTCTACATTGCGATTGAATGGTTTAGTTGGAACGGCGGCACAACATCGCTTGTCTGGACTAGCTTTTCATTTTAAATTACGTGGCTGGCCTGACGTTACAAAGCATTTTTTTGTCTCTCAGGTGTTAAAGGGTTGGAAACGAGAACGACGTAATCCGGATATGCGTCGCCCAATATCTTTTCCTCTTTTGCAGCAATTACTGAGTGTATTGCCTACGGTCTGCGCCTCGGACTACGAAGCAACTCTGTTTTCGGCGATGTTCAGCTTCGCCTTTTTCGGGGCTGTACGCATGAGCGAACTGGTCCCGAAATCATCGGACGGTGAAGGGGGATTGTATGACGGCGATGTGGTTTTCTGCGAACAAGGTTTGAGGGTACGGCTCCAGAGGTCAAATACCGACCAGACCGGCCGAAGAATATGGTTTCCTCTTTTTGCCATTAAGGGCCCCGTTTGCCCATTCAATTTATTCAGTTTATATGCGGCGGTAAAACCCCCCGGACATTATTTTTTACATAACGATGGCTCTTCGGTGACAGCGGCGCAGTTTCAGTTTGTTTTAAATAATGCCCTACGTCATGCGGGTTGTTGCCCGAGAGAATATGGGTCCCACTCGTTCCGATCGGCGCAGCGACGGAAGCGTCGCGGGCGGGACTCCCGGATGATATGATTAAAAAGGTGGGCCGCTGGAAGTCGGAATGCTTCCGCAGATACATCCGACCTGAATTGATATGATGTTTTCTTTTTTGTCTTAACTACAAAGCAACGTATTCAGTTTTGGTAGGGATTTGTTTTTAGAGATCTGGGGTATGGTATTAATACTTTTTTCTTGTAGGTGGATTTCGGCCAAGCGTGTGGATCCTTGGCCATTCTTATGTGTACTGGGCTGCCCGCCACGCTGAGACCCGGCCTGGAGGACGGGCGTTAGGTTTCCACGATGTTAACATCAATTGGAGGGGTACACGGGGGTTAGTTTGGGCACAAGTGCTTCCGGAGGTAGTTAGGATTTCAAGGATTGACCCTGGCCCCGTGGTGTTAATAATTCATGCGGGGGGGAACGACTTAGCTAGTTTTAGACTGGGAGAGCTCTGCACTCTTATGAGAGCTGACTTAGATAAGTTTCACAGTTTCTTTACGGAACTGACCTTGGTCTGGTCCCAATTGATTCCTCGGGTGGTGTGGCAAGGTGCGAGAGATGGGGCAGCGTTGGAGAGGTCCCGTAGGACACTTAACAGTAGGATGTCGCAATTTGTAGCTTCAAAAGGCGGGTTTTCGATCAGGCACCACCAGTTGGAAATGGATATTGGTCGCTTAATGCTTAGGGATGGGGTTCACTTGAATAATATCGGGCTCGATATATTCTTGTCTGGCCTGCAGGATGGGATCGAGCATGCCCTAGATGCTCTTGGGGGGGGGTCGCAGCTCGGACCATGGCCCTCGCTACTCCATGGCGGTGTGAGTGACGGAGGTGTAAGTAACCTGTGCTGGATGGCCAGCTACAGAACACTTACAGTCACAAGGCTTAAGGCGGGGTTTGCGCCTTCATTAAGCTGCGGCCAATTTATATTTAAATTTCCCACTTAAGAGTTAAAGTGAGTTGGTTGTTGGATACCCTCAATAAAAAGTTAAAAGGTTAACAAGGTGTCTGTGGTTATTGTCCGGCTGGGAAAAGGTGGGTTATGCTAGTCTGTGGAGCACTGCGGCTCTCCGCTGCATCCTGACTAGCAGACCCCTAAAGGGTTAAATGATGCCGGACATACAGAACACAGGATTGGTGTAATTTGTCACGTTGCTCCCTGTTCTCTAGATCCTGGCTCCGCCTCCTGAGGTTAAAAGCAAGGAGAGGCGGCCATCTTGCTCTCCTGCATCTGAATCCCGGAGCGAACGCCCACCCTCCCTCCCTGGATTTTGTTTTTCGGAATGGTTTGTCACAGCAGCGGTGTGAGTGACGGAGGTGTAAGTAACCTGTGCTGGATGGCCAGCTACAGAACACTTACAGTCACAAGGCTTAAGGCGGGGTTTGCGCCTTCATTAAGCTGTGGCCAATTTATATTTAAATTTCCCACTTAAGAGTTAAAGTGAGTTGGTTGTTGGATACCCTCAATAAAAAGTTAAAAGGTTAACAAGGTGTCTGTGGTTATTGTCCGGCTGGGAAAAGGTGGGTTATGCTAGTCATATGTCTTGCAACTTACTGGCTGCAGTGAAATCATGGACACATTGTTACATTTGTACACGGCAACAAACAGAACAATGTGTCCATGATTTCACTGCAGCCAGTAAGTTGCAAGCAATTTATCTCTGTGTGTGTCGGTACCTTTAGATAGTCCCTGTAATTTTAGATAACTGGATCTCATTTGATAGATAATGTAATAATTATATTATCTGCAAATTACTTAATATGAGAATTATGTTGTGTTACCACCAAAACATTCACTGCAAAGTGTCGGCTACTAGACGTCTTCCTTGTAATTTTCTCTCCACTCTGTCACAAGGTATCCTGCTGTCAGCAGAAACACTAAGAGGGATTGCAGGAAAAGGGGGAGTGGCTTTATCTATCTACAAGAAATGGGGGAAGGGCTTTATCTGCAAGAAATGGGGGAGTGGCCTTATATATCTACAGGAAGTGAGATCAGGGCTTTATCACTTTATCTATATTGGAAGTGGGGGTGGCGCTTTACCTCTACAGGAAGTGGAGGTGGTATTTTATCTCCCTACAGGAAGTGGGGGTCGCGCTTTACCTCTACAGGAAGTGGAGGTGGTATTTTATCTCCCTACAGGAAGTGGGGGTCGCGCTTTACCTCTACAGGAAGTGGAGGTGGTATTTTATCTCCCTACAGGAAAGTGGGGGTGGCGCTTTACCTTTACAGGAAGTGGAGGTGGTATTTTATCTCCCTACAGGAAGTGGAGGTGGTGCTTTACCTCTACAGGAAGTGGAGGTGGTATTTTATCTCCCTACAGGAAGTGGGGGTGGCGCTTTACCTCTACAGGAAGTGGAGGTGGTATTTTATCTCCCTACAGGAAGTGGGGGTGGCGCTTTACCTCTACAGGAAGTGGAGGTGGTATTTTATCTCCCTACAGGAAGTGGGGGCTTTACCTCTACAGGAAGTGGAGGTGGTATTTTATCTCCCTACAGGAAGTGGGGGTGGGGATTTATCTGTACAGGAAGTTGGGGTGGGGCTTTATCTCTACAGGAAGTAGGGGTGGGGCTTGATCTGTACAGGAAGTAGGGGTGGGGCTTTATCTGTACAGGAAGTAGGGCTGGGGCTTTATCTGTACAGGAAGTAGGGGTGAGGCTTTATCTGTACAGGAAGTAGGGGTGGGGCTTGATCTCTACAGGAAGTGGGGGTGGGGCTTTATCTCTACAGGAAATGGGGGTGAGGCATTATCTCTATAGGAAGTGGGGGTGGAGCTTCATCTCTCTAAAGGATGTGGTGCAGGGCTTTAAGTGTGTACGGTCGAATAAGTGGGGCAAGACTATCTCTCTACAAGAATGTGAGCTCTTCTTTATCTTTCTGTTCCTGTTCTCCTATCATACTGTATATAGGCATAACAGATTCGGGCTTTGGTCAGGGCACTGGACTATGATAGGAGCAATTCATGCTGGAAAGTGGGGAAAAAAGGGTGTTCCAGCACTTATAGTGCTAGCAGAATACTGATGAAGAGGAACTGCCCACTCAATTACAGTGGATGGCAAATTGCAGAGCCTGATAATCAGGACAGGTAATGGTCATATTAGACTGGTATCTGCAGCACAAACACTTGTTATGGGGGATGGGGTGGTTCTCTGGAGGTTTCAGCGAAACAAAATATATGATTTAAAGTAGTATTATACTATTTTTTCACATATATAGCCAATTTTACTGAATATATATAATGCCACCATTGCATGTCCCTTTTAAACCAACAGAATCTAAAGACCGGGTTACACGCAACGATATTGCTAACGATATCGCTGCAATGTCACCGGTTTTGTGACGTTGCAGCGACCTCATAACGATGTTGCTGCGTGTGACATGTACCAACGATATGTAAATGACCAGGACCATTTTTTTGGTCATTGGTCTCCCGCTGGGCAGCCAGCATCGGCGTGTGTGACAGCAGAGACCAACGATCAACGACCTCCCAGCGCTGCACAGCAAGCGCTGGGAGCAGGTAACCAGGTTAAACATCGGGTAACTAAGTGCTTAGTTACCCGATGTTTACCCTGGTTACCAGCGTTCTCGCTGGTCACTGGTGAGTCTTCCTGTGTGACAGCTCACCAGCGATCAGATAGCGATGTCCTTGCAATCTCGATTGTTGGTGGGATCGCTGGGACATCGCAGCGTGTAACGGGGCCTTAACAGACCAAAAAAGGTTGCTGCAAAACCCCGCACTCCACATCTGTCCACAGCCTGACTCTGCAGAGGGCATGATTACTATGTGACATGTTTTATCACAAAATGGTATTTTGTCTCTTTCCGGTAATGGAAACTTCTATGCTTGAACTTCCTAAATTGTAAATATTCTGATTGACTGTTCTGTATGTTGTGTTTTCTAGGGGACACCAGACATCTGTGAAACCCACCAGAGCTGTGATTCTCCAAACCCACCGGACTCCATTGTGACCAGAAATCAGTGTTCTCAACCGTTGGATTTCCAATCCATCATCAATCTACTTTCTATTCCCAAAAAGATCGTTACACTGTAGATGGGAGCTAAGTTGTAACGAGAGAGATGTAGCAGAGCTGAGTTTCTAGAGGGCGCGACAAATTATCGTTATGCCCCTGTACTATGGGCAGAATATTTGCCTCCTTCTTTATACAGGTCATACTTGAGTCATGCACATTACTCAATCAGTATTTAGCAGTCATCACGACATCCAAGTCACTAATGTGTCATCACTGTGCTTAAAGGGAATCTGTCAGCAGGTTTTTGCTATGTAACCTAAGGACAGCATGCTGTAAGAGTTAAAAAACAAATAGCAACTGTGCCTCTCCTATCAGGGTCTGTGCTATTGCTTACTTAAAGTAAAGGCTTTATCACCTGGTGATCACCATTACAGGACTATTTTATCACGCAATCTGACACATACCCCTGCTGTGATTGACGCATCACAGTCAATCTCTCTATTGAGAGCCTCCCAGCTCTGCTATATGCCTAAAACTAAATCTTTGATTGTGTCATAATGGCTGCAGCCAGCAATCTATATGATACATCGTTGGATTCAGGCTCTCTTTGCCTACATTATGTTGCTGTCAGATGAGGTAGCAAAAACCTGCTGACAGATTCCCTTTAAAGCAAAAAATGCCAAATGACAAATTCCGCTCTGCTACATCTGTGATTCCAATGTCTGGTTGTGAAATATGCTGCTTTTAAGTGAACATAAAATCGGACGAAAGTGTGTAAAATAGCCAAAGGTTTGTGTTTTGCATATCACAGTGGTGGGATATTGTCACATTCTCAATGTATGTGCCTGAGGAGGCAACGTCCGCACAGGACAGATGAGTGATTGATTCTCTGCTGGTGATCAGTGTTTGGAACATCCATTGCTTTTTACAATGCAAGCATTATAATAATTATTACATTATTTCATTGTTAGAATTATTATTGTAATAATTATGCAAAACATTTTATGATGCGCCATCCTGGTGTCAAAATCTGCATCATATCATTTTAGGCCTCATTCAGACATCTTTTTCGTTTGCATATGGGAAAATTGTCCTAATTTCATCAATACTCGGGATCCACTTTTGGGCCATTTTTGCTCCATTTGTCCATTTTTACCATCAGTGTGACGTCCATTTTCCTCTATGCAAAGAAAAGTAATTAAGGTTTCTCCTAGTCATTAAAAAGGTAAAAATGGGCAATTCAGCAGCCCCATAGACTACAATGGGAACGAGTCCTGTCCATGATAAACACCAAGAGAACGCAATGAATGTGGCTTTATGCTGCAGATTTCATCCTATTTATCCAGATTCAATCACAGCAAGATAAACTGCAGCAGGTTTCATTGTGGGAACGCTGCGGATTTAATGCAGATCCCACCCTTTGCATTGCAACAGGGAAAACGTTCTAATATCTCACCCACTTTACTGTACGACCCAAATCAGCAATAGAAAATCTGACCTATATGTCCCATGTGGACGCTCCATCATAGGTTATGGTTGGAAAACTATTTGTCTAATAATGGATCTAAACAATGCAGCGTTTCTCCTACAATGTTGTGTGAATATAATTCATTTCTAGGGATACTTGTCCCTCCTGACTATAGACTTCATGTTCTAGGAACATTCATCCACTCGCATCTGTCACATGTCATTTTTGTTTTTCTGTGCTGATATTATTTTTCCTGCTTTTCTTTCACCAATTTTTCACACTCATTTCTTACCAGTTTTTCCGTGTGTGAAAACAATACATTAAAGGGAATCTGTCCGCAGATTTTGCTACTTCATCTGATGTAGGCAAAGAGAACCTGAATCCAACGATGCATCACTTAAGGTGCCGTCACATGGCACGATATCACCCGCAACATCACTGGAAAATCCCGGGTTCAGCGATGTTGCGGCGACATCCCAAGTGCATTGTTCTGTGTGACAGCACAATGCAACTGCGATAAATCGCTCGTTGCGAGTTGCCAGGTTTACCAACATGTTGCACAAGCGATTTGCCTGGATAGTACCGCGATAGTGATGTTGCCGGCGATTTTGCCTATTGACAACATTGCTGCGTATCACTGCTGCAACATCGCGGCGGCGTCGCTGTCAACATCGCTGCGTGTGATAACTAGGCAGCGATGTCGGAAGCAAGCGCGCACCGGCGGAATCACTTACGACATCGCTGCAATGTTGCCCCGTGTAACGGTACCTTTAGATTACTGGATGAGGCAATTTTAGATTTAGCCATGCAGCAGAGCTGAGAAAGCTGCTTCCGCCCACACCAGGCTCTGTATGTACAATGTCTATGTTCTGATAGCTGCCACCACCCACATGAGGCTCTGTATACAATGTGGAGAGTAAAGGCCCCGTCTCATGCTTCAATGGTCGAACGATGTGACCAACGATCCGACTTGACCTAGATCGCTTGAACGTAGATCAATGATCACTAATGACATTTCACACATATAGATTTCATTAACGATGCAGTAACGATTCTGCGACAAGCGAACGATACTTGCAGTTGTTTGATTGCCTATGTCCTTCACTCTCAATAGGCGAGGTCATTAACGACATCGTTCGAGGTGTCACACACCCCATGCTGCAGGTTGAACGAACGCTCATCGTTTGGTTTAAGGTCCGGTTCACCAACCTCCAATTAACGATCTGCCGCACTGTGCTCGATTATCGTTGATCGGATGCACATGTCACACTGAACGACGTCGTTAGAACTACTGAAAACCTGTGACGTTTCAACGATATTGTAGTGTGTGACGGGGCCTTTACTCAAGCTGAGGATCCTTACTAAGTACTGTAGTTAGGCTGGAAACACACTGTCCGAGTGACATACGAGTTAATCGCATGAGTCTTGGATCATTCACCCAGGATGGCCTCCCCCTCTCTGGACAGGAGCAGTGGAGCTACATAGAAAAACATACCACTACCATGGCATCCCATCCAAAGAGGCAGGGGTCGTGCCGTGTGAGTAACTCGCATGTCACTCGACAGTGTGTTTCCAGTCTTAGGCTAGGGTCAGACTTGCATCATGCATTTGCTGAATGCATGCTTTATTTTCATGTGCAAATGTTGAAAAACGCATCCGTTAACGCACCCATAGGCTCCAATGCAAAAAACGCATGCAAAAGTGCAATGCATTTGACGCTATGCGTTTTTGGTAGTGCACCCAAAAATCCCAGTCTGCAGCATTTTTGGGCCTGTTATTGAAAACGCATGCGTTTTTTTTTAACATGGGAGTCAATGGAAGTGTATGTGTTAAACGCATGGTACATTTATGTACCATGTGTTAACGTATGCGTTAAAAATGAACACACGTCACAGGATTGGCAAGGAAAAAAAAGCATCCTTTAATGCATTTCTCAAATGGATGCAACATCCCAAATGTGACCCTAATGGCCACTTTACACGTCCCTATATAGTCGCCAACTTCGACAAAAAGTAACGTGGTTCGTGCGTTGGCGCCGATATCGTTCGTCTGCGTTGTGTGGTGTAAATGTCCAACACGCAAGAGCGATGCCAAAACTATATTGTTGGGGAATTGTGCAGGCTCTACAACGGCCCGATATTGGATGGACGATCTGGCAGGATTGTGCTGTGTGACGGCCAACACCGACTTGAAGCACAACTTCCCCTATTCCCTCCATGATAAATGGTCGTTCCTGGTCGGCCGTACAAGGGGGCGTATACATCGCAGTTGTGTTGCCTGCCGATATCTCCCTGTGTGACAGCTCCAATGTGATCTTGGATTTCAGCCAAAAAGTGTGCGCTCCGTGCTGTTGGATACAATATCGAAACGATGTTGGGACTGTAAGTGGCCATTACTATTCGCTAGCTTTGGAGGATTAGGTAAGACCCATCTGCTACTTTCACAAAGCATTGCTTGTACCACACAAGTGGTCGGCTTGCAGCTTATAAGCATGAGAAGCAGCAGCAGTTGTCAAGTTGGAATCGTTCTATCTATAGACAGTGAGCTGCTAATCAAGCAGGGGCGTCTGAACTAGCTGACATCTAGATGACCTAGTCTGAAAATGCTGATGTGAAAGCAGCCTAAGGTGTTTCTTTTGCTTGTAAAAGAAATCTGAATTGGTGAATTCCCAAAAAATAAGTAACTAAATTTCTTCCTTTCTGGATTATTTTCCATTTTCTTAAGACGAGGTCACAGCGATGTGGCTTGCAAGGTGCTTTATAAAGGCCCCAATACACATTAGACTAATCCAGTGAACTCACCGATATTACCGGATTTAACAAACGGTCTAATATAGACGGGTATCCTGGACAACTGATCGTTTGGGGATGGTGATCCGGCATGTCTGATTTGCCGATCACTTTGTTCCTCCGATACGCGCCACTGGCACAGACGTCTAGTAGCTGCTCTCATGGAGAATACAGGAGCACTCGGCCGTAGCTGCCATTTTGCACTAGTTAGATCAGTGTTTACCAAACTCCGGTCCTCACAGGTCGCGTATTTTGAGGATTTCATTATTTTCGCACAGATGATGGAATCATTATCAAGGTGTCACCTATGTAATACTTAGGAAAGCCTGAAATCATGACACTGTTAACAGCTGTCAGGACCAGAATTTGGGAATTTGAGTTGAATTAATGGGTAAACTCTGAGCCAAGACCAAACTTTGATACATTTTCATGTCTACTTACGAAGCCTCTTTCAGAGATTCCTTCAATATGGTCCATACAAAGACCAGAATACATGGACTGGCCACGGTTCTCCTAGCCAGAGTGTGACAGCTTCATATATTTCTATGAGGCTGTCATGCTCAGGTCAGGAGACTGGCAGGCACAGTCTGTTGCATTGTGGTCTGTGCACAGACTGGCCGTGACTCTTCCAGCCAGAGCATGACAGTTTCATATATTTCTATGAGACTGTCACGCTCAGGTCAGGAGACTGGCAGGCACAGTCTGTTGCATTGTGGTCTGTGCACGGACTGGCTGTGGTTCTCTTGTGCCGAGTGTGACAGCCTCATAGACATATAGGAAGCTGCCCCACTCTGGTCGCAAGAGTCACAGCCTGTCCATGCACAGACCACAATGCAACAGACTGTGCCTGCCGGTCTCCTGACCTGAGCATGACAGCCTCATAGAAATATAGATATATAGACATATGAAGCTGTCATGCTCTGGCTGGGAGAGCCACGGTCAGTCTAGGCTTTCTGGTCTGCACATGGACCGTATTGCATGGACGTCTGAAAGGGTACCATTACACGTCGCAATATCGTTTCGATATCGCATACAATTTCATGGGAGCGCACACGTTTTTGCCACTTGTCCAAGATCGCATAGTAGATGTCACACAGGGAGATATCGGCAGGCAACGCTACTAGGCTGTTGTCCTCAACATTTGTGCGCTGGGTATGAGCAACCCAGGGACCGGGCATTAACATTGTAGTGAATAGGGAAAGTTGCGAACAGGTCGTAGTTGCGCCGTCACACAGCACGATCATGCCAGATCGTATATGCAATATTGTACGGTTGAAGAGCTTGCACAATCTTCTTGCAATATCGTACCTACGATTTTTTCGAGATGCATTGCCCTGTTACACCACACAACGCACCAGCGATACAACTGCAACCACCGTACCACGTGACTTTTTGTCGATGTTGCATTGCGATATCGCGACGTGTAACGGCACCCAAAGAGTGCTAAGTAGTAGTTTTATGAGCAAAAGCAACTGACAGTGCAGCAAGATGGCAGCATTGACCCCTCACCAAAGTGGTAAAGTGGTAATCTTCGGCACTTGTGAGAAAGGTATATTTGGACATTCCATGATCAAATAATGTATTTATTTAAATTATTATTGTTATTGATAAATTGTTTATTTATTTAAGGCGTAATGTTAAAAATTATTTCTGCACTAACCTACATGCATTTAAAGGGGTTGTCCAGGTATGGCATGAAAGTCTACCATCGTGCATGTGGCTGGAGTTGTGGTTGCTCACATTGCGGACAGCGCACACTGTCAGGATTCTCTAATGCCAACTAGATGTGTGGCGCTTAGCTCAATACAAGTGAATTGAGCGAGGCGTACACATTTAATTGGAATGTAGCCAGAAGTATGCATAGTGCATAATTGCAGTCACATGACCGCCCGGTCTCACCACCTGCACCGCACAATCCTGACATCACACACTGTGCGCAATGTGAGGATTCAGAAAGCTGCAGTCACATAGATTAACTGCAGACTTTTGTGCCAAACCTTGACAACCCTTTTATGTTTAAACAATAGCATCATATCCTTTAAGAATCCAAGTCCACCAAGATTAACCTACAGTAAGGTTCAGATACATAACGATAAAGCAAACACTCGAGGTCTTCCATTGATCTGAGTCATTTCTGAGTGGTGTTTTGTGCATAACTTGAAGCCTATGGGCCCCGATGTGAAAGCTCCAACATGGGCCCCAATTTTTACAAATCTTTAATATCAATAGTCTCTTACTATTGACCAAAGGGACTTTTATGGCCCCCTAGGTTCTAGGGCCGGGTGTGATTGCCCCCCCCCTTGCGTAGTTACACCCCCGGTTTTGCAGGATTCTATGGAGACACTAGTTTCTTGCTCTGTCACTCAGCAGGAATGGTATGCTATGTGATCAGCTTTTTGATACAGAATTACTCCACATTTTGAACATATTCTATCGGATCTTGAATTCCTTGTTTTATTTTCTAGGGTTTGGGACACCGCTGCAGGGGGATGTGGTCTTGCATGATTGCACATTCATCTACACACACTTGGATTTAGGAATGGAAATAGTGACCTGACGTTGGCCGCACAGTCACTTACTATTCAGTCCGTTACTGCGTATATACAACTGCAGAGCATTACTGTGATACGGAACTTCTCGTAACTGCATGTATTGTATAATGTATCCAGCTTTGTGAATGGTTTCTTAACATCCAATCCAAATGAAACCCCCATGTCTTGCCTTTTACAGTCACTTCATATTCTGTATAGGAATTTAGGAATCCCAGTGGGTGAAAGTACCTTACTGAACTATCTCAAATTAATTAGTATATCATCAAAATCAATATTCATGTTGTCCAAGTTTCAGGGCATTTCTTGAGCCCATGAGACACGATGCTAATAAATCAATATTATATTCATTGATTTCTCATGGAATACGGCTAGCACACTTTTAACCATCATCTTCCAACTTTATTTTTCAGAAGATAATACCTTTGGTTTTCATTGACTTTTAAACCATAATCATCAACATTAACATAAATAAACACATGAAATAATCACTATTTGATTTTAATGACTATATAATAATGGGTTTTCACTTTATTATTGAATTCCGGAAATTAATTATTTTGATGATATTTGAATTCATTGGATGCACTAGTAAGGGTAACAGGCTATATCTGGTACTACCTTAATCACTGTATTCTTAACTTTTCTAGGACAGTGCCTTTTAAGACTAATCTCCCCATCTTTGTCAGAAGCAGTGCCCTCTTGTTGCTAGGGCTGTGTGTGGTAATTGCCGCTGAGTACTGTTCAGTGTAATGGACTGAACTTGCAATATCAATACAGTACTTACAATCACAAAAGTTGTGGAGTTTTCTTAAAAATATAATAAATATTTCTCCACTCAAGAAAACCTCTGTAAGGCCTGTTCCAAATCACCATGTGCACCACACCACTGACAGGCGCAGAGTGGGATGGGGCACTGTGGTGCGCGTTTACAGCTTTTGTAAATGCATTCCTATGTGCCCCCTGTGCTCTCAGCTGCGCTGGTGCCCCCATTTAGCCTATGCCGAGTACAGGCCGACGACACTGTAATAGTAAATCGCAAGTTGAATATAAGGGCAGAGCGCACGCACATGCACCTGTCACTTAGCACCAACACCCAATTTGGGGATTTCCGGAGCGCTAATGAACACTCAGCTACGTATTCACTTGTCGATTCTCATACAAGATCGTAGCGGTCGGCTGTGCTCGCCATAGGCTATAATGGGGGCACCGAGCGCAGCTAGCGCAATCAGGCATCTAAGCATCCCTGCACTGGTGGCCAACCTCCCTAAATGTGCCCTGCGCATTGCATTTGCCATAGGCAGGCCAGGAAGCTGCGCAGTGAAGCCATAGTGTGAAACACCCTAAAAGTCTCCTCTGTGAGTATACAGACACTCATAAGGGAATTTATGAGATGTCAACAAATAGCTATACCTGCTTCCAAGACAATCTGGGGTTGTATAAATGTGCCTGGCATCAGGCTGGAAAAGACTTTTAGAGAAGCCAATGTCGTACGAGATCTCAAGAAAGCCGGCGAGCTTTCCTGGTACTGGGTAACGCATTGGGATTTCTTCTAGGCAAGGTAGAAGACTGGTTATACGGAAAGCAAGTGGTTAATTCAGTGGTGCTATCCATGGCTGGCCGGTTCCCGGTTTCCGTTGCCTGGCCTCATGGGGGTGACTGATTGATGGGGGAATTATAACGTATGCAAACTGTAACCATGGTAATGCGGTTCAGGCCCGTGGAGTTGGGCTAGCCTCATGGAAGTCTGCTTTGTAGTACAGTCCCACAGGATGCAATAACTAGAAAGGTTTGGGAGAATGATGGGACTCGTCCTCACCTGAGTATGACTGTCATAGAACACCTGTGGAGAGATCTAAAAATGGCAGTTTGGAGAAGGCACCCTTCAATATCAGGGACCTGGAGCAGTTTGCCAAAGAAGAATGGTCTAAAATTCCAGCAGAGCATTGTAAGAAACTCATTGATGGTTACCGGAAGCGGTTGACCACAATTATTTTGGCTAAAGGTTGTGCAACCAAGTATAAGGCTGAGGGTGCCAATACTTTTGTTTGGCCCATTTTTGGAGTTTTGTGTGAAATGATCCATGTTTGCTTCATTCTCTTTTGTGTTTTTTCATTGAAGACAAATTAAAATGAAGATAATAATACCAAAGAATTTGTGATTACAATCATTTTCAGGAAGAATCTGAGTATTATCTGACAGAATTGCAGGGGTGGCAATACTTTTGGCCAACACTGTATGTATTGAATTACGGAAATAAATTAACTTTTTGATGATATTCTAATTCATTGAGATGCACTAGTATAAGGGTAACAGGACTATATCTGGTACTAGCCTTATCCACTTGTTTCTTTAACTTTTCTGAGGACAGGTGCCCTTTAAGACTAATCTCCCCATCTTTTGTCAGAAGCAGTGCCCCTCTTGTTGCTGGGCTGTGTGTGGTATTGCAGCCGAGTACTGTTCAGGTGTATGGAGCTGAACTGCAATATCCAATACAGTACTTGGGCAAAAGTTGTGGAGTTTCTGGTAAAAAAAAAAAAAAAAAAAAAAATATTTTTCCACCTCAAGAAAACCTCTGTAAGGCATGTTCCACATCACCTGTGCCAACCTGATCGCGCTGGCGCAGGAGCAGAGGTGATTTGGGGCACTGTGGGGCGCGTTTACAGCTTTTGTAAATGCATACCTAGTGCCCCCTGTGCTCTCAGCTGCGCTCGGTGCCCCATTATAGCCTATGGCCTAGCACAGCCGACCGCACACTCTGTATAGTGAGAATCGCAAGTGAAAGTGGCAGAGCGCACGGCACATGCAAACCCGTCACTTAGCACCTGGAAACACCAATTGGGCATTTCCGGGAGCGTCTGACAAGGCGCATGCGCTATGCACTCTGCCACTTTCACTTGCGATTCTCACTACACAGAGCGTCAGGTCGGCTGTGCTCGGCCATAGGCTATAATGGGGGCACCGAGCGCAGCTGAGCGCAAATGCAGGGCATCTATGCATCCCTGCGCTGGGCTGCCCAAGCCCCTAAATGCCCCTGCGCTTGCATTTGCGCTAGCGCAGGCAGGACAGCCTAGCGCAGTGAGCGCATAGATGTGAAAACACCCTAAAGCTCCTCTGTGAGTATACAGAACACTCATAAGGGAATTTATGAGATGTCAACAAATAGCTATCCTGCTTCCAAGACAAGATCTCGGGGTTGTATAATGTGCCTGGCATCAGGCTGAAAAAGACTTTTAGAGCGCAGTCAGATGACCGTAGAATGCTCAGACTGGCCGGCGGCTCTCCTGGTCTGAGGGTGACTGCATGTATTTCTATGCAGCTGACAGGGTAGGGGGTACTCGGATACCGGGTCAAGTGGTTACTTCAGTGGGGTAATCATGGCTGGCCGGTTCCCGGTTCCGTGCCCTGGGCCCTCAATGGTGGGGGTGATGATGATGGGGGAATGGTAACGTGATGCCACCTGTGGTACCTGGTAATACGGTTACCAGTGCTGCGGCCGGCCGCTGAGGTCATGGAAATGCAGCTTTGGTAGTACAGCTCCCCACAGGTGGAGCTTTACCTCAGGGCAGCGGGGTGGATGAGGGGAGCAGTCGTCCTCACCTCCGGTGATGATGCTGTAGACCTCCGGGCGACGAGTGAAATGAGGACAGACACCACTTCAGCTCAAACGGTTCTTTACTTGCACCAGATGGAAACAGGTACACAGTACATTCTGGGTTAACAGATATTGTAACTGTGGGTCGTGAAGGTTTCTCCAGAGTCTGACAGTGATGCCCTCAATATGGCACTTGTGGTCTTGTTATTCTCTTGTTCTGTCTCTATTTGCCCCTTTTGAGCCAAGTCTCTAGTCCTCGGGTTCTGTTACCTAAAGTTTTTCACTTGTCGGTATCGTGAACCCAGCTGCAGGACTGATGTTGGGCTGCTTTAGGGGTGCTATGGCTCCCTGTGTGTGTTGGGCCCTCAGTTTGCCGGTCTGTAGTTAGGGTTGAACCTTGCGTCTATCTACCTCGGCTCCGGTATGCCAGTGTCGACCTGGGTCCCCAGCTGGCTCCAACAAGTCCTAGGTAAACCCCCTTTCAAGTCTGGGTCGAGTTCCGAGTCTGTCTCCCAAGAGGCGCCCTCCAGTTGCAGCCGCAGGGTCCCCTGCGTCTTCCTTCCTCGCTTTCGTCACACCAACTGTCTGACTCTGCCGTCACTCCCTGTCTCCTGCTCTCTAGGCTCCACCCCCAGGGACCTACTGAATATCAGTCCCCTGTATTAAAGTGGCCTGTGTATGGGTGTTGGGGTGCAGACTCTGAATATTTCCGCATGTCCACGGCTACAGAGGCACCACACCTTTAATTGGGGTGCAGTACCTCCCTGTGGCGCCTTGCCTTGGGGCACCACACAGCTGTCACGCTTGGGTCAGTGGAGCCACCGGCCAGTCTGAGCATTACGATGGGATAGTTGTCCAAATTATATGGCCGTCTGACTGTGCTCTAAATGTCCTTTTCAGACAGACATTGTTCTCAGCAGCACATGTCCTGTTTACACAGATTGATGTGCTGCCGAGCACTGATGGTGGGTTTACACGTTGCGATATCGGCGTCCAACTCCGACCAAAAGTCACGTGGTTCGTGAGTTGGACCCGATATCGTTCCTGCGTTGTACGGTGTGAGAATCCGATACGATGCAGGAACGATGGCAAACCGATATCGGAGGTCGAATGAGCGTGCTATTCAACCACCCAATATCGGATGCCGGTTGGATCCGGATCGTCCCGTGTGACAGCCCAACTCCGATGTCTACTGCAACGTCACCCATTCACTCCCATGTTAAATGGTCGTTCCAGGGTCGGGGGGCGTACACATCGTAGGGACGTTGTATCCCGATATCGCATCGTGTAAACTGCCGATGCGATTCAAGGAAAACCGGGCACGAAATGCGCACTCCCGCGCCGTTGTATACGATATGGGAACGATATCGTGACGTGTAAACCCACCATAAGATCTTTTAATCAAGGCTAAAGATTATTGCACCCAACAAACTTGTGCTCTACTCGTTTATTAGGCACAATTATCTGGAAAGGAACATTCCTGGCAACCCTTGTTCTTAATACTCAGAGAGTTTAAAAGCAACCTGTCAGCGGGTTTTTGCTATGTAAACTTAGGACAGCATGCTGTAAAGGTTAAAAACACTAAAATCAACTTTGTCTCTCTTATCAGACATTGTGCTATTGTTTACATAATCTAAAGGCTTTGTCACCTGGTGATTAACATTACAGGACAACTTTGTCACAAGCATTGCAGTCTGACACACCCCCTACTGTGATTGACACAATCTCTATAGAGATCCTGGTGTGGGTGGGGGCAGCTCTGCTGCTTTTCTAAAACTAAATGCTTTGATTGTGTGAGAACGGCTGCAGCCAGTAATCTATGCGATACATCATTGGATTCAGAGTCTCTTTGCCTACATTATGTTGCTGTCAGACGAGGAAGCAAAAACCTGCTGACAGATACCCTTTAAATGCTGGTTTAGATGTCCTCTAATTCTTGAAGAGATTTCCCTAGTCACAGTATATTTTTATATTTTTGATCTGACAGACAGAAAGGATGATGATCGGTCACACCATGCTTCATTTACGTTACGTTCCCATCACGGTCCTATATTTATCTTATAAACAGCTATTTCATTATTTTGGGTAGGTTGCGTGTCACTGTTGCTCAAAATTTTCACATAACACATACAGCTTTTGTCACATAGAGGCGTGAGTTTTATTGCAGGCGACATAAAAAGATACAAATGTAAAATCAGAGTATAATCTTCCAAAATACAATTGTAACGGAGGAATAGGAACAGTAGGGTCCTAGAAACCCATAATAGCAAGATATGGAGAAAGGGTTTATTCCCTATGTGTTTTAAAGCTTATCCAGCTTCTTCATCAGAAGAGAACCACAATATTAAATAAAATGTGCATAAAAAACAACGTAAATAGTTTACAAATTAAACCGCTAAAGAGAGAGGGAAAGCGCCCCTGAGGGTACCTTTACACGCGGCTACATTTCTTGTGTGGCTACAAGTAACTTACTGGTTGCAGTGAAATCATGGAGAGATTATTCCATTTGTACACAGCAACAAGATAGAACCTTGTCTCCATGATTTCACTGCAACCAGTAAGTTACCTGTAGCCACCCTAGAAATGTAGCCGCGTGTAAAGGTACCCTGAAGGATACATGTGGCTGAACACTTCAAAATGTAAAAAAATGCCCTGTAACCGTTCCTCATAGGACATGATTTGTACACCGGTCACCATTCTGCAGTAATGCATGTCCATATTCCTATATTCATTATTTGCATGCCTTAGCATTGCAGAATGTAACTGTCTTTGGGTGTTATCTATTATATACTTACCTACTTGTGTGTGTCATCCATTTCCGTCACAATTTCCATGAAACCCACAATGCAATGCGCCGCCCTGGAAGCCACACCATATTACCATACCTAAGTGATGGGTATGTTAATATGGCGCAGGCTGGCGGCGGCACCGACAGAAGCCGCTGCTGCACACACCGCTGCAGACCTCTGTAACTGCTGCCAGCAAGCCGCCGCCGCTGCTCCCCCACCCCTGCCACATACGATGCCCCATGCACCATTCCCGGATAACCTCCGCCACAGATACCGACCCGACAGAGCCTGTAGTGATGTCACAGTCATGTGACTGATCACATGACTGTGACATCACCACTGGTCCTGTAAGCAGCACAGAGTAGCCAGGTACTCTCCCTGCTCAGCCTGCACTCACCCCCTGAGCCCCCCTCACTGACCCCCCCTCAGCCTGCACTCACTAATCTCCCCTCAGCCTGCACTCACTTACCCCCCTCAGCTCCCACTCACTCACCCTTCCTCAGCTCCCACTCACTCAACCCCTCAGCTCCCACTCACTCACCCCCTCAGCTTCTACTCACTCACCCCCCTCAGCCTGCACTCACTAACCGACCTCAGCCTGTACTCATCCCTCCTCAGCCTGCACTCACTCAGCACCCAGCTCCCACCACTCGCTCACCCTCTTCAGCATGCACTCCCTCAACCTGCACTCACTCACCCTCCCTCAGATCCCAGTCACTAACCCCCCTCAGATCCCACTCACTCACCCACTCAGCTCTCACTCACCCCCTTCAGCTTGCACTCACTCACCTCCCTCAGCCTGCAGTCACTTACCCCCCTCAGCCTTCACTCGCTCACCCCCCCGCTTGCACTCACCCCCTCTCAGCCCGCCCTCGCTCACCCCCTCTCAGCCCGCACTCGCTCACCCTCCCCCTCTCAGCCTGCACTCGCTCACCCTCCCCCTCTCAGCCCGCACTCGCTCACCCCCCTCTCTGCCTGCACTCGCTCACCCCCTTTCAGCCCACACTGGCTAACCACCTCTCAGCCCACACTCGCTTACCCCCTTTCAGCCCAAACTCACTCACCCACCCCCAAACCACACTTGCTCACCCACCCTCAACTTGCACGCACTCACCGCTTGGCCCACTCACCACTCAGCCTGTAGCCACAGCCCACCAGAACTGTGCCCCAGAGAGCGATCACAGGAAGGGGCCCGAGAGCGACCAAAGGGGGCTAAGAGCATTCATGTCGGAGGCCCGAGAGCATGCGGTAAGGGGGGGTACGAGAGGGACCACCTGGGGGGTAGAGAGGCAGCACAGTGAATGGCAGAGAGGGGGCAGAGAGCGACCGGGGGGACCCAAGAGCGTGCATGGGGGAGGCAGAGATGGACCACAAAGGGGGCAGGCAGAGAGGCAGCACAGGAGGGTCAGAGAGTGAGGGTGAAAAAACGGGAGAGACAATCACCGCCCCCAGCAACACAGAGCTTACCCCCATCGTGATGTCACCACCTACCTGATGCGAGAGCATCGGGCTCCCTTCTAGTATGTAATATGAGAGTGCCATGTGTCCAACTGATAATTACTATGAAAGTATAGGATCACTACAGGGTTTGTATCTTGCATTTTTTCCTGATTTACAACATGAAGCAGAATGGAGAGCTATTTCCTCCAGTGCATACACAAACCTCTGTATATGGACATTTTCCATCATGTTGCCATTTCATCTGAATAGTCATATCTACCTTACTTTATAGCAAGAACTCCTATATGCAGATATGGACGTTTGATTCTTCAACCCCAAAATGTGTCCATTATAGTGTTGGACGGTCTTGTTCTGCTTCATTTCATGTTTGACATAAACCATCTTGCTCTCATAAACATGGAGGCTGAGATTAGAGCTTGCTAAGGAGAGAGTGGTAAATATTTGTCACACACATCTGGCACCATTTCTCTCTAAGAAAGGACGGGTTAAAATCCAACCAAGCCCACTGTGTCTTTAATGCAGGAGTGAATAGTTGCACTGCCCTGATATCAGTTAGGATTGTTGGTGGATCCCACTTAGTAAGTAAGCCCTGCTCTTATCAGTCATACAAAACTGAATATCTGTACAGACATTGAATACAAGAATATAGACATGCATTACTGCTAAGGAAATACATTTAGACATTGAGACACAGTGCATAAGAAAGGCCAGTTTTATGTGAGCCCAGCAGCCAGCAACAAGGTGAATCTATTTGCTGGATCCCTACCTAATGCCTCTATCCAGGTTAGAAAAACTCCAATTCATGGGAATTATGTAGAGACCCAGCATAGAGATTCGCCTTGTCGCTGGCTGCTGGGCTCATATAAAACTGGCTTTTTTATGTGATAAGTGTCTCAATTTTTTTATGTATTTCCTTAGCAGTAATGCATATCCCTATAGTCACTGTTTTCATACCTTAGTGATTCATTGGAGGTGACATTTCTTGATATAATGGCCAAGGAAAAGGCAGAAAGTGGATGTGGGTTTGACATTTTTTACTATTTATGCAGAAACATGGACTTAGAATACTAATATTTAAAGAAAATGAATAAATATTTTTCCAAATGTTTTTCTTTGACTGTATGACCTGTTTTTCCCCATCTTCATCTACCTTTTCCTCCTATCTGTCAGATTTTATCCTTTCCCATTTCTGAAAGCATTCCACCTTACCATGCAAATCTGTACAATACCAGAGATCTACTTGTTGTTTACTTTTTCACCATTTCTCATACCTGTCTGCTACTATCTGTCCTCACACCTCATCCTCTATCTGTCATCATCCACGTGAACAGTTTCACCTTTTTATATAATCCTTTCCAAACTTTCCACCCCAAGCTGGGGCGCCCTGGACCTATAGTCTGGGAATAGTGGCAATCACAGCAAAATGGGACTGTCCATCTCCAGGGTGATATAGATATATATATATATAAATATTTCTTTTTTACTTAAATGCCTGTATTTTGGGCCAAAATGATATTTTGCAATTGGGTTCCATTGACAATATTACAGGCTCACGTTCAGCTTTGATGTGGTCTATGGTTACAAATCATCTTAGAGGAGCTCAGAAAAAGACAGATCACAGAGATACAAGCTCTCTAGTCAGAGTGCTCACTGATGGACTCTCAGTTAACTCATTGTGCAGACAGGGCAACATAATAGCTGTAGAAGACAAACAGCGCACCATTTTTAATAAAGCCCAATTGCAAAAGTACATTTTGGCCAAATACATGCGCAATTAAGTAAGATAAAAGTCACGCAATGTTTGTTCTTACCAGGGTGTGCGATGTACCAGAAGTATCTTTTAAAGCAGGAGGAGCTGAATACATTGACATATGTTTTCTATGAGAATAGGAGATACAGTATATATTTTAATGTATTTATTTGAGCTCCTAGTGGGCGGTCCTAATCCATGATTGACACCTCCTCTGTATGCATGATCATGCATTAAAGGTCAACCCTCCACACATTACCAATACATCTTTTTGCCATTCTGAACCATTTTTAACAAGTGTATGCTGTCTTAATAGTATTATAATCAACAGCTTTATCTTCCATCTCTACTTATGGCAAACTGTACATGTTATGATCAGTATGGATTGGGAATCGTTTTTAGTTTGAGTTTATGTAACGGGAGCACTGCTGTCATCATCTATGTCTAAACTAAACATCACATATAGGAGCTGTCCAGGATTTGAGGATTTGCAAATTATGATATAGTAATATATATATATACACACAGGTATATAAAATATTATTTATAACTTTTAATATTTAACCTGTTGTTAGAAACTGCATCACTGTGTTATATATATATATATATATATACTGTATATAGTTAACCTTTTATTTCTTTTATTTTGTATATATATAAATATATACACATTATATAAAAGAGTGGTGCTATTTCTGAAAATAGATAAAATATAACTTAGAAATAAATACATAGAAAGGAATATATATATATATATATATATATATATAGAGTATATATAAAATCAGGAATGGCGCTGTTTCTGGAATTAAATTAAACCCAATTTTCCAGTCCTGGACAACCCCTTTAAGGTACAGCTTCCATGGCTGGCCCTATTGGAACACACAATATAATCAAGTGTATACAGTTCATATTGTATATATACTGTGACTGTTGTTGTACATGTTCCATTTCGACTATCTGTAGCCTTTGGTACAACCCCAAGTGCCTTACACTGCTGTAAAGTGAACTCTTCTTCTAATATCTTTGACCGTTTTACTTGGGAGTTGTATATTGATGCCAAACGGGGTCCTCTAGTAGTTCCACCATTAGTACCTTACTGTGGCTCGTGGGTTTTAGCACAGTTTTGGGTTTAGTTTAGACTCAGGGAATCATATGGATGGAAGAATATATTTATTGTACATTTTATAACCAACATACCTGCTGTAAAAAAAAAAAAAAACCCTATGTAAATGATGTAAAAACATTAATTATTGTATACACTGTATGGCCAAAGGCGCCCGACCGCGTGCTTTCTCCGAATAACTATATCTTATATCTGTAATGTTTGGTTCAGTGCTGAAATGTAACTTTAGTCTCCAGATGGGACTCTGTTTGCCAGTTACAAATTTTACACATATTTTTGTAACGTGATCTGATAAATATATATTAAATACTTTATATTTATTTGTAAAGTACTTCCTTTATTGTCAACCTTTTTTAATAAAATAATTGCCTTAAATTGGTGCAATTTGTTTTTATGCAATGTTTGAAAAAATTCTGATATTTTCATCACATTAAGGAGGAATTGTTCATGAATCTCTCGATTTGCCTGAGACAGAATCTAAAAGAAGCATCAATCAGGACCAAGTCTGTCAATGTATTAGGCTGCCTTCACACTTGCAGATGCATCTGCAGCGTTTTGCAGATGCATCTGCAAGTATCAGCAGGCAGACCGCGGCCCCTATGTTTATAATAGGGCGCACCGCGGTCTGAAAGCTCTCATTCATTCCTATATGTGTACCGTAAGCAGGCGGATGCCTGCTTACAGATCACACATTCCCGCCCGCACCATGGACGCGAGATGTCGCGTCCATGGTGCGGGCGGGAGAGTGTGATCTGTAAGCAGGCATCCGCCCGCGGACGCTTCACATATAGGAATGAATGAGAGCTTTCAGACCGCGGCCGCGGTCTGCATGCTGATACTTGCAGATGCATCTGCAAAACGCTGCAGATGCATCTGCAAGTGTGAAGCCAGCCTTACAAGGACCTTCTGCTGTAATACTTTAAGTGTCCTGTGGGGGCACTGCAGAGAAATTGAACACATTTGCTGGTGGATTATGGCTCATCACTAGGGATTCTAGCAGTTTGATTACTTAACAGGGCCACATGCAGCCCTCGATAACCTTTTATGTGGCCCCCGGGCAGATTCCTGGGGTCCACCATGCTCTGGCTGGCAAATGCATTTTGCCAACTTCCTGCCCTTTAAATCCAGCTCCATAGTAAATTCTATGCCCCTAGACTCAGCCTCCCTAGTGACATATATGCCCCCAGCCTGTCCTGTGATCTCTATGCCGCCAGACTCAGCCTCTGCAGTGACATATATGCCCCCAGCCTGTCCTGTGATCTCTATGCCCCCAGACTCAGCCTCCGCAATGACGTATATGCCCCCAGCCTGTCCTGTGATCTCTATGCCCCCAGACTCAGCCTCCGCAGTGACGTATATGCCCCCAGCCTGTCCTGTGATCTCTATGCCCCCAGACTCAGCCTCCGCAATGACGTATATGCCCCCAGCCTGTCCTGTGATCTCTATGCCCCCAGACTCAGCCTCCGCAGTGACGTATATGCCCCCAGCCTGTCCTGTGATCTCTATGCCCCCAGACTCAGCCTCCGCAATGACGTATATGCCCCCAGCCTGTTCTCTGTGATCTCTATGCCCCAGACTCAGCCTCCGCAGTGACGTATATGCCCCCAGTCTGTCCTGTGATCTCTATGCCCCCAGACTCAGCCTCCTCAGTGACGTATATGCCCCCAGCCTGTCCTGTGATCTCTATGTCCCCAGACTCAGCCTCCGCAGTGACGTATATGCCCCCAGCCTCTCCTGTGATGTTTATGGTTCAAGTAAACCTGGAAAACCATTTGAGAAGAAACATGATCCATATCACTGAACATCACAGCCACGCGAGAGAGAAGCAACTCCAGCCACCACACTAGGGGTAAGTTGATTGTTTAACCAAAATAGCCCCCGGTAATTTTCAAGTCGATAGTTTTGTGCAGCCCCGAAGCATGGTAGAAATTTCAAAATGGACCCCGGCAGAAAAAGGTTCCCCACCCGTGACTTATAATATAGGAACACCGCCAAAGTTCCTTAGCAGAACACTATCCATAGTGTGTTGTCGCGGCTTTGATTCTCAGCCTGTAATGCTTAATGTCACTAGTGATATCTCCTCAAAATGGACAAAAAGTTTCTGATCCGCTCTGCTGTTTAATGACAAGACTTCCTCTGTGCTTTAAATAGTAGATCTTTATTCCTACGCGTTTCGAGATCCTCTTGATCTATTCCTCAGGGGCACACAGGAAGTCTTGTCATTGAACAGCAGAGCGGATCAGAAACTTTTTGTCCATTTTCCGGAGATATCAAGGACCATCCATGTGGTGGAGGATCCTGCTGCAGCTGTGATGTGCTAATACCAGTTGTGGGTCTCACAACTGACTAAGGTGAGCAGTTCCTACACTGTACATACATATCCTATAAACGTTTTAGACCCATTGCTTCTTTGTTTACCTCTTTCTTTTAGATATCTCACCAGTGATGGCGTTGCGAGGAAATTTAACATGGCAGACAGGTTCTCTGGTGGGTTAGGGTTAGAGTCTCAGTGGGACACTGTCAGTACCTTAAAGGGGCATCACTGCAAAAATTATCCTGCTATAATCACTGTGTTACATCTATTTCTGGCTACAGGAGTTAACTGAGAACCGATTATTAACCACTAGTGATGAGCGAGCACTACCATTCTCAGAGCTCGTAACGAGCCGTCAGATGCTCAATTGGGCTTGACTTGTATACGAAGTATAATGCAAGACAATGGGGAATTTGAGCATTTTTCCGGAAGATCTTGTACAAATCCATGAATTTAGGTTCAAAAAGTAGTACCCAAAGGTGGACAACCCCTTTAACCCTTTTAACATACAAGATTCACGCTGCTAAAAAATGGTGATTGTGCAAGCACCCTGTTGATGAATCCGGTGCATGCTGCCTACGCGGAAAGATACAGGCGCACCACTCGCATAGTAATCAGTAATAATCGGTGCAGGGCAAAACACTAATTTCTTTGAGGTTCATTGAATCCTTCTCCCGTACACAACCTACTCAGACCCTAAACTTAATCTTGTTCCATAGGGTGGAAAGTGTTCCAATTGAGCTGTCAGCCCAACAAAGGATTCAAGTGGATTCCAGAGTTTCAAAATAAAAGTAGGCTTTATTCATCTAAGCGTTTCGTGGTGTTGACGCCTCTTCCTCAGGACAGTCTATACACATGTCAACCTAGGACCGGTATTTACAGCAAAAGACGGTCAATAGGGTTAATGAATTGAAAAAGTTCTATCATGAAGTGAAAGACTTTGGTAATGTTGTAAGATTTCCAATTGGAACAAGGGGTTAATGAGACTGAACAAAGCTATGAGTCCCATGGACAGGTCAACAAGCTAGAGCCTCTGAGTTACAACAGTCATACAATCCTTCCCATCCTGACGTGAGATTGAATGCTGGGTTATATATATTTTTACATTTTTTTCATGAATTTTTAGGAGATTCTTTTATTTCAAGTTATATTCATAGAAGTTTTTAAGACATGATAAGGCCCTATTCTGCACTCTTATTCCTTCTAGCACACCGATACAGACCCTAAACGTGGAGTCAAACATTGCATTAGGCGGCCGTCACACGGTTCAATTTCTTGAACGATATTGTAAGCGATCACGTGCACGCGCGATCGCTAACAATATCGCTCACATCGCTGGTGAGCTGTCACACAGACAGACTCACCAGCGATGTGGGCCAGCGAGATCGCTGGTAACCATGGTACACATCGGGTTACTAGGCGCTGTGCGGCGCTTAGTAACCCGACGTTTACCATAGATACCATCTTCCAGCATAGACTCTGCCTCTGGGAGATCGTTCATCGTGGTGTCACACACCATGATGAAGCAGATTGAACAAGCGTTTATCGCTTGATATGAGCTCCGGCTCTCATATCTGCGATGTCACAATCAAGCGATTTTACATTGTAAAATCGCTTGATTACACTCAGCGATGCACAAACGATATCGCTTAAGCGATCAAAAAGCAGATCGCTTAAACGATATCGTTCAAGAAATTGAACCGTGTGACGGCCGCCTTAGTCTTGCCTGGAATGTTCCTTGTATGTACGATGATGACATTGGACAATGTTGTCATAAACAGCGTCACTCAATATACATAAACCAATCAGACACAACTTTAAAGAAAGCTACCTGCCTAATATTACATAGCTCCCCTACCAAAAAAGCTCTGCAATCCCATTGAGACATGGGCTCCAAAATAAGGGCTGGGATGAGGGGTAGGCACCCACCTGAGTTGATAAGTCTGGCCTCCCTGAGGGGGGCACCCATTAAAAGAAATGTAAAAAACTGAAGTTACTGAATGCCTGTGACTGCCTGGTATGTTCCTCCTCTACCAGATGCGAATACAAATGATGTGAGCACCACCCGCAACAGGAGCAGAGGAGCTGTAATCAGTTCACTGCTCTGTCAGGAACTTAATCAGAACACAGATTACTTTCGGCCTGCACCCTGTTGGAGATGGAACACAGTGGACATTAGAAAGCACGATGCGGTGGACTGGGATGTTAGATTATGTGAGTATAAGCTTTTTAATATATTATTTGGTCACTAAATAGGGACTGTGGTGGGCATCCCCCAAAAGAATCATCACTACATCACCAGAACCATCAGAAATACATGAATACAGTTCCAGATCAACTATCATTACATGAATATGTCACCAGAACCACCATCAGTTTTGAGTAACTGTATTTATCGCATGTTGGATGCACAATCCATCAAATGTATTCACTTATCTATAATGGGGTCTGTTTAGTTTCCATTAAGGTATCGGCCAAATTCTGGACAACTTAATTGAACACAAACAAACATAAGATGTCTGGGATAAATATCACATTTTGATTGTTAAAAGATGACATTGGAGCTGGCTCTTGTACCAGGGCTAATTATTTATCCCTTATTGCTGCTCGCAGACCCCTAAAGAGCCCCGTGTAACGGTTCTTAATGTACCAGATATATTAGTATATCCTTGATAATAAATGTTAAATCTTATTTTGGGGTTCAGCGCAATTGGTATGGCTTACCTGAAAAAACGATGTCTTAACCTAGGCCTTGTTCACACTCACCTGCGTTTTTTTGCAGTTTTTCAAAAACGCAGGGTGCATTTGAGTGTACATGCGTTTTTCACCTCCACTTGAGTTTTTTATCCCCAGTCCAAAAAACGCTGCATGCAGCGTTTTTTGGGTGCTGGAAAAAAATGCAGGTGTTGTTTCCAAAAACGCATGCGTTTTTGTAACATGGGGTCCTATGGGAAACGCATGCGTTAACGCAAGGCACATATAGGCACCTGCGTTAACGCATGCGTTTCCCATAGGGCCCCATGTTCCAAAAACACATGCATTTCTATAACATGGGGCCCTATGGGAAACGCATGCGTTTTTAAATGGCACATTTATGCACCCTGCGTTAACGCTTGCATTTTTGCCTGCGTTTTTGAGGAAAAATTGACAAAGTCCAAAGAGGTTTCAAATCCTTTCAGACACACAAGGGACATATTTTACCACTCCTAAAAAAACGCATGTGGTTTTAGGAGTGCTAAAAAAATGCAAATTGTGTGTGAACAATGCTATAGACACACTAAAAGGAATTTTATTACCGTAACTTATAACACTCCTCAATTAAAATATAATGGTTTAAAATGGCTATAAATAAGTGTAAATACAAAAACTGCACTGCATTTTAATAAATTGTATATAAATAACTAAAAGACCAATGGTGGGTTTACACGTTGCGATATCGTTCCGATATCGGATCCAACGGCGCGATATCAGGATACAACGTCCCTACGATGTCTACGCCCCCCAACCCAGGAACGACCATTTAACATGTGAGTCAATGGAGGACGTTGTACTGCACATCGGAGTTGGGCTGTCACACTGCACGATCCGGCTCCAACCGGCATCCGATATCGGGCGGTTGAATAGCACGCTCATTCGACCCCCAATATCGGTTTGCCATCGTTCCTGCATCGTATTAGACGTTCACACCGTACAACGCACGAACGATATCGGGTCCAACGAACGAACCACGTGACTTTTGGTCGGAGTTGGACGCCGATATCGCAACGTGTAAACCCACCATAAAAAATGGGGAGATGGTTGAAGTCCTTTCAAATTGGTGTTCTGGCGCGGCTTTCACACTGGGCTTTTATTAGGTCCTCTGGATAGAACGTTTCTTTATATGATGTTCAAGCCTCTGGGTTTCACCTTGTACTTGCACAGAATTTTTTCTTTAAGTAAAGCACTTGCTGTTGTGTTGCTTTTGATTTGTGATGGGTTAACTGATCTTTGAAAATAGGTTGCATGGGGTATTGATTTGTCCTGTCATTAACTTGCTTACATTTTGTGGTTAGACATTTCTAGGATGTTAATTTTCTTTTCTTTTACTATGTGCTGCAGATGGTGATGTCTTTCCTTCAGTGTCTCGCCACAGTTTGGTGGTGATGAGTGGGGAGTTTTCTGCGGCGATAGCTTGCTGCCCGTTGTCGCGTCTACTGCTTCTTGGTTGCGGCTCAGCTGAGCGTGCACGTGACCGGCCACGTTACGCGCCGCCCTCTCTTGCCGCGTCAGATGGTCCTAAGTCAGTAGGGGTAGTGCTGCAGGCGTGGTGATTGCTCAGTGCGTTCAGTAGAGGACAAGAGGGGTTGCTAAAGGGAACAGTCACAGGTCTGGTTCTCATCGACCGATTTCAAAGGGGAGCACCCTTCTTCATTAGGATCAAAGATCAGTTAACCCATCACAAATCAAAAGCAACACAACAGCAAGTGCTTTACTTAAAGAAAAAATTCTGTGCAAGTACAAGGTGAAACTCAGAGGATTAAACATCATATAAAGAAACATTCTATCCAGAGGACCTAATAAAAGCCCAGTGTAAAAGCCGCGCCAGAACACTCATTTGAAAGGACTTCAACCATCTCCCCATTTTTTAGGGCCGCTTTACACACACCAACTTCTGTGACCAACTTCTGAACAGAATTAAAAACAGTTGAGTCCTGCACACAGCGAACAAGTCTGTAAGAACATGTTCACACTGCCAACATATTGGAAACAAAAGCTGAATGCGACAAAAACAACAGTACACTGCAGTAAAATATTAATATTAAATGCGAGTGCAGTATAAAAAATTAATGTAACAAATACAGGGTACTTAGACCATCATTTGTTACATTAATTTTTTATACTGCACTCGCATTTAATATTAATATTTTTACTGCAGTGTACTGTTGTTTTTGTCGCATTCAGCTTTTGTTTCCAATATGTTGGCGGTGTGAACAATGTCAGACATTGGTCCTGCTGGCTCCTGCTCACTGGTAAGCATTCACACTAGTCAGGTTTTTTAATACAACAGTTAGGACCGCGTCAGAGATGGGTACACTTTGAAGTTAGTGACGTGGCTTGAAATAACTTTTTTTGCGCAAAAAAACGGATGGACTAAGTACCCTGTATTTGTTACATTAATTTTTTATACTGCACTCACATTTAATATTAATATTTTTACTGCAGTGTACTGTTTTTGTCGCATTCAGCTTTTGTTTCCAACTTCTGAACAGATCTCTGGTTGCAGTGAAATCATGGACACATTGTTACATTTGTACACAGCCATAAAATGGAGCAATGTGTCCATGATTTCACTGCAATTTCAGGTCCATCACCTGCCGCTCGAATCTATCGTCAGTTGAACAGATACATTTCATCCTGAGAAACTGGCCAGTCGGCATGGCGCGAATAGTTCAAGGGTGATGGGCTGGACTGGCATGTAATAGTGCGTTGACCGCATGCGCACAAGCGCCCTGACGCTGCATCCGGCGGCAAATGGCGCGGTTTCCTGTGCCGAGTGCCATTCCAAGCAGCAGGCGCACAGATGAAAGTAATTACTAAATGGGTACACATGGGTATTAAAAGAAGTCCCTGGGTATGTGTCAGTACACCGGAATCTTTATACTCCCCTTAAGAAACCTGCACTAGGCCTCCGTGTTTCTATTTCCTCTCCTTTCACCTCCAATTGGGTCTGATTAACCCTTGAGATACTGGTATCTGTCCTTCTAAATACAAGGTAATGACGTCCATCTGCATTCTCTCATTTAGGCTGCCTTCAGATTTGCAGATGCCTCCGCAGCGTTTTGCGGAGGCATCTGCATGCAGACAGCAGCCCCTATCTTTATAATGGAGCGCACGGTGTCTGCAGATGCTTGCAGACCGCCATGCGCTCCCATTGCCCACCACGAGTGAACTATGCGCAGGCGGATGCCTGCGCACAAATCACAAAGTCTCGTCCGCACCAGGGACACGACATGTTGCGTCCCTGGTGCGGGCGAGAGTGTGTGATTTGTGCGCAGGCATCCGCCTGTGCACAGATCACTCGTGGCGGGCAATGGGAGCGCACGGCGGTCTGCAAGCATCTGCAGACACCGTGCGCTCCATTATAAAGATAGGGGCTGCCGTCTGCATGCAGATGCTTGCAGATGCCTCCGCAAAATGCTGCGGATGCATCTGCAAATCTGAAGGCAGCCTCAATGAATTTTTGTAGTTATGCTGCTAATCTGCACTATGCACCTTGAGACTGCAGTTTGGATGTCATTCCTTTGTTAAGATTTATGTGCAATGGTCACTTTACCGGGCAAATGTCCTTCATATGAGCAGAATTGGCATAATCACATATGTAACTTTTTCTCTGACTTTACCTGTAGTACATTCATGTGTGGGGTCCTTGCATGGACACCCTGATTGTTCAGTTACCTTGTATTCTGATATTATATGCAATTAGGGTATTTCAGCCATAATTGTAGAGGGTGAAAAATGTTTTTTCTTTCTGTGACACCTCTTTTTTAAGCTGATAAAAAGCTGAAGTTTACTGCATGGTACTCCTTTTCTTTTTGGTTAATATATATATACACTAGCTGTAGTACCCGGCTACGCCCGGGTTAATAAATAACTGCTGTTAGCTATAACAAAATAGAATTTGAATATGTCATATTAATGACCTGTAGGAAAATAGAAGCTGAGCTGTGATTGATTGCTATAAGCAGCCTAATAAATCTCCAGCCAACAGTAAACCCTCCCCCTGGCCGGACAGTATATGTTACCTCACACATACAAATAACAGACAGCTCATGTGCCTGACATCTGCCTTAATTCCCTATATGGTACATGTGTTGCACATTGGCTGTTTTTAATCAGATGTTTATGTTTGGAAAATAAAGATAGCACACGTATGAGGCGAGTTGTGTGAGGTGATTTGTGCACATCTGTGTCTGTCTGTGTGGTGTGTGTGTCCCTGGGGTGTGTATGTGTGTGTCCCTGTGGGGGGGGCTATGTGTGGTGTGTGTCTCTGTTGTGTGTGTCTCTTTGTGGTGTGTGTGTGTGTGTGTGTGTGTCCCTGTGGGGTGAGTGCATGTGTCCCTATAGGGTGTGTATGTGTGTGTGTCCCTGTGGGGGGGGTCTGTGTGGTGTGTGTGTCTGTGTCATGTGTGTCTCATTGTGGTGTGTGTGTGTGTGTCCCCTTGGGGGGGGGGTGTGTGTCTCTATGTTGTGTGTGTGTGTGTTTGTTCGGGTGCGTGGTGAGTATCCAATGTTGGGGCTGCACCTTAGCGACTATACACTTGCTGTTACTCTTTGTGTGCGTGTGTTGTGTATACATGTCCCCGTGCGTGGTGAATATCTCATGTTGGGGCCCCACCTTAGTGACTATATGCTGGTATGTGCTGTTAGTCTTTGGCGCTATCATTAAGCCCCTCTCATTCACAACTGTCAACTGGTAACTGTCACTTTTTCCCCATTATGTAGATAGGGGCAAAATTGTTTGGTGAATTGGAATGCACGGGGTTAAAATGTCGCCTCACAACATAGCCTGTGACGCTCCTGGGGTCCAGACGTAGGACTGTGCAAAATTTTGTCTCTATAGCTGACATCTGTCGATTTTCCTCCAACTCTTTTCCATTCACTTTTTCCCCATTATGTAGATAGGGCCAAAATTGTTTGGTGAACTGGAACGCGCGGGGTTAAAATTTTGCCTTACAACATAGCCTATGACGATCTCAGGGTCCAGACGTGTGACTGTGCAAAATTTTGTGGCTATAGTTGCGACGGTGTAGATGCCAATCCCGGATATACACACATACACACATTCAGCTTTATATATTAGATAGATATACATTGTAGAAGCTACTTTTATTAAAAGCAAGTGATAATACAAAAAAAAAAAAAAAAAACTGTATTCTGTGTTTCCTCCTTGTAACATTTTTGGTGTTGCCATTCTGGGAATTATGGTGAACATTTATACAAAGTGTAGGTAAAGAAAATGATCACACTCCGGACATTGTCCACATGATAATGTTTACTAAATTGGTTATGTTTGCAGCAAAGAGCGCTGATTGTTCAGCACCACAAAAAATCAGCGCTCCTGGCGTGTGTTTTGAATTGCACTTTGCTGCTTGTTCACCGCAGTAGTGGGGAACATTCAGCAAAGCGCTTTTGCGATGGCGGCACAGCTGCATCCCGCTGCTGATATAATTCAGGACGGCGCCTCGCGGGGATCTGGTAGTGGTTGCCAGGGGCGGACTGGCCCCGTGGGAGATCGGGAGATCTCCCGGGGGGCCCCTGACACTTTGTGGCCACGCCCACTAAGCCCCGCCAAAACCCCCCCCCCCCCCCCCCGGGCCCTGTAGGGAGATATGAGAGGGCCTATTGCCTCCATTGTAATCTGCCGGACCGTGGCGACGGCATTTATTTAAAAGATTCTGGGGACAGGGCCGCTCTCTTCAATACTTGCAGCAAGAGCGCGGGTCTGTGCAGCAGTTAGGCCACGTGCACACATTGAGTATTTGGTGAGTTTTTTACCTCAGGATTTGTAGCCAAGACCAGGAGTGGAGCAATCAGAGGAAAAGTCTAATAGAAACTGAACCACTTCTGTATTTATCACTCACTGCTGGTTTGGGCTACAAATCCTGAGGTAAAAAACTCACCAAATACCATGGGAACATGACCTGAGGCCACGATGAGTATTTGGTGAGTTTTTTACCTCAGGATTTGTAGCCAAAACCAGGAAGTTAACAATCAGTGGAAAACTATGACAGAAACAGGTCACCACTTCTGTATTTATCACCGTCTCTTGATTTTGGCTACAAATCCGGAGGTAAAAAACTCTCCAAATACTCAACGTATAATCTCAAAAGAAATAAGTGTATACATTCCCATTACAATAAGGTAACACCACTAGAGCTCCACACAAGTGTATAACGCAAAATATTAGAATTTACTTTTACAATAGGACAAATTATTAAAGTACAGCACATAGTGATGGGCGAATCCTAAATTACTCGGAATCGCTTGACTCTAGCGAGTCCGAGCACAGGACTCGCTACTCGTTGCGAGTCTAGCGAGTCCAATGTTAATGAATGGGGAAGCGAGTAATAGCGAGTAGTGTGAGATTTACAAATCGCAGATGTGTCTCGGAAGCTTCAGCCTGAAGCAATCCTAGTTTTGTCATTTATTTGCATTGGACTCGTTTACTTTGTAAGTAATCGCTGGGAAACTCGCACAGATAAGAGTCCTGTCTCCTCTGTGTGCTGGCTGCCAGCTCCAGGGTCCTAGAGCCCGCCTGCTGCCTGATGTAGCAGTGCTGAGATTGTTCTCAGTCTGCTCATTCCCTGTGTACAGACATGAATGTCTCTGCACAGAGATGATGTAGCAGAGCTGAGATTGTTCTCAGTCTGCTCATTCCCTGTGCATAGACATCTATATCTATGCACAGGGGATGTAGCAGAGAGGACATCGCGTTTTGGACTGCGTCGGACGGAAGAGGATTTTTTTAATTAAAGATGGAGTCCCTAATGGCTTTTTTTTTTATTTCTAATAATTTTTCTTTGTGTTGTGTTTTTTTTAAAACAATTTAATAGAAATTCATGGCGGTCATGTCTAATATTGGCGTGACCATCATAAATTTCGGGCTTAGGGCCAGCTGATAATACAAAGCTGGCCCTAACCTCTTTATTACCCAACGTGCCACCGCCACCAGGGCCGCTGGAAGAGCGGGGTTCAGCGCCAGAGGATGGCGCTTCAATGAACGCGCCATCTTCTGGGGCGGCTGCGGGCTGCAATTTGCAGCGGGGGGTGCCCAGAAAGCTTGGGCATCCCTGCGCTGCGGATTCCAGCCCCCAGCTGCTTAGCTGTACCTGGCTAGACATAGAAATTGCGCGGAGCCCCACGCATTTTTTTTAAATTATTTCATGAAATTTCTGAGATTCTGACTCTGAGACTCTGACTCTGAGACTCATGAAATAAAAAAAAAAATGCGTGGGGCTCCGCGCAATTTCTATGTCTAGCCAGGTACAACTAAGCAGCTGGGGACTGGAATCCGCAGCGCAGGGATGCCCAAGCTTTCTGGGCACCCCCCGCTGCAAATTGCAGCCCGCAGCCGCCCCAGAAGATGGCGCGTTCATTGAAGCGCCATCCTCTGGCGCTGAACCCCGCTCTTCCAGCGGCCCTGGTGGCGGTAGCACGCTGGGTAATAAAGGGGTTAATACAGCTTTGTTATACAGCTGGTATTAAGCCCGAGATCTTAATGTCAAGCACGTTTGACCCAGCCACTAAGAATCTCCAATAAAGGTTAAAAAAAACACAACACAGAGAAAATTTTTATTGAAATAAAAAAAAAAAAGCCATTAGGGACTCCATCTTTAATTAAAAAAATCCTCTTCCGTCCGACGTAGTCCAAAACGCGATGTCCTCTCTGCTACATCCCCTGTGCATAGATATAGATGTCTATGCACAGGGAATGAGCAGATGAGAACAATCTCAGCACTGCTACATTATGTCTGTGAGCAGGCGGGTTCTAGGACCCTGGAGCTGGCAGCCTGCACAGAGAAGACAGCTGACTCGGCTCGCAAAGAAACAGCAGTTACTTTGCGAGTTTCCCTGCTATCACTGGCACAGTAGCCGAGTCTAATGCAAACAATGGCAATCCTAGTTTTGTCAGCGTTTGCCAATGATTTGCATTGGACTCAGCTCGCAATGTAACAGCAGTTATTTGCGAGTTTCCCTGCTATCACTGGCACAGTAGCCGAGTCTAATGCAAACCATGGCAATCCTAGTTTTGTCAGCGTTTCTGACAAAACTAGGATTGATATTGATTTGCATTGGACTCGTGCGAGTAATCACTGGGAAACTCGCAGAGTACCGAGTCCTGCGAGTCCCTTACTACTCGCCGAGTAACGACTCCTAGCGAGTAGATTCGCCCATCCCTAACAGCACACCGCCACGGTGAAAAAGATACAGTAAAGGAGGACAAAGATAAAGTCACAGAGCGAGGAAGAAAGACACGTACCAAGGGGAGATTAGGCTACATATAATAGGGGACTATTTATTTTAGTTGTAGAAAAGGATGCTTACATAGGTCTCAGGAGTGAGGTCTGTATACTTAGGGACCAGCCCTATAGTCACTTAGCCTCACCACTATGGATAAAGTGCAGGTACTTTCTACAAACTTGGTAAGACATACCCATTGAGGTGAAGGTTCCCCCTTATGGACATGTGTTTCGCGTATCGGCTGCTTCAGGGGTCTCTGACACGTGTCCGTAAGGGGGAACCTTCACCTTAATGGGTATGGCCGGCTTCACACCACGTTTAGATTCGATCTGGGGCTGTCCGCTATGGACCGGACAGCCCCGGACCAGTTCAGCACACAGAACTGGAGGGCCAAGTATGCGGCGTGCAGCCGCAGGTGTCTGGTTCCCAGATCCTCCCTGACCGGGGAAATCCGGCCCCATAGGCTGCCATGTTAGGGAGCGCCAGATATCCCTGGATTTGGAAGGATCCAGTTTGGGGAGATTGTCCTCCCCGGCAGGGGTGGATTAAGGGTAGCCAGGGCCCGGGGCAGTTCAGGCTCTGTGGGCCCCCGGGAGTCATGTGACGGGAGTCATCATACACATGAAATAGATTATTCCAGAAAACCAGTAGCTGAGTGAAACTATAACCTGTCAAAACATCCATTATCTAGTCAGTGCACACGCTGCAAGCAGCGTTTTTTTTTCGCGGTCGCACCTGCCGCAAGTGCCGAAACCGCACCTGCCGCACCCTTACCGCAAGCCCCATAGACATTGCATGGGGCTTGCTGCAAGTGTGCCGCAAGTGTCGCGGTTATGCGGTAATCGCGGCAGATGCGTTTTTTTCACCGCATCTGCTGCGATTTGAAAAAAACGCGAGTGTGAAAGCACCCTTATACAGTTGTATTGCATGAAGCTCCAACTGCCAGTATGTGCTTAACAATGGTAAGAAGATACTGGGAGTTGTTGTCATCGGTCATCAGACTGTGGATCACAGAGGAACCACAGCACTGATGAGAAGCAGGCAGGATCACAAATATTTACATCCAGATACCTTATATGTGAGATCTTCTCCGATTAGAGTCATGATCTTTTTCTTTCTTCATCTTGTCCAGACACCGTGATGGCTTTTCACATCCACAGCTCGTCTCTGCAGACTTCCATCTTCTCCGGTCTTCTGCAGCACATCCCGGCATGATGCCCTTATAGAAAGTAGAATAATTATAATGCTCCAGAATCATTGCTCCTCTTCATTGTTCCCTACACAAAATATGATTTACACACTGTCCCTATAATGGTACATGCTCTCCACACTGCCATACTGTGCCCCTTCTTCATACTGACCACTCACACTGTTCTCCCCTATACTGCCCAGTCTCTATATAATGTCCCCTCATCACACTCTCCCTCCCCAGTAAATTGTCCTTTCCTTGCTGTGCCATCAAACTGTCCCCCCATGCACCCCCCCTCTAACTTCTACCCCGATACTGTCTCCTCACTTATTTGGCTGGTCACTCTTCTTACTATCTCCACATATGCTGTCAGTGCTCCATGCCACCCCCAGATACGCCCCTAACATTCACACATTTTATAAAAAAATACATAGTTATATATAGACAGATATGCACGCATACATTACACAGAACTGTACACATACAGTACAAAGACGTAGAGACAAACACATACAGGCATGCACATACACACACAACCAAGAAAAAAAAAGACAAGTATTTAAAGAGATGCACACACCAGAAAATAGAGTAGGTATCTAAAAAAAAAAAAAAATAATTTGTATACTAAAGGACATATAAAAACATCTGATCACACTACCTATATAGGCAATTTCAGAAACAGAGCCCTGTTCGCATAAATATACAGTATTAGTACAATACAATAAACCAGCAGCACTGATAGGTGCCAGAGCAGTTAGTGCTCATAGAATTCTATGGTAGGTGAAGACCTGTAAATACTGGACTAGATTCCAGAACTCAGATCAGCTATGGGGATCTTCCCTGCTCATTTATTATCTTTTTTGGTCATTTATATAGTCCAGTATTTACAGGTCCTAAACTTCCATAGAATTCTATGAGCACTGACTGCTCTGGCACCTATCGGTGCTGCTGTAACCATGAACGTGTGCATACACACAACCATGCACATGTAGCTATGAACACACAGCCATGCAGATACACACACAATATATACACACAGCCATCAACATGCAGCCATGCCACACACATAAAAATTGGGGCTAGAAAAGCACCACACATCGCTCACCTTTCCCCTGGGCTTGTCTGCCATTCAGCTCCACTGTAGCAGGGGGCCGTCCGCTGGCAGTGATGGGGCCGGCCCAGCACACACAGAGTTATTACCTCAGCGAGGCCAGCTGCAGCAGCAGCAGCCTCACAGAGGCCCAGCTGCCGCCTCACAGAGGCCCAGCTGCAGCAGCCGCCTCACAGAGGCCCAGCTGCCGCCTCACAGAGGCCCAGCTGCCGCCTCACAGAGGCCCAGCTGCCGCCTCACAGAGGCCCAGCTGCCGCCTCACAGAGGCCCAGCTGCCGCCTCACAGAGGCCCAGCAGCCGCCTCACAGAGGCCCAGCAGCCGCCTCACAGAGGCCCAGCAGCCGCAGCAGCCGCCTCACAGAGGCCCAGCAGTCGCCTCACAGAGGCCCAGCAGCCGCAGCAGCCGCCTCACAGAGGCCCAGCAGCAGCCTCACAGAGGCCCAGCTGCAGCCTCACAGAGCCCGCTCAGCTCAAAAGGCCCAGAGCAGCTACAGAGGCCCAGCTGCAGCCTCACAGAGGCCCAGCAGCAGCTCACATTAGCCCAGCTGCCTCACAGGGGGCCCAGCTGGCAGTGCTCACAGAGGCCCAGCACAGCTCACAGAGGCCCAGCTGCACCTCACAGAGGCCCAGCTGCAGCCTCACAGGGCCCATGCAGCCTCACAGAGGCCCAGCTGCCAGCAGCCGCCTCACAGAGGCCAGCAGCGCCTCCAGAGGCCAGCAGCCGCCTCACAGAGGCCCAGCAGCCGCCTCACAGAGCCAGCACCGCAGCAGCCGCCTCACAGAGGCCCAGCAGCCGCCTCACAGAGGCCCAGCAGCCGCCTCACAGAGGCCCAGCAGCCGCCTCACAGAGGCCCAGCACGCAGCAGCCGCCTCACAGAGGCCCAGCAGCCGCAGCAGCCGCCTCACAGAGGCCCAGCAGCCGCCTCACAGAGGCCCAGCTAGCCGCCTCACAGAGGCCCAGCAGCCGCCTCACAGAGGCCCAGCTGCCGCCTCACAGAGGCCCAGCTGCCGCCTCACAGAGGCCCAGCTGCAGCCTCACAGAGGCCCAGCAGCAGCCTCACAGAGGCCCAGCATGCAGCCTCACAGAGGCCCAGCTGCAGCCTCACAGAGGCCCAGCATGCAGCCTCACAGAGGCCCAGCTGCAGCCTCACAGAGGCCCAGCAGCCGCCTCACAGAGGTCCAGCAGCCAGCCTCACAGAGGTCCAGCAGCCGCCTCACAGAGGTCCAGCAGCCGCCTCACAGAGGCCCACAGCTGCAGCCTCACAGAGGCCCAGCGCAGCCTCACAGAGGCCCAGCTGCAGCCTCACAGAGGCCCAGCAGCAGCCTCACAGAGGCCCAGCAGCAGCCTCACAGAGCCTTTGCCCTATGTGATCTCTCTAGGGACCACACTGATGCACGCACACACGCAGGGGGAGGGGATGTTTGGAAACACTCGTCACAGGCTGCTGTTCTCACATAGGAGGTGCCCTGCTCAGCACTCACCGTTAGATGTAGTCAGGCAAAGCTTCTGTCCAGCGGTGACAGGCAGGGTGAGGAGAGCAGCTCTGAGCAGGGCAGGCCAGGCCGGGTGAGTGAGCAGCTCCTCTGACAGAATGGTGGGCGGGCCTTGTGTCTCCTCCAGCATCGCGGGCTTTTTGAACGTCCTCCTCTCCTGCACGTCATTTTTGTGCTCGGGAGAGAAAAGCTGATGCTCCAGGACAGATGGATGCCGGGTGGCAGATAGCTGCCATCTGGCTTCCATCCGGCCCCATAGGATACTATAGGGCCAAAATCCGGTCTGGGGCTGTCCGGTTTACACGGATAGCCTCGGATCGGATGTAACCCGCAGTGTGAAGCCAGCGTAAGCCTGACTAAGCTAAACTGCCACTTGTCACCTGCACTTACACACTGTAACGAGGCACCAGCACCTTTATAGGACATCGCCAGGTGTTAGGGCAGCTTTAGTCACTGACAGCAAGCAGAGATGTGCAACAATAAATGGAAAGGCAATATTAACCCCTGTTATTATACATATTCATGGCCTGTGACTGCAAGACACTGTAGAACTACAAGTCCCAGCATTCTCTGGGCCGAACTGACTGAGTGGGAAAAATGATTGGTGATGCTGGAACATTCCTCTAGGTACCGAGTGTTACTAGCAGAACCAGCCAATCACTGAGCAGCTCACCTCATACAGTACGTCCAATCAGAGTCTGCAGGTGACGTCATGTATCTGGGGCAAATTCCTCTCACCAACGGCAAAGTTGTCCAATCAGAGAGCAGAGTTTCTTCAGCCAATCAACGTAAGGCGGGAAAAGATTGTTGGGGCAGTTATTTGTGACGCAGTTACTTCAGATCTCATTCTGATCCGCGGTGTCGTCAGGTGAGGAGCCGCGGTGTAGGGGCAGGGGCGGAGATGTCACGGGGGGGGGGAGAGCGGGCCCCCGCGGTGTAGGGAGCGGGCCCCCGCGGTGTGGGCCCCCACGGTGTGAGCGCAGGGGCGGATATGTCAGGGCTTCGATGCTGTGACTGCTCGTGAGGGGTCCTAACCACCTTGTCCAGTAGGTGGCGCTGTAACAAGTAGTTGCTGTCTCCGGGTATAGGGGCTGCTCCCTTCACTGCTGGACCCCCCCCCCCTTCTCCAATACAGAGGGAAGAGCTGCTGCCTGGCTCCTGTACACCGCTCTCTCCGTGACTCCTTCCTCCAAAACTGCTGTCGAACCGAGAGGAGGAGGGGGAGATTGTGTCTGCAGACACTGGAGCAGGAGGCAGCAGCTCCCCCCAGTCATCTGTACAGAGGCCTGCACTCACCTCTGCTGCTGGGATGGGGAAAGCGATAACAAATCCCGCTGCAACATGGGCAAGTATATATAACAGTGTAATGTATAGTGCAGGGGTCTCAAACTCAGTTGCACATGGGGGCCACACGTAGAACAATGTTTTATTTGGAGGGCCGCATTCTTTCTAACACTAAATTAACATTTTTAGTAATAGTTTTTTTTTCGTATACACTTTTTGATCACTTTAACATTTTTTGCTTGATCAGTTTATTATTTTAAATGGCATTCATCTTGTGGGTTATGGTACCATTTTCTTTTTATAGGTTGGGTTGTTATGGATGTGGCAATAACTAGCATGCAGTTTTTTGTTATTTTATCTCTCATATATAACAGCATTTTTAATGGTTAAAAAAAATGTTGCCTTCTTTTGAATTTTTTTTTTTTACATTTTATGCCTTTCTTGTAATATTGTCTTACAGTTAGCACCATGTAGTAATTTTGGCCAACATCTTGCAGTAATGTCCCACATCCTGGTCCCCATAATGTTACAATGTTCCCCATTCTGGTCCTCATGTTGTGGTAATGTCCCCCAATCTGATTCTCATATAGTAGTAATGTCCCTCATTCTTGTCCCCATATTGTAGTAATGTCCCCTCATCCTGGTCCCCATATTGTAGTAATGTCTCCATCCTGATCCCCATATTGTACTCCGGAGCGGTACCAGGTATCCCGCTGCTCAGACTGACAGGACAAAAACAGACCATAGCACCGGACCGTGAGTAATACAGTGTGACCCAGCCTGAGTGCCCTGTATGATCTGCTTGCTGCACCAAAATAAGTGACACTATTCTCTCCTTCATGACCAGGATAGGACTGTGTAGGACAGTGATGGCGAACTCCAGGCCTCGAGTGCCACCAACAGGTCATGTTTTCAGGATTTCCTCAGCATTGCACAGAGGTTGGAATCATCACCAGTGCAGGTGATTATATTATCACCTGTGCATGTAAGGAAATCCTGAAAACCTGCACTGTTGGTGGCACTCGAGGCCTGGAGTTCGCCATCACTGGTGTAGGACATAATAGGCACATATGATCAACTAACTCTGCCCCCAACAACTCCACACTAAGTCGACAAATCTGTGCTACACCACTCTTGTAAACAGCTACCCAAGGGACGTGGGGTACTCGGTGCCGGACCGTTCTGCTGCTGGGGATGTCACTGGTGGCCTGGTCCGGACCGTGTTCCTGGCTCAGCACAATAAAAGGGGGATTATTTACAAGGGATATGTCACGGGTGACGCCACCCACTTGATGCGGCCAGTGATGAGGCCGCGGCTGCTGCAGAACCTCCGGGGTGATGGAATGGCAGCGGGGATGGTATAGTTCCAGTGGGGGAACTGTATCCCCCTGGGCAGTAAGGAGTTAAAGTCTATTGTTGTGTGTGTGTGTTGTTGGAGCACACTTACTTTGCAGCTGCAGGGATCTCTCCTCCTGTGCTGGTGCTGACAGGCTGTAGCTCTGCAGGTTGAGATCGTGCTGATGCAAGCCTGTAGGGGAGGAAGGGTCTGCAGATGGAAGCAGGCAGGAGACAATGCAGGGTTTCCAAAGCTTTACTTAGTTCCTTCAGTCAGCTTACAAGTTAGTTGTTACACAGTTCTTAACATTCAGTTGCATTCTCCCTTTCCGGGTTCCCTTTCCTCCTGCAGCCAGGCTCCTCTCTCCTTGTGACCCCTCACACAGTCTCTTAGTGTACCTTTCCGGGCTATTACTCTTTCTCCGTCTTACACGGGGGTGTGCGGACACTGGACAGTATAGCGGTGACTCGGGCTTCTGTGAGTCCTAGTGCGTCACTGAGCTGCCTGTCCTTTGGGTTAGGAACTCCAGCTTGAAACTGAAGCTCCCGTCAGTGAATCTGGGGATACCGGGTAAATCGTCGGTCCCCTTCAGAGCTGACACTCTGCCTTAGCCCAGCCTGCAACAGCCCTCTAGCATGAGGGTCTGCCAGGCTCCTTCCTCTGTTTCCTTCGGTATCTAGGAGGGCTTCTCCACCTGCTGTTAGTAGCTTCAGCTGCTGTCTAGGGCACGGGTTGCACCGTCCCTTCTCTGTCTGTCACACTCCTGGTGGTTTCAGCATCTCGGACGGGCTTTCCCCCCCATCTGGCTCGCATTGGCTCAGTACGGGTCTGCGCTCCTCAGCTTAGGCACTTCCAGGACGTGCAATATCTCTCTGTCTTTGCATCTCAGCTACTTCAGCCTACTGACTTCCTTTACTCCTCCCCCTCTCTATATACTGTCAGTCACCTGACCTTCTGGTGTGCCCAACCCACTCCTCATCCACCACCCCTTCTGGTCTCATAAAGTGTCTAACCTCAGGCTGGATGTGACCCCTCCTATGCGTGGGGATGTGGGCTGTGAGGGTGTAGTGTTTACTATGTCCTAACTGCCTGGCTGCAGTTCCCTTCTGTGGCCACCTGTACGCAGGGGCGCCACACTACCATATATGGCTCACCGGTGTAACTAACAGGATTCTACAGTGGGTACGGAAAGTATTCAGACCCATTTATATTTTTCACTCTTTGTTTCATTGCAGCCATTTGGTAATAACAAAAAATGTCATTTTTTTTCTCATTAATGTACACTCTGCTGCCTATCTTGACTGACAAAAAAACAAATGTAGAGATTTTTGTAAATTTATTAAAAAAGAAAAACTGATCTCACATGGTCATAAGTATTCCGACCCTTTGCTCGGACACTCATATTTAAAGAGGTCCTGTCACCCCCTCTCGTGCTTGGCAAATTGAATGCAGCACATCTGCTGCATTCAGGGAAGGGGTCCCCCATGTCTCTAGCCCCCCTGTAAGCTTTAAAAACTTTACAAACTTTACAAACCTTACAGTTAAGAGTTCACCTGGGTGGGATCTTATTAAGGGGTCCTGGCTGCTGGCACAATCCTCCCTGCCTTCTCCTTGTGGTTTCCGTTCCCTCTATGTGACTGCCGCCCCCTTCTCTTCTGCTGGGTCTGCCCTCCTCTTCTGTTCTGTGTGACCTCAGGATCAGAAGAGGAGGGCAGACCCAGCTGAAGAGGAGGTGGCGGCAGACACACAGAGAGCGCAGAACACACAAGGAGAAGGCAGAGATGATTGTGCCAGCAGCCAGGACCTCTTAATAAGATCCCATCCAGGTTACCTCTTAACTATAAGGTTTGTAAAGTCTTTTTTTTAAAGCTTACAAGGGGGCTAGATGCATGGGGGACCCCTTCCTTGAATGCAGCAGATGTGCTGCATTCAGTTTGCCAAGCACCATGGGGGTGACAGGTCCTCTTTAAGTCACATGCTGTTCATTTCCTTGTCATCCTCTAGGAGATGGTACTACTCCTTCATTGGTGTCCAGCCGTGTTTAATTAAACTGATAAGACTTGATTTGGAAAAGCACTCACCTGTCTATAGTATATAAGACCTCACAGTACATGTCAGTCCAAATGAGAACCATGAGGTCAAAGGAACTGCCTAAGTAGCTCAGAGACAGAATTGTGGCAAGAAGATAGAATTTTTTTTTCCTTGGTCAATAGGAGCGCTAAGTTCAAAGGAGAGGATGGAGGCAGGGATATTAAATATAGCAAACCTCTTTATTAGCACATCAATTGTCCACTACGAGTTTCAACGGCAGGTTGTCGTGTAGTGGACAATTGATGTGTTAATAAAGAGGTTTGCTATACTTAATATCCCTGCTTCCATCCTCTCCTTTGAATTTTGCGCTCCTATTGACCAAGGAAAACATTTTCTGTCTAATTGCTTCCCCGCTGGGGAACCTTGGCTGGAGCTGCTGTTACACGGGGAGAGGATCAAGGACCTGCTGTGACGTCAGGCGCTGGGGCAGGTGACCAGACCACATGACCGTACCAGGAAGTGGAGGACGAGTACTACCGCGTTCCTCTGAACCTGCCGGCATTGAACGTATCACTGTGGTTGTGCAGGGCTTGCACAACCACTTAAGGTGAGAGTCTTGGCCCCCCACCTTATTTTTAACCTCACTGAACCACCTGGTACTGTTCATTGTTGCATCGTTGGCATTTTGTTTTGTTTTCACATAGAATTGTGACAAGGCACAGATCTGGCCAAGGTTACAAAAGAATTTCTGCAGTACTCAAGGTTCCCAAAAGCACAGTGGCCTCCATAATACTTTAATAGAAGAAGTTTGGAACCACCAGAAGTCTTCCTAGCCATCCAGCCAAACTGAGCTACTGTGGCAGAAGAGCCTTGGTGAGAGAGGTTAAAGAGAACCCCAAGATCACTGTGGCTGAGCTCCAGAAATGCAGTACTGACATGGGAGAAAGTTCCACATAGTCAGCTATCATGGAAGCCTCTCCTCAGTGCAAGACATATAAAAGCCCACATAGAGTTTGCAAAAAAAAAAAAAACACATGAAGCACTCCCAGATTATGAGAAATAAGATTCTCTGGTCTGATGAGCCAAAGATAGAACTTTTTGGTAATAATTCTAAGTGGTTTGTTTTGGAGAAAACCAGGCACTGCTCATCACCTACACAGTACAATCTCAAAAGTGAAACATGGTGGTGGCAGCATCGTGCTATGGGGATGCTTTTCAGCTGCAAGAACAGGACAACTGGTTGCAATTGAAGGAAACATGAATGCAGTACAGAGGTATCCTGGATGAAAACCTCTTCCAGAATGCTCTGGACCTCAGACTTGGCAGAAGGTTGACCTTCCAACAAGACAATGACTCTAAGCACATGGACAGGGCCCGATCATTGTGCTGTCTGCTGTGCACTTTCCCTCAGAATGGGTAAGCTCTATAACTGATTAATGGGAACCAACCACCCCAAATGACCCCCCCGGACTGTTAATATGTGTCCCTACACCCAGCACACACATTTGGGGCAATCATTTTTCCTAAAAAAACTGTTTAGTAGAAGCTAAGATATAGCTTTATGAAGTTTAATAAATTCAGCCGACTGGGTGTTACCTAGCTTTGTCCTCGTGCAGTGTTCCATGTGCCTGTCAGCCTCCTCTCCCCCCCTCCCTTCAGTGAAGCCCTTCTGTGCAAGCCGAAAATGTCCCGCCTGTCTGCTGCTGCCTGGTAAATTATGCACGCCCCTCTCACCTTCTAAGAGCCTGGCCGCGTCATAAAAGGGGCGGGGCTAAATCGTGTCATGCGGGAGCCCCACCCCCTTTCATGACGCGATTTAGCCCCGCTTGCACAGAAGGGCTTCACTGAAGGGAGGGGGGGAGAGGAGGCTGACAGGCACAGGAACACTGCACGAGGACAAAGCTAGGTAACACCCAGTCGGCTGAATTTATTAAACTTCATAAAGCTATATCTTAGCTTCTACAAAACAGTTTTTTTTAGCAAAAACGATTGCCCCAAATGTGTGTGCTGGGTGTAGGGACACATATTAACAGTCCGGGGGGGTCATTTGGGGTGGTTGGTTCCCTTTAAGTGCTATGTTGAAAAAACAATGGGCCCCAGCACAGCCAAAAAAATACTGAAAATTGTGTAAATACACATATTGCTTCCATTTTGTTTTTTTACTTAAATGCCATCACCAACACAGTAAGGACTTGGTCCTCATGGATGTGTCAGACACATGATGCTGGTATCAATAGGATTCGAATTGGCGACAACTATGGTTTTTCACACTGATGGATCCATGGTACAAGGGTAAATTTAGCTAGATGCTTCCCGCCCTGGACAAGGACACGCACATGCTGGAGTATCAAAAAAAAAGCTGGTAGAGAAGTTTAAGATTGGTTTTCCCCAACACATCAGTGAGGGACACGGTACACATTGCAGATCTTCACTTACAACCCGGGCTAGTCGTCTTCATACAAACATTAGCAGCAATGTAACTGTCAGAAGCAATTTCTGGAAGTCTTTGACCAATTTTTTTTAAACCATCCAGTCCACTGGCCGAACTGAGCACGTGGAGAGGATGATGCAGGAGTGTGTAGAGCTCAATATCCATGCCATCCGGGGGGTGGAGTTAAACCCTATTTTATTTTGGGCCTCAAAAATAGACGACTGGCCTAAGCTCGCCAGTCACACCTTGGCGGTTTTCTCATGGCCAGCAGCCAGCGTTCTTTCAGAACTTTTATTCAGCGCAGCTGGTGGCGTCTTGATGGACAAGCGCATCCACCTGTCTCCTGAAAGTGTCGACTGCCTAACTTTCATCAAGTCATCGATCGCCAAGGACGTTTTCCACGCCAGTAGCAGACTGCTTAGAGTAGGCGATGTACTTTTCAGTGTTCTGCATTGATCTCGCCATTCAATTTTTATTCTTGGTCAATTGATGCCACTTTGGTGGTATCTGGCCCTAATTTTTTGAAATATGGAGACTCTTTGCGATCTCCTTGTCTATTTCCTGAATTTAGCAGAGCTCAGTGAGTATGATGCATACACGTCTCACTCATATCTCCCTGTTACTAATGAATATTTAACCTTTAGATACTAGGCCAGGCCCTGTTCCAGACCCTGTGCCATGCATGCAGGCTACGTTATTTATACAATTTTTATTCTAGGTCCATTGACGCCATATTGGTTGTCTCTGAAACTGTTTTGGTAACTTTTGGGCCTCTTTTAAGGTATTTTCTAGGCCCTTGGTGTTGCATCCCATTAATTCGAATGAGTTCAGAAGTTCGGCAAACATATACCCATTCGGCGAACTGAAGCGAGTCCGAAATTAAAAAGGTTCGCTCGTCTCTAGCGACCACCACCATATAGACAGTGATTGGCGTGATACTGAGCATGTGCAAGCACCACCAATATAGACAGTGATTGAGGTGATTATTGAACATGTGCGACCACCACAGATATAAACAGTGATTGGGGTGATGTTGAGCATGTGCTACCACAGCAGATAATGGCAGTGAGTGGGGTGATATTAAGCATGTGTGAGCACCACAGATATAGGCAGTGATTCAGGTGATTATTGAACATGTGCGACCACCAGATATATACAGTGATTGGGGTGATGATGAGCATGTGCTACCACAGCAGATATAGGCAGTGATTGGGGTGATATCGAGCATGTGCTACCACCACAGATATAGCACGCAAACAAAACAAAAATGACACTTTAGCCCAAATCTAGAGAGCAAATTTATTAGTGAATATAATGGATCACAGAGGGGACATATATAAAAGACAGTGTATTGGACTACAAAGTATACACATACATCAATCGGCTATATTAAAGGCTCAATATTACATCATAATTATGATTACTATTACATATAATTGCACATATCCCAATTATATTAGTTAAGGAATATATTAAAGTCCCACATGGATTTAAAGGGAACCTGACCCCTAAAAATTAGCCCCCAGTCTCTTAAGACCTGTCCCTGCACCATTCTTAGACATTTCTAGCCATCCCTTTGTGCTAAAAAAGTGTATTTGTAAAGTTCATAAAAGTGATTTTATTTCCTGCACCCACTGCGGCTTCTCAGATTTTGAGAAGCCGCAAAAAGCGTTGCCTTGTGCTTCTCCCCGCCGCCTGCATGCTAATTATTCATGCCCTGATGGGCGTGCTAATCAGCAAAGAGCCGCCGCGTCACATTACACGGGCGGTATAGCCGCTATGACGCTAAACGCATCATAGCGGCTATACTGCCTATATAATGTGACGCGGCGGCTCTGCTGATTAGCACGCCCATTGGGGCATGAATAATTAGCGTGGAGGCGGTGGGGAAAAGCACAAGGCAACGGCTTTTGCGGCTTCTCAAAATCTGAGAAGCCGCAGTGGTGCAGGAAATAATATCACTTTTATGAACTTTACAAATACACTTTTTTACACAAAGGGATGGCTAGAAATGTCTAAGAATGGTGCAGGGACAGGTCTTAAGAGACTGGGGGCTAATTTTTAGTGGTCAGGTTCCCATTAATACCAAAAGTATCCAGTGCTAATATTTATTGCATATCAAGCATAATACTGTGCATCAAAAAAATGCACTGGATCCCCAATCAAGAAACTGGTATTATCTAACCTTTTTTAGTGTTTGATACATCAATCTATCATATTATTAGTAGCAATACTAAGGGCTCAATGTCAGCCTGTCACCATAGATTGGCACAGGCTTCCATGATCTATCAATTGATTCCCCACAGTATATGGTGCTATGGCTATATGGCGCTATTCTTAAATATCCATACTCCATCAATATACCTGGCGCCACAGATTGATTCTCAGATAAGAGGTTATACCAGCAACCTGTAAGTATAATAGGTGCAAGTAATCAATAGCCTTTAGCGAATGTCATTAATTACCTCAGTGTCCTGTTGAAGTCACTCGCCCGACACGTGTTTCAGTAAAAACCTTCCTCATGGGGCACACAGATATAGGCAGTGATTGTTGTGGTATTGAGCATGTGCTACCACCACAGATATAGGCAGTGATTGGGGTGATATTGAGCATGTGCTACCACCACAGATCTAGGCAGTGATTGGGGTGATATTTTCATCTACAAAATGGTTAGTTGTGATTTCTAACCAACCATTTTGTGGATGAAAATTAAAATGATTCTTTTTATGGTAATTTATAGGTACACATTCACCCCGCTGACTTCCTTGATGTTCCTTCTTATTAATTGAACTTTATCATGAAAAGAGGCTTAAATGTTTTTTTGCACCTGAACCCATAAAAAAAAGGGGGGGGGGTGTTTATGTGATGGTTCCCTCTGTCCCTTGTCTGATTGGGGATTCAATTCAGTTATTTTGTTGTGACATTGTCTGACATTAAAGGCTGAAGGTACACTACACTGGGCGAGGGACTCGCGCGAGTGCAATGCGAGGGAGACGCGCATTGCACTCGGACCAGTATTGCCCTATCAGGCAGGGCACATTGGTGCGAGTCCCCTGCACATAACTCGCATTGCATGTCAGAAGCGAGTGCAGTCGCAGCATGCTGCGACTGCACGCGATTCTGACGCGCGTGAGCACCATGCAAGTGTACCATGCACAGTGCGAGTGTGGCGCCAAAAACGTATTAAACTTGCTGGCTGTCAAAGGCCGGCAAGTTTAAAATTTCCCGCTTTGCCGGTACAGTAAGTAATCATCTTATACCGCTGTGTCAGTGGTGCAAGATGATTACTAGGCACCCAGCTGCTGGGCAATTTTGTATATTTTGTGGGGTTAAATTGCATATGCAGCATCTGTGCGGCATATGAGCACAGATGCCACATATGCGGTAATGAACCCCGGTAATAAAGGGTTAATATGTGTAAATGTTCAGGGGTTAAATTGGGACATTACTGAATAGCCGGGATTTGTCGGCTGTCTGTAATGTGCTTTGACAGCCGGCGGGTCCTGGCTGTGAGAGCGCGGTACATACGCTATTACCGTATGTACATTGCTGGGCAGCGTCCTCAATGAGGAGCTGTCCCAGGTACTTAGGATAATTGCGTAGTTAAGCCTCTTCATGGAGGTGATGCAGAAATGTTCAACTACATGGAGAGCGGTGGCGGCTTAACTACGCAATTTTCCTTGTCGTCCAAAATCTGGGAGACCCTGACATCAGGTGTTATATGCTGCCCCCTGGAAGTCACGCCAATTATAGGAGAGTTTTTTCCTCCTTCTCCTCTGCAGCATATACGCCCCCTGCAGGAATACTGTCAGTTTGTAATTTGGTGTCGGTGGAGGCACATCTCCACACTGAAGCTCCTGCTACAGATTAAGCTTAGGGGACCATCGGGGTCCCCTGGCATGGGCCTTCGGCCCCATATGCCGTGCTCCCTCACCATACTCTTTCAAAGGGCCTCTGATGAGGTGGGAGCCAACGGAGGGGTTTACAGTTCTCTGTTCCCCTGGCCTTTACACAGTCACTGTGTGGCCCCCTGTGACGGAGTTCAACTCCTGACAGTCACAGGCTCCTGATGCAGGCTCAACCAAGGTAACGAGCTGGCCCCCATCTTCTCCCCTTCTGGGGACTCAGGTATGTGCAGGACACATGGGGGCCCCGCATCTCCAGCGGCGATCCGGGTCCAACAGACCGGCCGCGCTATCCCACTCCGGCCCCCGGCTTTGCTGGAGGCCCAGACCGCAATTCCCCTCCCTGCCTGTTTTCGTACAGCAGGGGTACGGGGCACAGAGCCCACAGTATGGGGCACACTTCGGTCGCCTCAGCGGTCCGTTTTTCGCAACTACCGCGCCGAACCCCTCACGCAGGCCGGCCGCGGCACTCTAGTCTAGTCCCCGGCTTCGCCGGAGGCCTGGGCCGCAATTCCGCCCCCTGCTTGTCTATCACTGCAGGGGGGTGGGCCCTGCTCTCTCATCGCTCCAGCACACAGGGCTCGGTCTCTGGCCTCTCCCCCTCCTGTGTACATGAATGGGGCCACAGTTTCCGCTTTTTGGCGGGCCCTCCCCTCTTCTGACTCCCCCTCCTCTCTCTGCGGGGGCCATTTTGGCTTCATTCCTTGCAAGACCCTGCAGCACACTCATAGCTGCTGCTCTGGGAGACTCAGAATTGGGGACCTGGACTCACAGCCTTTGGCTGAGCGGTAAGCTACACCATTTGGTGTGGATTCTCCTCTGTGGCTCCCTCCTTCAGTCAGACTGTTTTTGGTATCAAGTACACAGGATTGGGTCAGACTATGTGTGCTTCTAAGAGCAAGGGTAAGACCCCAGGGCTCCAAAATTGTATGCAACTTGTACAGTGTGCAAGGTCATGTTGCCTGAGCAGAGTGTCAATCCCCTCTGCACTGCCTGTGGGCAGAATGGGTACCTGGATATCCTCGGAACTCGGTCCCAGGTGGATGCCCCAGCCCCCCCCCCCCCCCCCCCTGGGGATCAGGCGTCCGCTCACCCGGTCTTAACACCGGCTCCTCAGTGGACTGACGTCTTATCACAATCATTGTCCGATTCTGTGGCCCTGGCAGTGTCGCGAGCTATGTCGCACTCTGTAGCCTCCATGACTAGGTCCATCATTCAGGCCATTAACCAGGACCCTGACCAGGAAATGGACGGATCCTCTTCGGTCCCGGGTCCTTCTCTTCCGGCGAGGCGTGACAGGGCCACTCCGTCTCTCGGAGGTCCCAGATCCAAGAAATGCCGCCGAGACCCTTCTCCCTCCTCGCCCAGATCCCAGTCGAGGGAGCTTCTGGAGGAGGGTGAGGAAGAGGACTCTTCTGCCTCTGGCTCTGAGTCAGAACGGACGGCCTCTGAATCTGTCCCTGAAGGGGACACTTTGGTTGACAACATTGTCTCCATTATCAATAGCATCTTGGACCTGCCTGCTCCTGACACACAGTCTGAGCAGCGAGCCAAGGTCTCGCTCAGGGATCCTAAGAAACCTGCCAGCATCTTCTCTGATCATCCTGACTTTACGGACACGGTGCAGAAGCCCAAGGCATGCCCGGCAAAACGCTTCCTGCCAAAAGCCACGGATCCCAAGTATCCGTTTTCCCCGGCAGTACTATCTAGCTGGTCTCAACCCCCTAAGGTTGACCCGGCCGTAGCCAGATTGGCTACAAGAACCACGATTTCCATCGCCGACAGCTCCTCTTTGAAGGACTCAGCAGACCGTCAGATTGAACTTTTAACCAAGTCAATCTATGATGCAATTGGCGCTGCGTTCCCTCCCGCCTTTGCAGCTGCCTGGTCCCTTAAGGCACTTTCTGCATTTGCAGACGCAGTTCATTCCATGACCTACGATAAAGTTCCTGAGGCGTCTCCCCTCCTCGAACAAATGGCCATGGTATCAAAGTATGCTCTGAACGCTGTGCTTGACTCAGCCGGGCGTTCAGCAGTGGCAGCCGCCAATTCCCTCGCCATTCGGAGAATCCTCTGGCTCCGGGATTGGAAGGGTGACGCTTCTTCCAAGAAGCATCTTACAGGGATCCCCTGAACCGGGGATCGTCTTTTCGGTGAACGTCTGGACGAACTTATCAAGGACACAACAGGAGGTAAAAGTACACTCCTGCCCCAACAAAAAGGAAGCAAACCTGCGCAGCAGAAATCTGCCAGGTTCGTTCCTTTTGTCCATTTCGTTCCCCTGGCTGGTCCTCCAGACGATCCTCCTCTACCAACAGGACATTTCGTTCCAACAAGTCCCAGCCCTCCCGAGGCCAGGGTTCCTCCTGGCGTTCTCGCCAGCAAGCGTCTTCTGGTCAGAAGCCGTCCAAGACGGCCTCGGCATGACTTGCACGGATCCAGCTCTGCACCCCAAGTCGGGGGCAGATTGTCCCAGTTCCGGGACATTTGGCTTTCCGACATCCTAGACCAGTGATGGCGAACCTTTCTGAGGCCGAGTGCCCAAACTGCAACCCAAAACAAAATTATTTATGGCGAAGTGCCAACACTGTAATTTAACCTAAATTACAGCAGTGGTTATCTATCACAAGCGCTGCACAGGGGGGAGAGCCAGCAGATGCTAACTCTTTTCCCTGTACAGGGCTTGTAGTCCTGAAACATTGATGATCAATTCAATTATTGTAACAATTAATTGATTTTAAACTTACCTTTGCAGTCTTCTCTTCTCTTCGGCAGTGGTCAGACAGCTCATGTGTACTGGACATTAAAGCTGAGCCGCTGCCACTGCCCTTTCTAGAAACAGCAGGTGGATTGATCTGTATGGAAAAAATGCAGAATATTAGACAGAGCAAGCAAATTTCATACTGAAATCCTGGTCCCTATTTTGTAGTAGTATCTGCATCCTGACCCTCTCCTTGTAGCTATGTGCTCCATCCTGACCCTCTCCTTGTAGCTATGAGCTCCATCCTGACCTGCTCCTTTGTAGTATGTGCTCATCCTGACCCTCTCCTTGTAGCTATGTGCTCCATCCTGACCCTCTCCTTGTAGTATGTGCTCCATCCTGACCCTATCCTTGTAGCTATGGCTCCATCCTGACCCTCTCCTTGTAGTAATGTGCTCCATCCTGACCCTCTCCTTGTAGTAATGTGCTCCATCCTGACCCTCTCCTTGTAGTAATGTGCTCTATCCTGACCCTCTCCTTGTAGTAATGTGCTCCATCCTGACCCTCTCCTTGTAGTAATGTGCTCAATCCTAACCCTCTCCTTGAAGTAATGTGCTCCATCCTGACCTTCTCCTTATAGTTATGGGCTCCATCCTGACCTTCTCCTTGTTGTAGTGTGCTCCATCCTGACCTTCTCCTTGAAGTAATGTGCTCCATCCTGACCTTCTCCTATAGTTATGGGCTCCATCCTGACCTTCTCCTTGTTGTAGTGTGCTCCATCCTGACCTTCTCCTTGAAGTAATGTGCTCCATCCTGACATTCCCCTTGTAGTAATGCGCTCCATCCTGACCCTTTCCTTGTAGTTATGTGCTCCATCCCGACCCTCTCCTTGTAGTTATTTGCTCCATCCTGACCCTCTCCTGGCAGTAATGTCCCTATCCTAACTCCCTTCTTGTAGTAATCTCCAGCCTTATCCCCTTGTAGTATGGTCGATCCCTGTCCCCTTGTGGTAATGTCCCCATCCTGCAGTAATACGCCCCCTCCTTGTAATAAAGCCAACATCATCCCCCTTCTTGTAATAATGTAACCATCATGCCCCCTTCTAATGTCACCATCATGCCTCCTCCTAATGTCACCATCATGCCCCTCTTCACTTGCCTCTATCCATCTCTGCCCCTCTTGCTTCACCTCATGCCCCTCTTGTCACTCAGCCCTCTGTCACCTCATGCCTCGTCACCTCATGCCCTGCCCTCTCCCTGTCACCCTCATGCCCCTCGTCACCCTCATGCCCCTTCACCTCTCCATCTCCCCCTCCCTCATGTCTGTGTCCATCCTGCCCCTGTCAGCCTCATGTCTGTGTCCATCCTGCCCCTTGTCAGCCTCATGTCTGTGTCCATCCTGCCCCCTGTCAGCCTCATGTCTGTGTCCATCCTGCCCTGTCACCTCATGTCTGTGTCATCTGCCCCTGTCAGCTCTGTCTGTGTCCATCCTGCCCCTTTGCAACCTCATGCCTCTGTGTCCATCCTGCCCCCCTGTCAGCCTCTTGTCTGTGTCCATCCTGCCCCTCCTGTCAGCCTCATGTCTGTGTCCATCCTGCCCCTTTGCAGCCTCATGTCTGTGTCCATCCTGCCCCCCTGTCAGCCTCTGTCTGTGTCCATCCTGCCCCCTGTCAGCCTCATGTCTGTGTCCATCCTGCCCCTTTGCAGCCTCATGTCTGTGTCCATCCTGCCCCCCTGTCAGCCTCTTGTCTGTGTCCATCCTGCCCCTTTGCAGCCTCTTGTCTGTGTCCATCCTGCCCCTTTGCAGCCTCATGTCTGTGTCCATCCTGCCCCCCTGTCAGCCTCATGTCTGTGTCCATCCTGCCCCTTTGCAGCCTCTTGTCTGTGTCCATCCTGCCCCTTTGCAGCCTCTTGTCTGTGTCCATCCTGCCCCTTTGCAGCCTCTTGTCTGTGTCCATCCTGCCCCTTTGCAGCCTCATGTCTGTGTCCATCCTGCCCCCTGTCAGCCTCATGTCTGTGTCCATCCTGCCCCTTTGCAGCCTCTTGTCTGTGTCCATCCTGCCCCCCTGTCAGCCTCATGTCTGTGTCCATCCTGCCCCTTTGCAGCCTCTTGTCTGTGTCCATCCTGCCCCTTTGCAACCTCATGCTCTGTGTCCATCCTGCCCCTTTGCAGCCTCATGTCTGTGTCCATCCTGCCCCCCTGTCAGCCTCATGTCTGTGTCCATCCTGCCCCTTTGCAGCCTCTTGTCTGTGTCCATCCTGCCCCTTTGCAGCCTCTTGTCTGTGTCCATCCTGCCCCTTTGCAGCCTCTTGTCTGTGTCCATCCTGCCCCTTTGCAGCCTCATGTCTGTGTCCATCCTGCCCCCCTGTCAGCCTCTTGTCTGTGTCCATCCTGCCCCCTGTCCCTCATGTCTGTGTCCATCCTGCCCTTTGCAGCCTCATGTCTGTGTCCATCCTGCCCCCCTGTCAGCCTCTTGTCTGTGTCCATCCTGCCCCTTTGCAGCCTCTTGTCTGTGTCCATCCTGCCCCTTTGCAGCCTCATGTCTGTGTCCATCCTGCCCCCCTGTCAGCCTCATGTCTGTGTCCATCCTGCCCCTTTGCAGCCTCTTGTCTGTGTCCATCCTGCCCCTTTGCAGCCTCTTGTCTGTGTCCATCCTGCCCCTTTGCAGCCTCTTGTCTGTGTCCATCCTGCCCCTTTGCAGCCTCATGTCTGTGTCCATCCTGCCCCCCTGTCAGCCTCATGTCTGTGTCCATCCTGCCCCTTTGCAGCCTCTTGTCTGTGTCCATCCTGCCCCCCTGTCAGCCTCATGTCTGTGTCCATCCTGCCCCTTTGCAGCCTCTTGTCTGTGTCCATCCTGCCCCTTTGCAGCCTCTTGTCTGTGTCCATCCTGCCCCTTTGCAGCCTCTTGTCTGTGTCCATCCTGCCCCTTTGCAGCCTCATGTCTGTGTCCATCCTGCCCCCCAGTCAGCCTCATGTCTGTGTCCATCCTGCCCCTTTGCAGCCTCTTGTCTGTGTCCATCCTGCCCCCCTGTCAGCCTCATGTCTGTGTCCATCCTGCCCCTTTGCAGCCTCTTGTCTGTGTCCATCCTGCCCCCCTGTCAGCCTCATGTCTGTGTCCATCCTGCCCCTTTGCAGCCTTTGTCTGTGTCCATCCTGCCCCCCTGTCAGCCTCATGTCTGTGTCCATCCTGCCCCCCTGTCAGCCTCATGTCTGTGTCCATCCTGCCCCTCATTATACCGTGGCTTGAAATAAAAATAAAAAAATCATACTCACCTAGTACTCCCGCTCACCGCTCCTCTTCTCCTCGCGTCTTCCGTCCCAGCATCACATGACCGCGGTCATGTGACGCCGCGCGGTCATGTGACGCCGGCGGGGCGGAGCTTGGAGAGTGTCGGAGATGCGGAGGAAGGAGAATCCTCGATCCGACACGGCTTTGAACTGCCGGCGCCATCATGCCGGCAGTTCAAAGCTGCAGTGACAGGCGACGCCGCGTGCCAGGGAAAACGGCTCTGCGTGCCATCTCTGGCACGCGTGCCATAGGTTCGCCATCACTGTCCTAGACCAATGGGTGCGAGATATTGTCACTCACGGCTACTTCATAGAACTAAGCTCAGTCCCTCCATGCCGTTTCTTCATGACATCACCCCCTCCCGCCAAGGTCCACGCCTTTCATCAAGCGCTGGAGTCCCTAAAGCGGGAAGGAGTCATCGTCCCAGTTCCCGAAAGGGAACAGTTTCAGGTATTTTGCTCAAATCTCTTTATTGTGCCCAAGAAGGACGGGTCCGTTCGCCCCGTTCTGGACCTAAAGCTCCTCAACAAGCACGTCAAAGTGAGGCATTTTCGCATGGAATCACTGCGTTCTGTGATAGCCTCAATGTCTCAAGGGAATTCTTGGCATCCATAGACATAAAAGATGCATACCTACACTTCCCCATCGCCCCAGCTCACCAACGGTTCCTGCGCTTTGCGTTGGCATCAGTGGTCGCCATACTTCACTTTCAGGGGCTGTTGGTTATACCTTATCTGGACGACCTCCTTGTCAAGGCACCCTCGCATCATGAATGCCGGCAAGCCGTTTCCCCCAAATTGTCGACTTTCAGAAAGTTTGGCTCAATCGTCAACCTTCCGAAGTCGATCCTCATTCCCACCCAGAATCTCATGTATCTGGGGATGCAATTCGACACTCGAGCAGCTCTAGTGCGACTGCCTCACGAGAAGACCGTCTCACTCCAAGCGGGTGTTCGCTCCATCCTTCCTCCTCGATCATACTCCATCAGGCGTCTGATGCAGATCCTAGGAAAAATGGTGGCCTCAATAGAAGCAGTCCCATTTGCACAACTCCATCTGCGTCCTTTTCAGCTGGAGATCCTTCGAGTCTGGGTCAAAAATCCGAGGACCATGGATCACAAGATCTCCCTGTCCCCCGAAACGAGGGAATCTCTCCAGTGATTCCTGGCGTATCCGTCCCTGTCTCAGGGTCGATCCCTTCTCCCGCCGTCATGGTCGGTGGTCACCACGGACGCCAGTCTCTCCGGCTGGGGAGCGGTGTTCCTTCACCACAGGGCTCAAGGTACATGGTCTCCGGTGGAGTCCTCTCTTCCCATCAACAGTCTAGAAATCAGGGCGGCTTATCTGGCGCTTCTGGCGTTTCAGTCTCTCCTGAGCGGCCGCCAGGTGAGGATCCAATCAGACAACGCGACGGCCGTCGCTTACATCAATCAACAGGGAGGCACTCGCAGCACCCTGGCGATGCTGGAGGTCCAGAAGATCCTATCCAGGGCGGAGGCCACAGGCTCCGCCATCTCCGCGGTCCACATTCCGGGTGTGGACAACTGGGAAGCGGACTACCTCAGCCGTCAAGGCATGGACCCGGGCGAATGGTCTCTCAACCCGGAAGTGTTCCAAGCCATTTGCAGGCGTTGGGGGACTCCGGATGTCGACTTGATGGCGTCATTCCTCAACAACAAGGTTCTGGCTTTCATAGCCAGGGCTCACGACCACAGGGCTCTGGCGGCGGACGCACTGGTCCAGGATTGGTCTCAGTTTCGCCTGCCATACGTGTTTCCACCTCTGGCCCTGTTACCTCGGGTGCTCCGCAAGATACGGGCGGAATGTCACTGTGTGATTCTAATCGCGCCCAATTGGCCCCGGAGAGCCTGGTTCCCGGAACTACTCCAACTCGCCGACGGCGAAGCTTGGAGTCTGCCAGATCGTCCAGACCTTCTCTCTCAAGGTCCATTCTTCCGCCACAATTCTGCGGCACTCAGGTTGACTGTTTGTGTCAGGACCCAGGATTCAAGGGCCAATCGGGTCTTCCCCAGGAAGTTCAGGACACCATGAAACAGGCTCGTAAACGTGCCTCGCTGAAGATTTATCACCGGACATGGAGAATTTTTCTCTCCTGGTGTTCTGCGAAAGGCCACTCCCCGTGGCCCTTCTCCTTGCCGACATTACTCTTGTTTCTTCAGTCGGGTCTAGACACTGGTCTTGCCCTGAGCTCTCTGAAAGGACAGATTTCAGCTCTTTCTGTCCTTTATTCCAAAAAGCTGGCTAGGCTCCCACAGGTTCGCACATTTATGCAAGGGGTGGCCCACATTGTTCCACCCTACAAGCGTCCTCTAGAACCGTGGGATCTCAATTTGATTCTCTCGGCCCTTCTGAAGCCTCCATTTGAACCTCTCACAGATATTCCCTTGTCCACCCTTTCGCAAAAGATGGCATTTTTGGTGGCTATCACCTCGCTTCGGCAGGTGTCAGATTTGGCGGCACTGTCATGCAAGTCTCCATTCTTGGTGGTACATCAGGACAAAGTTGTCCTGTGTCCCGTGCCTTCCTTTATCCCAAAGGTGGTCTCTCCTTTCCACCTCAACCAGGATATCTCTCTTACATCTTTTTGCCCAAACCCGGTTCACAGGTTTGAAAAGGCCCTCCACAACTTGGACTTGGTCAGGGCTCTGAGAGTGTATTTGTCTCGCACGGCTCCTCTGCGTCAGACTGACTCTCTCTTTATTCTCACGGCCGGACGAGGCAAGGGCTCTTCCGCCTCCAAGGCCACAATTGCCCGTTGGATCAGGACGGCCATATTAGAGGCCTATTTGGCCTCGCACACGTCGCCCCCGGCGGGACTCAAGGCGCATTCCACCAGGGCCGTGGGTGCTTCTTGGGCTTTGCGGCACCAAGCCCTCAGCCCAACAGGTGTGTCAGGCAACCACGTGGTCAAGCCTTCACACATTTTCTAAACATTACCAGGTACATGTTCATGCCTCAGCGGATGCAGGTCTGGGCAGACGCGTTCTCCAGGCGGCTGTGGCCCACCTGTAAATGTCTGAGTTGTCTTTTAGGGTGCAGTGGTTTTTTCCCACCCAGGGACTGCTTTTGGACGTCCCAATGTCAGGGTCTCCCAGATTTTGGACGACAAGGAAAAAGAGAATTTTGTTTACTTACCATAAATTCTTTTTCCTTTTCTAAATTCCTTTTCCTGGAGACCCAGCACCCACCCTTTTGCCCTACGGGCGTACCTGCGTCTCTTGTACAGCACATAGTCTCACTGTTGGCCATTGTTCTGGCCTTATACATTTCCTGTTCGGCCCGGTTGGCCGGGATTTGTTTTACAGTGCAATGTTTTCCTCCTACTGCTTATATACCAAACTGACAGTATTCCTGCAGGGGGCGTATATGCTGCAGAGGAGAAGGGAGGAGAAAATCTCTCCTATAATTGGTGTGACCTCCAGGGGGCAGCATATAACACCCAATGTCAGGGTCTCCCAGATTTGAGGACTAAAGAAAAAGAATTTACGGTAAGTAAACAAAATTCTCTTTTTTCATATTTTGTTTTTAATTTTTTACAAATCTCTCCTCTCCCACCAGGGACAAACGGGTTGAGTCTTTTGGTGACAGGCAGGAGCCCTTCGGCCCTCCCCAGGTCCCACAATTGGCACACTGGGTTGCAGGAGCCTGGTGACATGTCGGGAACCCTTGCCCTTCCCATGCACACTGCCCTCCCCATGCTCCCCTCACAGGGAACATAGGTGTCAGGAGCCGGCACCAGGTAAGACCTCCAGGCTACATCCATTCCCCCTGGGTATCAGGATGGCTCGTTGGCTCAGTGGTTAGCGCGGCTACTTGGCAAACTGGGACCCTGGGCTCACTTCACATCTGGGGCTCCTTGTTTAAACCTTCATGGAGAGCCCCTCTACATGCCAAAAAAAATCCCCCTTGGTCTCAGAGCGGGTATGGCTGAACTACTGGGGTCCCTAAAACGGGCGGGAATGCAGCGGCTTATACCTCACCGCCGGCCATTCACTTTGTTCAGGGTCACAGTTCATTACATTCCGTGGCTTCTGGCCTGCTCCTGATCGGCCCGACTCCCCCCCACGTGTGACATCATATGCGGCCAGAACGCCCCCCCCTCCCCCCCGGCCTCCTCCCAGAAGTGGCGGTTTGGCCAGTTTCTGGTGCTTCTGACTCATCACGAGATTTTCCTGCGCGCCTTTCTCCGAGGTCCACCCGCTTCCTTCCCACACGTGCGGTCCGCCCACTTTCTCCCCGGATGTGCAGTCTGTAACTCCTCTCCGGAACATTGATATCCCGGTGGTCGCCGCGGCTAACAGCTCTGCACAGGATGACTCCGGATCACAGCACTGCTCTTTCGCAGTGTGCAGGAAACCACCAGATCAGGACACAGCCCCATTGGAGTGCACAGGGAGACACCGAAGTGCACAGGGGGACACCGAATCAGAGCATATCCCGGCGGTCACCGCTGCTGACAGCTCTGCACAGGGGAACACCGGATCACAGCACTGCTCCTTCACAGTGCACAAGGAAACACCGGATCAGAACACAGCTCCATTTGAGTGCACAGGGAGACACCGGAGTGCACAGGAGGACACCAGATCAGAGCACAGCTCTGTCGAAGTCCTGACCTAGGCATGGGGTAAGGAGCTCAGCAGATCCTGCTCTGCTGCAGCCCATTCTCTACCTCTGTATACAGTGCCCCACAGTGTCACCAAACCTGTATATTCTGCCACATATTCCATGTGCAGCTCACTCCAACCAAATAACCCCTGTGCCTTCCATGATCTCATATACTTGTTGCTGTAAATGCCGCGCTCTGCTGCTGGCGAGCACTCTGCCCGCTCTGCAGACTTGTGACCCCAATACCGTCCAGGACCCCCTCTCCCCCATCGGCAACGCGCCTTCATGTGCTCCTAGCCCAAATAACCTGGGTCCAGGCCCGGCAGAGCCGCCCCAGACCAGGCACCTCTGACCATTTGTAGTCACAGGAGGACTCCCTGGTACATGACAATATGTCACATAGGGGCAGGCCACGTGATGCACAATAATCTGTAGCTAGTATGTCACGTACACAACATCACAAGAACACATCTGCGTCCTCACAGGGTTCCTACACCTCCCCTATCGGGGAACTAGAACCGGTCCCACCCTTGTCGGATAAGTCCCAATACCGGGATGCCACGGTCGAATAGCTATTCACAACTTAACTAGGAGCTTAAAGGACGTCGTCTCCCCCCCCCCCCCTGGAACCTAACCACTTTCAAGAGGGCTAAGCGCACACAAAAATTCTCGGCGAAGCATCCTGACTTTCAGGAGATCCTAAAAATACAGAGGACCCGTCCGGATAAAGGGTTTAGAAACCTCAAGACTATCGAAGCCCATTACCCTTTCCCTGCCCTAAGCCAGGACTGGGCAGATTCCCCACGGGTTGACCACCTAGTTTTACACCTGGTAGCAAGAGCCTTACTTCTTTGCCAGATGGAGTACAGGCTGCTAAGGCAATCATGACATGACCGGATACATTACCTTCCTCTCTACAAGATAGCAGCCCCTCCCAGGCAGAACTGACAGACCAGATCTCAATGCCATGGAATAGCTTGACAGCCAATAGCGCACTCGTGGCAACCTCGTATGCCATCACCATTCACAAAGTGTGCTGGCTTAGAGACCCCGCTTAGAAGAAATCTGATCAGTCTTCCATATCTTGCCGATCACCTCTTTGGAATACGGTTAAATATACTAGTCTCAGACGCAAAGGGATGAAGGACTACCTCTCTTCCCCAATGTTAACCTAGACTCCCCTTTGTTGCGACGTCAGCAGAGCCCGTCACAAGATACTGCCTACTCCCCACGTTGGGCCAGGGGCTCCTGGTCCATAACAAGCCAACACGGCCTGTTAGTCTCAGTCGGAACGGACCAGACCAAATGGATAGAGAACCCATAGGTTCTCTTCATGAGCAGATGGCCGACTTTCTTTATATCTTCACGTCTAGGTCGCCGTCATAGAGGACAGGCAGGTCAGGAAACTAGTATTTTCCGGCTACATCATCTCTTCACAGGCTCGCGTCTTTCCTTTTCTACTTCTCTACTTTTCATTTATTTTTTTTCTATTTAGAATTAAGTCTGTGTCGAGTGCAACTATTGATATTTGAAATAAAATTGTGTTTAGTTAACACCTTCATTGACAGGATTGAGTGCAGCATATTATTTGTATATAAAAGCCATAACCGTGGCATATGTCAATCACCAAGGATGCACCCGTGGCCTGAATGCGATGTGCATGACAGAAACCATTCTCTGCGGCCCGAATCGACCCGGCCAGTGCTCTCAATGGTGCACATTCATGCCGTCGACAGCTGGGGGCGACTTTGTCATCAGCCGTCAAAACATTGCCTCGGGGGAATGGGCTCTACATTCATGCCAAAGTGCCCACGTTAATGGCCCGGTACCACGATCTGTGGCCACTGGGTACTTTTCCAGCGTTGCCTTGCTATTAAGCTTCAAGTCAGGACCTTTATCAAGGGGCGTCCCATCGGTTCCCCCTGATAAGAGGCGCTAGAAACATGGCGTCTAAACCTAATCTCGGATCTCCTTCAGAGGTCTCCCTCGAGGCTTTCCATGAGGTCTCCTTTTTCTTCCTATACTGGAAGGTTGCCTTTATTGCGGCGATATCCTCTATATGTCACGTCTCTTAAGTTCACAGCCTCTCTCTTGCAGGGCACCTTTCTTGGTTCTCCATCGGAATAAGGTTGTGCTCTGCCGGTGTCACCGTTCCTCGCAGAGGTGGTTTTCTCTTCCATCTGAATGAGGATATCTCTCTCCCCTCACTTTGCCCGGCACCGGTACATCGTGTGGAGAAGCCTTTGCACACACTGGATCTAGTTAGAGCTCTTAAGGTACCATCACACGCGGCAATTTTGCTAGCAATTTCACTGGCAATTTGCTGGTTGCAGTGAAATCATGGACACATTGTTCCATTTGTACACGGCAACAAAGTAGAACGATGTATCCATGATTTCACTGCAACCAGCAAATTGGCAGTGAAATTGCTAGCAAAATTGCCGCGTGTGATGGTACCTTTAGATATTATGTCTCGGGACGAAACTCTCCTGGAAATGTGATCCTCTTTTCATTCTCCCGGAGGGTTACCAGAAGGGGATGGCGGCATCCAAGACCACAGGCCAGATGCATTAAGTCAGCCATTCCGGAGGCATACCAAATGCAGAACATGCCAATTCCAGTTAGGTTATGGGCACACACGACACGTGCGGTAGGAGCATCCTGGGCCATTCCACACCCGGCATCTGCCGGGCAGGTGTGCAAAGCGGCCGTCCAGTCTAGCCCACACATTTTTGCGAGGCATCATCGGCAGACGCGTGTCTGGGTAGGTGTATCTTGCAAGCGGTAGTAGCTCATCTCTAAGATGTATGTCTTGCAAGGCTATGGTTTTTGTTCTGAGCCTTTTCTGTCTACCCACCCAGGGACTGCTTTAGGTTGTCCCATGGTCCTATGTCCCCCAATGAGGCGATTGAGAAAAGAGAATTTTTGTGTGTACCCACCGTAAAATCCTTTTCTCTGAGCCTCTAATTGGAGGACACAGCACCCTCCCTGTTTGCCCGTTTTGGGCCGTTTGTATTCTTTATGATTCTGGAGTTCTCTCATGGTTGCCTTCTTCCAGGCCTATGTTTTATCTCTCCTACTGCTTTGGTCACTGAACTGGTTCGGCATGTGCCAGCCAGGGGGTGTATATTGCAGGGGAGGAGTTACTGTTTTTTCCAGATTCTACTTAGTGTCACCTCCTAGTGGACAGCAGCATAACACCCATGGTCCTGTGTTCCCCAATTAGAGGCTCAGAGAAAAGCATTTTACGGTGAGTATACACAAAAATCCTCTTTTTTTTTTTTTTTTGTCAACAATAGTTGTGTAGGTGGACATGGCCTCACGAGAAAGCTAAATATTTAGGGGTCTTTTGTCTTCATCATTCTTGGGATTTTCTCCATACTTTGATTGCAGCTCTTCTGGGCATATCTGGCTTCTCCAGTGAACGGAGACCTCGCAGTAGTCCTGGTTTTGCTTGATCCCACAACTAACCATGAGTAGAAGAGATTCCATACTTGCACTTGGATCTAATACTTGGAGTTTCAAAGGAGGGCCTGGTGGTGAGCCTTGAATCTGATCGCATTTTAAGGTGAACCGATCACTTCCAATCAGGTTCTATCACTTATCATTTGATTCTAGGTTGAAACACGGGTAATCAAAAACATTTGGTGACCCTTTGAGTAATGGTAAAATCCTATTCTTACCATAACTTGCTCAAAACCTCAATGTCTCCCACTGAGTAGAACATTGCATGGTAAGATAGAGCTACCTGTGGGTGGGTACGAGGGAAGAGCTACCCATGGGTGGGTACGAGGAAGGGCTACTTCATGGGTGGGTATGAGGAAGGGCTACTTCATGGCTGTGTATGAAGAAGGGCTACTCATGGGTGAGTACAAAGAAGGGCTACTTTATGGGTGGGTATGAGGGAAGAGCTATTCATGGGTGGATACAAAGAAGGGCTACTCATGTGTTGGTGCAAGAGAAGCGCTGCTCATGGGTGGGTATGAGAGAAGAGCTACTTCAGGCCAGTATAAGGGAAGTGCTACTAGAGAACTTGGGACTTTTTGGATGAGGAGATTGGGACTAATGTTTTCATTGGAAATTATTTGATTTCAGTTCAGTATGATGACTGCAGTTTAAAGTGGTTGTCCACCTCTAGCTAACCTCGTATTTTTTTGGCCTAAAGAAAATTGAAAAAAAACAACTCTTCTCCCGGACCAGGACTGATCCTTCATACTTGGTTTCTTCCGCTGTTTTGCTGACATCAACATACATTGTGTGGTCAATGTAGAAACCATGAAAATAGACTTCGTTTACTCCCCCTCTCACAGCAGGAAGCCTTAGCACTGTCTCAAGGGCCAGCTGTCTATAGCTATGAGTAAAGCTGTAGACAATTGTGACCACCCTCACTCTACAGTGCAGTCAACAAACTCTTCTGGGAGGAATATTATGGATTTGTGTAAAAGTTTGAGTGGAGTTTCAAATGTTCCAAAAATTATTTAAGATACACAAAACTTTGTCATCTTTCTCGTAACGATGAACAATGTGTCCTAATATTAAAGACTCAATTTAACTGTTGGCCACTCTGCTCGCAGTTGTGTAGGTAAGTCAGTGTGGGGTATGTTCTGCTCCACCGGTGGGTGAACACAGCCTATTGTGGATATTGTCTGACTGGATATGGGGAGATTCACATGATTATGTATTGTTATGTATTGATCAGTGGTGGTCTGGGAACTGAGACCCTTTTGATTAGGGCTCTCCTTCTGGGGTGTTGATGGTCCGGGTCATCTCTTGACCCCGTGGGGGAACGGCAGCTATTGTGGATATTGTCTGACTTCCGCACTCTCACTACACAGAATCCACGGTACACCTGCTTTTCTCACGACTCTTGGGAAGACTCGATCCCCAAAGACAGACGTCAAGATGGAGCCAAGCACAGGACGGCCTATGAGCTACCAAGTAAGTGCCCCTCAGGTCCAGCTCCCCATCTGTGAGGTGAGGACCTCATCCTCCACGATGTTTTTCATCCTGTTCTGTGGCCCTCACAGGTCAGCATCACGGTGATTGAGGCGCGACAACTGGTGGGTACCAACATAGATCCCGTCGTTTGCATGGAAGTGGGTGAAAACAAAGTGTACACATCCATGAAAGTGTCCACCAACTGCCCCTACTATGATGAGGTGAGGGAATGGTGGCGGTGGGGCCTCCAGCAGCACAGAGTGTCTCAGGAGAGGAGTGTGCAGATCTCTTGGTCACTCATGGTGTTCTCTTTCCCCGCAGTACTTCGTCTTTGACTTCCATGTGATTCCAGATGTGATGTTCGACAAGATAATCATACTGTCAGTAAGTGCAATGCTTGGATTTGCTGCAGAGGGGAAACAAATATTTTGGTTCCCCAAGTGTCGCTGACTGATCTTTTCTCCTCTCAGGTCATCCATTCGAACACCCTCCTGCACCGCAGCACCACAGTCGGGTCCTTTAAGCTGGACGTGGGGACAGTGTATTCACAGCCTGGTAAGTGTTTACCCCGGACACACGAGTCATGTGATTGGCCTATATTAATGACTACTAGAATATTAAAGGAGATGTCCAGGAGTAGAAAAACATGGACTTAGGCTGGCTTCACGCTTGCAGATGCATCTGCAGCGTTTTGCAGATGCATCTGCAAGTATCAGCATGCAGACCGCGGCCCTATGTTTATAATAGGGCGCACCGCGGTCTGAAAGCACTCATTCATTCCTATATGTGAACCGTCCGCAGGCGGATGCCTGCTTACAGATCACACACTCCCGCCCGCACCATGGACGCGAGATGTCGCGTCCATGGTGCGGGCGGGAGTGTGTGATCTGTAAGCAGGCATCCGCCTGCGGACGGTTCACATATAGGAATGAATGAGTGCTTTCAGACCGCGGTGCGCCCTATTATAAACATAGGGGCCGCGGTCTGCATGCTGATACTTGCAGATGCATCTGCAAAACGCTGCAGATGCATCTGCAAGTGTGAAGGCAGCCTTATCACCTAGCACAACTCCTGTCTTCAGGTTTTTTGCGGTATTACAGCTAGGTTACACAGACACGAATGAGCTGAAATACCTACACAATCTGAGCGCTGTTATTGGCAGAAAGCAGCCATGTTTCTATTACAGGACATCCCCTTTAAGTTTCCTTCAGTTTTTGCAGTAGTTGGGGGTTTTGGTAGTGGGACCCACACCGATCTATTCACTATCCCCTTAGTACTAGAATACTCATAATCACAGTCAGCACTGAACAGACCCGATTTTGCCAGAGCAATTTCACAATAGGTGTATGATTGTCAAAAGCACTCCCAAAAGGGTGTTTTGGGGAATTCCTGTGGGTGGGGCCTGGGGATCCAGAATTTGTGTTTCACATGTTATGTATGCTGAGAATGTAATGTACCTTGGTCTCCACAGACCACCAGTTCTACCACAAGTGGGCCGTCCTATATGACCCCGATAACATGACTGCCGGGGTGAAAGGATACCTGAAGTGTAACATCGCTGTGGTCAGGAAAGGAGACCAGATAAAGAAACACCATAAAGCGGATGAGAGCTTAGAGGACGACATAGAGGGGTGAGTTACTGGGAAGGATCACATGCCTGCTGCAGGTATGGGGGACACATCGAGGCCCATCACAAGCTGGGACCCTCACTACCATGGTCCTGAGAAAGGGGGGGAGCTTACCTAAGAGAGTGGCGCTTTACATTGCTGATCTTACCTGAGAGGGTGGAGTTTAGCCTTAGAGGGTGGAGCCTACTTAAGAAGGTTGAGCTTACCTAGGAAGGGAGAGCTTACCTTAGAGGGCGGATCTCACCGAACAGGTTGGATATTACTCAATAGAAGGATGAGCTTACCTAAGAATATTGAAGTAACATAAGAGGGTGGAGTTTACCTGAGAGGGTGAAGCTTACCTAAGCTTCCCCGTACTGTGATATAATGGAGCATGTCACATTCAGCCTCTCAAATGATGGAGATCTCCTGAGGTTTTGGGAGGATTACCAAAGATTTCATTCAGTTATTATCGTAATTAAAGCCAAAGGCTCCCAGAAACCAGGAGGCAGAGCCAGTGATTGGGGCAGCAGCGGAGGCTCCAGGAGCTGAAGGGGGTTAAAACTGGATGAAATATGAGGATAATCATCAATACATATCCCTTTTTTTTTTTTTTTTTATATATTTTATTTTCATTTTCAATTTTTTTTCCACATAATTTAACAACATGACAACAAACAATAGAAGCCAAATCACATATAACAATAATAACAATAAAGGAAGAAAAGAAGAAGGAAAAAAAAAAAAAAAAAAAAAAGAGAAAGGAGGATCATACATTCAATGTTGCACCAAACACTTCCGGGTAAAGTGCAAATTGTTATAAATAAATTAGTATTATGATACAATAAATCAAAACTAGCTTATCTGCATCGTAATCAAATCAAATCAACCTCATCATGACCTCATAGTATCCATACCCTTTTCCTAGGCTATATAATATTTACTAACCACCCAGGGCTGCCACATCATTGTTGCCTTTCTTTTCCTTGGGTTAGATTGAACCAACATTAATTCATATTTACAGTGTAAATTTACTCTTTCTATTATCTCTTTTATATTTGGAGGAGGAACTTCTTTCCATTTCGTTGCCAGCAATATACGGGTTGCTATCAATATGTGTGAAACTAACCCTCTTATTTGACTTGGAATATTTTCCAAACCAATATGAAGAATCGCCATACATGGATTAATTAATACCGCAACTCCCGTAATTTCCAAGATCACCTGCGCTATTACTGCCCAAAGAGGGGCAAGAGCCGGACACGCAAACCAAACATGTTTCTGAGAACCTACCTGTCCGCAATCTCGCCAGCATAAGCATGAGAGGTGCGGGCTGAACTTAGCAATTCTATTTGGGCACCAATACCATCTCAATTGCGTTTTCTTCAATTGTTCCATGTGATTTATACATGAGGACACTCTTTTAATCTCCTTTATACTATTCCCCCAGGCTTCTAAATCTATTGATTCTCCCAGCTCCTGTTCCCATTTCTCCATGTAAGGGGCTTTGATTCTTTCAACTGGGACTATTAAAGACTTATAAAACGCAGAAATTCCCCTTGTATTTAAATCCGAGGCCATAAAGCATTTTTTTATTCTCCCCTCCTCAGATTCAGTACGTCCTAAAGATGAAATATTATCAAATAGGTGTCTAATTTGTAGATATTGGTAAAAGTGTCTACGTATCCCAGTATATTTATTGGATAATTGGTCAAATGGGAGGAGCCCCATATTTCCCTCCATCTCTCCCAAAGTTTGGATTCCCGCATCCCACCATAATTGAAGGTTTAAATATGGGATATGGGACTCGATAGCATATACCGATATTGACGATCGAGGTATCCTAATAAAGGACGGGACCATTGTCCTCCATAACCTCACTGCCGCACGCATTGTTGGCAATAAGGGAGAGTTAGTGCTTATCTGAATTACCTCTGATTCCAATGCTAATCTGGTGGAACCTCGTCTTGAATAAAATTTTTCAATCTGTAACCATTTCTGATCACCAGTCATCTGCCACCATTCACGTAAACCAACCAAAACCGAGGCCTTATGATACAACATTAAGTCTGGAAACCCCATCCCACCTGCCTCTAATGGAAGGTATAATATTGTTTTAGCTATACGCGGTTTTTTATGGGCCCAGACATACTTACTAGCTATGCGTTGCAAACCATGAATAAATTTTTTGGGAATATCCAGAGGAAGAGTCCTGAAATAATACAAAATTTTAGGGAGGGCCATCATTTTAAAAATATTTATACGAGCTATCCAAGATGATGTAATTTGATGCATCCCCTCTAATAATACTTTAATTTTTGTATGAAGATTTGTAAAATTAACTTTAATTATCTGGTCTGACGTAGTCAGAGTTATACCCAGGTATGGAATACCTTCATCCATCCACTGGAAGGGAAAAAGCCGCTTTAAATGTTCCTGGGATGTTAATGATACCGCTATAGGGAGAATCACTGATTTATTCGTGTTTAATTTATAATATGATATTCTACTAAATTCCCCTAATTCAGATAAAACTGCGGAGAGGGACTGCTCAATATTCACACAAGAAATAATAACATCATCTGCAAAAAGACTGATTTTATGAGCCGCTGTCCCTACCTTCACCCCTGAGATTAATGAAGAATTCCTAATCCTTTCTGCCAAAGGCTCCATACATAGAGCAAAAATTATTGGGGACAGGGAGCAACCTTGACGTGTCCCATTTGTTATATCAAAAGGTCTAGATAGGACCCCTGCTATCCATACTCTAGCCGCTGGCCCGGAGTATATTGCTAGTATCGCAGACAAAATTGGACCCATCAACCCAAACTTTTGAAGAACCCCCTTGACATATCCCCAGTGCACCCTGTCAAAGGCTTTCTCTGCATCCAGTGACAGGAATGCACTGGGAAGGCCTGACAATTCTGCTACCCGAACTAGGTTCAACATCCGGCGTATTCCGTCTTTTGCCTCTCGTCCTCTTACAAACCCAACCTGGTCCGATGAGACCAGGTCGGGGATGATTTGATTTAGGCGAGAAGCCAGCATTTTAGTAAAAATTTTAACGTCGCAGTTTAGCAGCGCGATAGGCCTAAAATTTTTAGGGGTAGTAGGGTCTTTCCCTAACTTAGGAAGAGTAATAATAGTAGCTTCCAAATTAGAGCTCAGCATTAAGCCGTTATTTCTCCACACCGAAAATGTTCTTAATAAAAATGGCGCTAGTATCTCCTGAAAGGTACGGTAATACTGATTAGAGAATCCATCTGGCCCCGGAGCACTCGCTTTTTTTGATTGTTTGATAACTGCTAATATCTCTTCTATTGTAAAGGGGGCATTCAAAAAGGACAACTGCACCTCCGAGATCTTAGGGAGATTAATGGAGTCAAGATAGTCTTTTATTCCTTGGTCAGTAGGCTGTGGGATCGCCGAGTCCCTCCCCAGGTTGTACAACTCTGTATAATATTTAACGAATTCCTCAGCAATCCCTATAGGGTTTCTAACAGGGGGAGCGCCTGGTTTCAAGATGTAGTCAATCCTTCCTCTTACCTCTCTTTTTATCACTCTACGGGCCAGAACTGCCCCCCCCTTATCCCCCGATGAATACCACTTCACCTTTGCTTTACGCAAATTATGAGCGTATGTACGTAGCATCGAGTCTCGCAATTTAAATCTTATTGAAAATATTTCATCAATAACTGAGGGTGTAACAGCCTTCTTATTAAGAGATTCTAAAGAATGCAATCTGTTAAGTAGCTCTTTCCTCTCCCTCTCCTTCTCGCGCTTTATACTAGACGCTTGCTGTATAAGTGTTCCCCTGATAACAGCTTTATGGGCTAACCATAAAATTTCATCATTAACCTCTCCATTATCATTATATTGAAAGTATTCCACCATCTCCGCGGTTACCTTTGGTACAACCTTCTCATTCAACAACATACCCTCATTTAGTCGCCATCTAAATATGGGGGAGTATTGATAAGACATTGATATTTTAAGATAGATTGGAGCATGGTCTGACCATGTTATCAGTCCTAATTTTGTTTCCAAGGTCTTAGCGAGAATTTTTTCATCTACCATAAAATAATCTATCCGACTATAGGTAAGATGTCGGTGGGAGAAAAAAGTATAATCTCTTTCTGATGCGTGACTATATCTCCAGTAGTCATGATAATGAAATTCATGCATTAATGATTTCATCTCCCACCGAAACCGCCTTCCTCCTTTTGACTTATCCAGTTCATTAGACATAGGGCAATTAAAGTCCCCACACAAAATTTTCCCCCCCTGTTCTACTCCCTGAATTTTCTGCAGTATGCATCTAATAAATTTACCTTGACCCCTATTCGGGGCATATATTGTAGCTAAAGTGTATATAGCTCCATTCAAGGAACATACCAAAATCAAAAATCTGCCCTCTGGGTCTACATATTTATTTATCAACTCAAACGACACCGTATGTTTAAACATGATACAAACCCCTGCTTTTTTAACCTTGCTATTAGAAAAAAAAATGTTTGGGAAGCGGTTATGGCTAAATCTCCCATTATCTGCTTCCAGGAGGTGTGTCTCCTGTAAGCAGATTATTTCTGCTTGTGATCTTAACACCTCCCTCCAGACCATATTTCTTTTGCCTGGGGAGTTCATACCTTCACATTTAATGACATTAAATTTATACTCATTCCCACTTATATAAGGGTGTATGACCATAACACCTACCAGGATAAAAAAGCAATACAAGATCCGCTTTAAAGGAAAAAAACAAAAACCAAAAAAACATACCAAAAGAGAAAAAGAAAAAAAAACAAAAAATTTCAACCCAACCACAACTAACAATCATCAACCCAAGGCTGATCTCATGAGCCCTAGGGAAAAGGCCCTGTCCCTCGGGCACCGGGCAGAAATAAAAAGGATCTGCCATCATGGGGTCTCAGAAACAATGTCTTGTCTCTGAGTAATGTCTGGAGGACCGTCCACGAGGCCTTCGCTCACTCTGCTTCAAACTTTATTCCATTCATTCGTTAACTTTCTCCCCTTCCTCGTTTTAGCTGGGGCAAAAGATATTTTCCATGACTTTAATTTATCTTCGGCTTGTTTTGGAGAAGCGCAGATCACTAAATCATCTTTGTATGATATAAGAAGTTTCACCGGGTTAAATCCCCATCTATATCTGATTTTCACTTCTCTTAGGGCAGCGCATACATGTGCATATTCTCTGCGCTCTGCCAATGTGGCCGCTGACAAGTCTGAAAACACCTGAAGCCCCTGGAATTCAGCAGGCAGCGCAGGAGGCTTCCTCATTTGTTGTACGAACGCTTCCTTAGTGGGAAAGCGTAGTAATCTAACCAGAATGTCTCTCGGAAATGAGGGGTCCAAATGTCTAGGTTTTGGGGTTCTATGAACTCTTTCAATTAGCAAATCCCCTGGGGGAGCATTCGGTAATACTGCTGTAAAAAATCTTAACATAAAGGGAGGCAACTGATTATCCATTATTTCCTCCGGTATACCTCGGATTCTAACATTCTTTCTCCGGGGTCTGTCCTCTAAATCATTTAATTTACCATACACTGCAGAAAGCTCGCCTTTTAAAGCCGTATTCTCATCCATCAAGGCATTAATAGTTGTAGTGTACTCTCCCATTTTTGTCTCTAAGGCTGCCTTCACATTTGCGTATGGGAAGGCAGCGTATTGCTGCGTTCCCATACGCAGTCAAACGCATGCGCACTGCGTTCCTATGTTTAACATAGGAACGCATGGTGCCTGCGTTTGCTACGTTCGGGTGCGGATGCGGACGATATCTGCTGCTTCCGGTGTCCAGCATCCGCACCCGGGACGCAGCATGTTGGGTTTTTTTGTGCGTTTGGGGAGCTTGGACAATCAGCAAGCGTCCCCAAGCGCACAAAAAATGCATTGGCTTCAATGGGTCCGCAGTGTCCTCTGCATGACACCGCAGGAGAACGCTGCGGACCCATTGAAAAATCTCCCGGTGGCCGCCGGTGATGTCACAGGAGCTCACCGACGGCCACCGGGAGATCAGCTGACCCTCTGCTGTCCTCCTCCTCCCCGCCGCCTGTAATCTCCTAGCGATGTCGGCGGGGAGAACAGCTGATCTGAAAGCTGTTTGAATCTTCCCGCGCCGACATCTCCTCTCAGTGTCGGCGCGGGAAGATTCAAACAGCTGTAAAAGATCAGCTTTTCTCCCCGCCGACAGTCCCGGAGCTTACCGGCGGCCGGGGGGCGGAGATCTCCGGCGCTGATCTCCACCCCGGCCCGCCCCCGGACAGCGCCGATTGGCTGCCGGGCTCCATAGTGATGTGTCCGCAGGCGGACATTATCCGCTGCGGACACATCATTTGGACCCTGCTTTTGACAGCGTTTGTGTCTGCATGCCATCAGCATGCAGACACAAACGCTAATGTGAAGCCAGCCTAAGTGAGCTGTTCTGTCCCCCACTGAATTCAAGTCTTTCCTTATCTCATTCAGCATTTCACACATATCCTCTTTCAATGAGGCCCGCACTATAGCAACAAAGTCATTCATGTCTCCTCTTGTCAAGGGAGCTGAACTACTATTACTGCTGCTGCTATCATTCTGAATAGGATCTGATCCTCTCCCTCCCCCCTGCGGAGAGCGAGCTGCTCTGGGAGGGGAAGCCGGCATTACCTTGCCTCTTCCATGTAGTGTCTGCCCTCCTGGAAAAAAGTCTGGCAGTCGCTGTGGAGAGGACTGTTTGTTTGCCTTACCCCTTGTCATCATAAAGACTTAAGCTGCAACAACCTCCTAGGCTTCTGACTTCTGAACAGCAGCTTCCAAGGGATCAGCTGAGCGCGACCAGCAGCTCAGCTGTGAGCCGATGCACTGAAGGCTGGAAAGGCAGGACAGGCAGCAGAGCCCGAGCGCAGGGAATCCTCAGCTAGTGACTGGAGCCTGGGGCTGAAGTGCCGGTGAGAATCTACTAAAAATCATCCAAGAGCAGGAGGAACACAAGCAGGGAGCACCTGAGGAGCATGTGAGCAGGACATATGATCTGAGCAGCAGTGTTCCGAAGGGCAGATAAGCCGGTAAGTTAATAGGCAGAAGGCAGTAAGCAAACAATGTGCTGCTGGGTGCTGCTAGCCTCGTGCACGGAGCTCTCACAGACTAGGCGGCCGTCACATCCACGTGCGGACACACCCCCTCATCTTACACCTCATCAATACATATCCCTGAAAGGCATCCATTATTCAGAAAATCAAAAAGAAGGATCAGCTCCAACCACCTAATATTCCCAGGACTCCCAGGCAAACCGGAAAGTGGCTTGGCAACCACCAGTAGCAATAGAAAAAAGTGTAGAATCCGGTGCCACAAAATTCCTTTTTATTTTCAAAAATTTTAAAAATCACACATGCTCCAAAGGAGCTCCTGGACGTGTTTCGTGGGTCTAGCCCACTTAATCGTCAGTACAATGGCAATACAGACAAAAAGAATATATACAATTTAAAAGCAAAAAACAGCCCCCTCTCGCATGTGTGACAAATATACATCAATTATTTCTAACCAATCACATACCTGCAGGTTTTAAAAGAGTTAAAAGGAAAAATATGGGGAAGAAGAGGGGGAGGGGAGGAAAAAAGAAGAAAAGAGCTGATAACAGAAAGTAAAAGAGGGGAAAAGAAAAAAAAAAAAATGAGGAAGAAAAGGAGGGGAGGGAAAGAGAGGAAAAGAGCTGATAACAGAAAGTAAAAGAGGGGAAAAAAAATAAAAATGGGGAAGAAAAGGAGGGGAGGGAAAGAGAGGAAAAGAGCTGATAACAAAGTAAAACGGAAAAAAAAAAAAAAAAAAAAAATGGGGAAGAAAAGGAGGGGAGGGAAAGAGAGGAAAAGAGCTGATACAAGGAGCAATTTATCTAGGGATGAACAACAAGCCCTTTTCTCCCTCAAATCTAATGACAATATTGTAGTGAGGCCATCTGATAAGGGGGGTACGGTGGTAGTAATGGATTCTGGTTTATATAAAAAACAGATAGAAGAAATCCTTTTTGACAAAACCACCTACCGGCCCCTTTTGTCAGATCCTACTAAGGATTTATCAATGGATTTGGATAGATTGTTGGGGGAGGGGGTGGCACTTGGTGCAATAGATCAGAAAACTAGGGATTTCTTATATGTGGACAAACCAGTTGTTCCAGTCTTCCATGCCCTCCCAAGACCCACAAGGCTGTGTTCCCCCCACCTTTGAGGCCGATCGTGGCAGGGATTGGATCCCTTCATGAGAGACTTTCGGGGTGGGTGGACTCAAAATTGAGGGTCTTGGTGGAGGGCACTCCAGACTTAATAAAGGATACCAAACACTTGATGCAGGCTGTAGATGGAATGACATGGCAGGAGGATTTCAACTGGTTAACTTGTGATGTAGTGCAGCTGTATTCTACTATCCCCCATGGAAAAGCTATATGGGTATTACAAGAAACCCTGAAAGAGACGGATGTATTTACTGACAACCAAAAGGAGTTCCTTCTCATGTCCGTAGAATTTCTCTTGAGAAGTAACTACTTTACGTTTAATGAAAGCTTTTATCTACAGCTATGTGGTTGCCCTATGGGCTCAAAATTTTCCCCTTCACTAGCAATATTATATATGCGGAAATGGGAGGAGAGCTTTATCTATTCTGAGGACTGTCCCTTTAAGGATTGCATACGGTGGTGTGGGAGGTACCTGGATGACCTGATCTTTATTTGGGGGGTACCATCCTGGATATCTCCCTCACCATCGCCTGTCCAAATGTTGGAATATTTCCATACAAATGATTTCAATCTACGATTTACAATGGAGGTGCACGGAACTGAAACTCCGTTTCTGGATGTGTATTTAGTGGGTAATGTAAGAACAGGAAAAATTACATCTAGATTGTATCGCAAACCCATTAGTGGGAACTCGGTCCTTAGAGCAGAAAGTAACCATCCTAAGCATGTGATTAAAAATCTGCCGGTAGGGGAATTAATAAGAGCGAGACGCAACTGCACCACATATGTGGATTTCAAGAATGAAGCTGATGTCATGACTAAAAGGTTACGATCAAGAGGATACAAAAAATGGATGTAAGGCGGCCGTCACACGTAAAGATTTAGCCCACGATGTCGTACACGATGTCAAATTTGCATATCGTCCGAACGACGCGCAAAATCGCTCATCACAACGCTAAACCCACAGACATCGCTCAGACGATTCCCCGATCCACCCATCCAGCGATCGTCTGAGCGATGCACTTATCATCAGTGGACATCGTTCATCAAATAGTCACACAGAGATCTCCTAAACGATGTGGGAGCAAATGTGGGCGTCATTGGAGCCCATAGGCGTGGTACATGGTCTCTAAGCTGCGCCCCTCACAACACCATTGGTGCTCAGTACTGCGTCCTCATTGGGTCAGATGTCCTTCGAAACATGGCGGCCTCATCTCCCGAATGTCCTGTGATGTTGGTCGCAATGTAGATGTGTGCTGTACCACAATAACTAATTTTGAATGGGTAAAAAAGGTACATAACGCCATCCCCCGTGTTGCGTTGTGCAGAATTAGCTCGCTTATGCGTTGCGCAATTAGTGAAGTGTAAAGTTGCGTTTAATTAATCATCCTGGAGCGAGGTGTGTGTGTTGTGTCATGAGTGGATATTACCAAACGCCTGTGAAACGCATGTGTGTTTGCTGTGTGCCCTTGCTGATGTTTGATTTAGTGTGAGAAAGCGCATGTGGCAATCAAGCGGGATTGTGGGCCAAATGTATGACAACGCAAAGGAGACAAAGCGTCTCGGAACATTCAATGTTCCTGGTGGCCTAATGTTTGTGTCCTTCTCGACTGTGCTTTGCAACACGTGTGTCGTAACCACCATATATGTGGTCCAACATATGCGTGTTTATATGTAATCCGGTGTCGTACACAAACAATGTACCAAAAAAAAAGTGCTGTGACACAAATCAGGGCCTTTTGGTTTATACGTTTTTGCCAAAAAACGCACATTAAGCTGCCTCACCAACTTCACGGTAGGCCCTGGTCGAGACAGTCCTAACTCTGTCCCTAGGTGCTGTAAAAAAAAAAAATGTGACCACTGTCACAAGGGCCTTTGGGGAGGTATGTGGGTCCTGGTCCCGCCCGTCTCTCACAGGACCCATAAGCCGGGCCCTTCTACACAAATTAACCAAATAGTGCCAACAAGCACCAACAACCTAAATCCCTGGCTCATGTCACAGACAACAGGTATGCCTGCAACACACATCTCCCCTCCAATGGGCAAGGCCTGGCCCTCTTCAAAACATAAAGTGAAATTTCCCTAAATCTGGGTATGTTTAAAAACCAAAAAAAAACCTCTTCCGCACCAAAAAAAGGAACACATGTCCTGCCTCCAAGCCGGAGCTGCAGGACACAGTCAAACAGTGCAATGGCTAATTCTCCATGGCACCCTAATAATTAGGGAGGTTGTGCTGCCAGCTCACAGCCCATGTGCGTTAAAGTACTGGCAGTACCGGTCCCTCATCTCCTGTGCCTCCTGCCGGCTGCTCCCACACCTAATGGCTGGAGTCCTGCCATCTGTGGGGCATTAGCACGCCAGCCCCCCAACACCACCTCCCCATTGCTGGAGTCTATGCGGTCCTCAAAGTTTGGTGGAGTGTAGGCCTGGCGATCCCGGCGTCTCAGAAAATTGTGGAGGACACAACAGGCCATAACTACAAGGTCAATAGATTCGAGACGCATATTAATGGCCGTGTGGAATATGCAGAAACGGCTAGCCATGATGCCAAAGGCATTCTCCACCACTCGTCGTGCCCGGGCAAGCCTATAATTGAATATGCGTTGTTGCGCATTTAGGTGTCTCTGGGGGTATGGCTTCATCAAATTAGGATGGAGCGGAAACGCCTCATCTGCCAGGAAAACAAAGTTCATGTTGCCACAGGTGCGATTGGTGGTTGGTAAATTGAGACGTCCATTCCTCAGTTTTTGGCCAAATGACGATTGGTCAAAAACCCCACCATCTGACACCCTACCATTTGTGCCCACGGACACTGACACAAACTCATAATTGGCGTTAACCACTGCCATCAATACTATACTAAAATATGATTTATAATTGTAAAAAAAAGAACCACTGTTGTGGGGTTGTGTGATCCTCACATGCTTCCCATCAATGGCACCTCCACAGTTGGGAAATTGCCATTTCTGGCTGAATTCATCGGCAGTGGCCAGCCATTCCTCCAGGTTTTGCGGCAATCGCATGTACGTTGGAGCTAGAGCCCGCAGTATCGCCTCACAGGTCTCCGGAATGAGTTGGCTAAGGAGGGGACGTGATATTGCCGATGAGTAGACCAAGTCCTGCATGGTGCGACCTGTTGCGAGAAACCGCAGTGTGGCGGCCAACCTCTCCTCCGCAGGCACTGCTGGACGCATTACTGTATCCTGTCGTCTGATGAGCGGGCACACTGCTGCCAACAAGATCTGAAAGGTCTCATCTGTCATCCGGAGGAAATTTTGGAAGTCCCGTGGGAAGTCGTCCCGAAGTTGGTGCAGAAGGCATATGTGGGAATGCTGATCGCGCTGCTGCAGCCACTCCCTGGCCCAGATGCGTCGGGGTCTCCTCCGGCCTCTCTCCACCCTCTCATCCTCCTCACGTGCTGCCTGCACCAGCAAAGCAGCCCCCACCACGGCACGTTCATCCGGATTCATGCTGTTTAGAGGCAAAACTATGTTTACTATGGTGCCTACGCACAAAGGTGTTTGGAGCACAATGTGAACACCAGAACTGAAATGACTTAAGGAGCATGACATTGCAAAATATGTACAGGTGCCCTACACATGGAGAAAACAGTCCGAAAAACAAACAACACGTACACTATAAATGAACGTGTTGAGGAAGGGCACATGTTTCAACACGCCTAAATGTCGGGCCCAAAAAAAAAAAAAAAAAAACCCTACACACAGTGAGATACCAAACAACATCACACTTCCTACATCATTAACAACGCTTAACACCATGAACATCCGCCACACGGAGGCCCATATGTATGGCAAAAGGTCCAACACACACAATAATTACTCACATGCAGTGGTCGCTGAGATGGGTGTCACTCCAATATCAAGTCACCAAAGTAACGAACTATGTCCCGATGACTCAAAATCAGCATGGCAATGCTTCAGTCCTTGAAATTTGCTAATTCACGCACAATGTCAACCCAAAAAACACAAACCACAAAAACATGTAAACCACAGAGGTGGCCCAATAACACAAACACAGTCCTATGTATTTTGACAACGCTACAGTTATCCACCTTCACAATGTATCACATGCAGACTCCCCACGTACATACCGGCAGTAGCTCCGCAGCAAAGACATTGTGCATCTCCATGAAACGCTATATATACACGGGCGAGCCAATGACAAGGCGAGACGTCCCCTTACCCAGGTGTGTCCCTCAACGAGAAACCACACACCCACACGATGTCACGCCCGCCAAAGAGGCGTGGTGAAACAATGAGCCACACACAACGCCGGGGCTATGCTCTACGGCAGGCGTGTCAGAAAACGCACGTACACCCCCAACGCAGCTGATACGTCCCGTCCCGGGCGTGGTAATTGCGATGTCTATGCATATCGCACCTGTCATGACCAACAGCTGTGTGATCTCTTAGGATAAATAGTACACTGTGAACATGTGTGTTGTCCCTGCTGTTTTGTTTGTCTTTTGACTCAAGTGGGAGACACACCAGCCAGCACGCCAGGATATCTTTTGGCTTCCATAACTCTCTCTAATTTTACACACTGTGTTGGATTCAGTCAAGGTATGTTCACATCATATAATGAGACTGACCCATGTAAACTGCAAGTCATTAGATTGTACTCCAGGCACAAAGTTTGGACTGTCACTGTCACAACAGCACACATCCCATTGACTTGACCAACAATCTTTGTTTAAGCAAGTGTGGTGTTGTGTTATTGAGCGGGGGCTTGCCAAATTGTTTATGGCCGGTGACTTTTACTACTGTGGCTGCCATGTTACACATGGCTTGGACCATGTGCCACAGTCATTGATAGTTAGGTTTTTTTTTTTTTTGGAATCACAGATGCCCCGGACCGATCGGGAGTACATTACTGCCCTCATTGCCGCATACAAGGACAACCCCTGCCTGTGGCTAACTCGGGCTCCAGGCTACAACAACAGGGCCCTCCGAAATGCTGCTTATGACAGGCTCCTGGTCGTGGCCCGCCAATTTCTTCCAGACCAGGACCTCGACCGTCAGTACATCAAGACGAAGATCCAGTACCTCCGCACCGTTTTCGGCAGGGAGAACAAAAAAGTGATCCAGTCCCGCCGGTCAGGCATGGCAGCGGGGGCGGTATATCGACCCGGATTATGGTACTATGAGCAGCTCCTTTTCACCACGGACCAGCAGGAGCCACGCGGACCACTCGAGAGTGACGACTTTGCCGATCCACAAGAGCCCAATGTTGGGGATGACGTGGAGGGGGCTAATGTAAGTTCATCACCTTGAACAATCTTGCAAACTGATCACACATTAAACATTGTTTGGCAACATCTCTGGCAAGTTAGCAATGTAGAGAAGGCAACCATAGACCCCATGTGCCTCCCATCTTGATTAAGGTGTTTCCAAACCCCCCAATTTTTGCAAGCAATCGATTAGCACACAAGTACTGAGTGTTGTGTTCTTGCCCTAAGCTGGAGGCCCTGTCATGGACTTTGCTAGGACATCAGGCCCAATGTGGTTTCTCCACATACTTGTAACTTTATCATTTTCGACCAAATGACCACCTAAACTGTAATGCCATGTGTGCTCATGTGTTGTTCCTTTCATCTTTTTAGGATCCGCTTGAAGGTCCCTCTTCGGGGTCGGTGTCTGACTGGCAGGACGAGCCTACATCCCAAACGCAGGAGGAGGGTGCCGCTGCGCCCAGCCGGCCCCCTCTGCCTTTAACACGTGACAGGGCACGTACACGACAGGCACCCCCAAGCTCAGGGCCGGACCTGGTCTCCCTGGCCCAGCAAGTACTGACCCAGCAGGTGCGTGAGCCACAATGCCCCTTTGCTTCTGTGGTGGCGCAGCGTCTCCCCACGTTTACCCAGGAGCAATGTGAGCGCATCATGATGCTGGTGATGGACCAGGCCCGTTTGGGCAACCTGACCCCCCAGTGCACCTTCCCTGCTCCCCTTCCCCAGCCAGCAGCAAACCCCCCCGCCTGGCAGTACATGGGCCCTCCGCCCCATGTGCAGCAAGCACCACCACTTGGGCCAGGCCATGCAATGCCTCGCCTAGTGGCTTTGCACCAGCAGCTGCAGCGGCCGGACAACCCTTTCGTCCCAGACGGTGAATCTTATTATGGCCCCCGTTTTCAGAATCTTTAGAGCTCTCTTTTTTTAAAAAAGTTTGGCCGTGTTTTTTCTTAGGTTAGTTGTCTTATTTGACCCCGCTAATTGCCCCTCCCTACTCTTGATATTGGTTTGGTGTGTGCCCTACCTGCGACAATAGCAGTTGTCTATTTGTTGCCCATATTGTGTAATTATTTAATTTGTCTGAGGGTCTGTGCCTGGCATTCCCTATTTTTGTAAAAAATTACATTAAATTTCTGTTCCCACACGTGAAATATGTTGTCCCTCATTTCTGCATGGTGTTTGGAATTTGACCGCGAAAATGTTTACTGCTGACCAGCTACAGTAGGCCACATGCTCCATCCAGCAACAGAAACATATGTAGAGGGGAATTTATCTGAAACCTTAGTTAGGCAGCATTACGGTCCACTACTTTTTGGTGTATTCCCCAGCCCGCACAGGTGTTCTTACCATCATTGTCTGTGGTCTCCAACATGGGATACTATTAATGGTGGCAGGCTTCAACAGCTTGCAGATGTGTACGTTGTAAGCCACATTTCTGATTGATGGTGTAACAGCATTGGGTCACTTTTCATCTCAATTTCATTAATATAGGTTTGCTGGTTGCTCGACACACGGCATGCTGACATTGTGGCCCTTGTGTACCAAAATGTGTTATGGACCCCTTCCTCTGCCTAAACCGGTAACGCCATTGAGTTGTCCTTGATGGGGTTAACGTGACCCGTAAACCGACCCAAAAGTTTTACATACATGTGTGCTTACATAGAGAGAATGACATCAAAGTTTTATGTAAACAGTTTTATTACAGGTCACTAAGTGCCATACCATGCACACCAAGGACACATTGGTGTGTTAGTGTATGAAAAACCAGGATTGACTTGTGATGGTGCAAATGTTGGACACTATAAGAAAAGAGCCCAACGGGTTAGGGCCAACATGGTTCATACGGTCCAAATGTTGGACACTATAAGAAAAGAGCCCAACGGGTTAGGGCCAACATGGTTCATACGGTCCAAATGTTGGACACTATAAGAAAAGAGCCCAACGGGGGCTTAAACATAACAAACAAACAATGCCAAAATGGCATAAATATGAAGAATTGGTCCAACATGGACAACAGTCTTTGAGGTACTGAATTACCCGGCCAGTGTCTCTTTGTCACCAGGTTAAGGTAGGCCACCATGTCCTTGCTGTAGGGCAGCCAACATGTCCCGCAAGCGTAGGACGTGCCCGATATGTGTGGTGAGAGCCGACTGGAGCTGTATGTCAAACTCTAAGTGCGCCTTGATGATGTCATCCAAAGTGGGTACACCTGTATTGGGAAGATGACCACAGTTACCAAACAGTCTTTGGGGATATTTCAAACTCTTTGGTCCAAAGATGCTCCTTACCCTGCTGATCGCCATCCTGTGACCTTTCAGGGGTTGATGGGGACGCACTTAGTCTCCAGCCCGCAGCTCCTGCACGTTCGCCATCTGCGCCAAAAATTAAGTGTACCTATTAATAGACATTCTGTGACTCAAATGAGGGCAGAGAGAGCAACATTACACATACAGATATCTCAACTTTGGTTTCTAAAGCATGTTCTTTTGGAGAGAAATAATGGGCACATTCCTCAATTTAGCGAAAGTTCAAAAATTGAGAAAGGTAGCCATAATTGAACTTCAAACACACATTCCCAAACAATATCTGCTACATTATCTGTGTGTGTGATGTGCCCCATAAACCACACACTCACTACAGTAGGCATGGTCGATTAAACACAATTTTAAACTTACCTCCAGAGTCCGCAAAGTTTGGGTCCTGTTCATCCGCCGCCATCTCATCCTTGCCAGGCCCTGTTGAGGATGGCATGGTGTAGGGCTCGGCCGCCCACGTATCCTCCTCATCTCCCTTTTGGGGAGGCCACACTGTTGGGGTCTGCCAGCAACATCTCCTCCTCACCAGGCCCTGTTGGGGATCGGATGGTGTAGGGCTCGGCCGCCCACGTATCCTCCTCATCTTCCGTGTCTGGGGACATTGCGAAGCCAGGGCTAGGCAGGGAGCTGGACACTGTTGCAGGTGGGGGAACAGGGGGGCTCGGGCTCTGTGGCCACAGGACATGGCCTGGTTGCAATAAGGGCCCTGGGCTGGAGGGTGACGAATCATCCCCATCAGCCTGTTGTCCAGCATCCTCGGCCTCCTGTGGGCTGGTTGGTGAGGGCATGTATTCATCCTCCTCCAACCATGGCTGGGAGGAGTTGGTTGAGGACTCCTCTGTTGCAGAGTGGCCGGACCCCTCTTCGCTGTGTTCCTGGACCGCAGCAGCTGGCAGGTCGTGAGCATTATGCCCACTCGGACTTGGGGGGGATGATGCAGCTGCCGCCGGCAGTGGCGGTGTCTCCAGTGGCCCTGCACCAGGCGGAACATGCTGCCCCTCTTCCGAAGAAGAATCCTCAGTACCTGTATTGTGAGGCACAATGGAGATGCTTTTATGAGAAAGTTGGTACAAAGAATTTGGGCCTATACTTTGAAATTGATGTGAACTTATGTTTTGGGATTGTGAGTTTGGCCCACAGCGCAAAAGTGTAGGGGCTCACTTACAATTTGGGGTCACTCACACTTGGAGAGGTGTAAGCACCGTTTTGCTGAGCCATGTGCAAGCCTCTGCAGGCAGCAGCCAGACCTAGGCTTTGTAATGAGAGACACGGTGCCTGCCGATGCATGCAGACCGGCATGCACTCCCATTGGTCACCATTCGAGGTTGCCTTCCTGGTGTGGAGGGGAGTGTGTGATCTTTGGCCATGGGTACGTATGCACACAGATCAGTCATTTAATGCGATAGGGCTGACGTTTTGACCACGTCCCGTGGTCTTTATCAAAATATCGCTGTCTAGTCTTCTAACAATATGGATATATTGCACCTATTGAACTCACAGGTCCTGTAGTGACTAGTTGGTGCTTTTGTTGTTCTCTGATGGTGTTGGTTGTCTTTAGAGATGTCAATAGCAGATATAAGGGGGCTCTCTTTTATTGTGATATGTGCCCCAAGGAATGTACCTTCCCAGGTCTGGGCCTGTGAGTAGGATCAGTTCCTCCTGCTCCGGGGTCTAACAGCACGTTCTGCGCCTTGGCCCCCAGGGACCCCTACACTAGCACCTCTACCACCTCAATCCTCTTTCCTTCCCCTCCTTTTCTTCCCCATTTTTATTTATTTATTTATTTATTTTTCCCCTCTTTTACTTTCTTCCCCATTTTTTTTTTTTTTTTTTTTTTTTTCTGCTATCAGCTCTTTTCCTCTCTTTCCCTCCCCTCCTTTTCTTCCCCATTTTTATTTATTTATTTATTTATTTATTTTTCTTTTCCCCTCTTTTACTTTCTGTTATCAGCTCTTTTCTTCTTTTTTCCTCCCCTCCCCCTCTTCTTCCCCATATTTTTTCTTTTAACTCTTTTAAAACCTGCAGGTATGTGATTGGTAGAAATAATTGATGTATATTTGACACACATGCGAGAGGGGGCTGTTTTTTGCTTTTAAATTGTATATATTCTTTTTGTCTGTATTGCCATTGTACTGACGATTAAGTGGGCTAGACCCACGAAACGCGTCCAGGAGCTCCTTTGGAGCATGTGTGATTTTAAAATTTTTGAAATAAAAAGGAATTTTGTGGCACCGGATTCTACACTTTTTTCTATCCATTATTCAGGGGTGTAGATATAAATCACCGATACCCAAAGCAAATGATGCAATGAACCCCGAACTATTGTGAAGATACAACTCCCTTCATCTCCTCACAAACGAGCAAAGAATGATGGGAAATAGTATCAACCACAAGTAAAAAATGTAGTATGGGGACAATAAATCACAGGCCCCCTAAGACATTTACACCCAGACCCGAAGATAAATTCAGACCCCAGACCAGACCCAAAGATAAAAGCAGAGGACAGGCCAGACCTCAAGATGAAAGCAGAGACCAGACCTCAAGAGGAAAGCAGACCCCAGAATAGACCTCAAGAGGAAAGCAGACCCCAAGATAAATTCATACCCCAGACCAGACCTCAAGATGAAAGCAGAGCCAAGACCAGACCTCAAGATGAATTCAGAGCCCAAGATGAAAGCAGAACCCAGACAAGACCTCAAGATGAAAGCAGAGCCCAGACAAGATCTCAAGATGAAAGCAGAGCCCAGACCAGACCTCGAGATGAAAGCAGAGCCCAGACCAGACCCCAAGATGAAAGCAGAGCCCAGACCAGGTCTCAAGATAAAAGCAGAGGACAGACCAGACTTCAAGATAAAAGCAGAGAGCAGACCTCAAGAGGAAAGCAGACCCCCAAGATAAATTCATACCCCAGAAAGCAGAGCCAAGACCAGACCTCAAGATGAATTCAGAGCCCAAGATGAAACCAGAGCCCAGACAAGACCTCAAGATAAAAGCAGAGCCCAGACCAGACGCCAAGATGAAAGCAGAGCCCAGACCAGGTCTCAAGATAAAAGCAGAGCCCAGACCAGACCTCATGATAAAGTCAAACCCCAGATCAGATCCAAAAAGTAATTCAGACAAAATTAATTGTGTACCCTACATGATCCTCAACTTGGATTGGTTTAACACTAGCATCGCGACTGGATCAGGTTAAAGGCGGGTTCATCCATATCTTGCCATGTGTTCGCAAACGCATGCCCCCGCAGCTGCCGGACACCTGATCCGGTCGGGGAGAGAATGGGAAAAAATTTACTATAATGTATTCTGCATATGTATAGAATATTGGGCATTTGGGGAGGGCTGTACGAGTGGTTTTGCACCACTACTTTATTACTGTCACTGTTTGAAGTCCCATCAGCTTTTAGTGGACCCTTGATATAGACAATGGAGATGTGTGGGTTCAAATCCGGTTTGCAGCAAATTATTTTATATATACATAATTTATATTTTTTGTTTTTAAAGATGATCAGATATATGATCATTATGATGTTAAAGTTAAGCAGTTTTAGAAATGTGCAAAAGGTTGTTATAAATTGGTTGATGTTTAATGGATTATAAAGTAGAATGTAATTTTATTGAAACAGGGGCATTCACGCCGGAACTGACGTCCCTCCCCTTCATATTTGATGTCACAAATGTTTGTATATAAATTAATTTGATCAAAGATCTGTAATATATGCCCTGAGGAAGTGGTCAGGTGACCACGAAACGCATCCGCGGTGCCAGTGTGTTGTGTGTGTTGTGCGATGTGTGCTGAATAAACAATCCTTATCTACTCCTGCTGGTCAGCACAGTGCATATCCTGGAATCACTATAAACAGCTTCTCCCTATCTCTCAAGGCAACTGCAGTGACTAGGTTTATTAACCAGTTGTGGGTGTCACAACAAAAGGAGGTGAGTGAATCCCTGCAAGCCCCTTTCGTGTCCCCTGGTAACTTCTCTATGTGCGCTCCCCTCCCCCCTCTTTTCGTATATTAGTTTTGCTGGCATATCGGGACTGATCTACGCATAGAAGCATGATCTATGCCGCATTTGGTGATAGTAATAAAGTAGTGGTATAAAACCACTCGTGCAGCCCCTCCTCAGGTGCCCACATACTATAAGTATTCATGCAATAGATTTTATTCACGTTTTTGTACAATAACATAGGGCACAAGCTGTTTTTCTAAGGCAGGGGTAGATGCATTGTGAGGTGCAGGAACTACTCTGGGCATGCTCAGTGGGGTAAAACGAATCCGGATGGACGGATCCGCCCCATCCTGATCCGTCCACCATTGGATCCCATTTTATTTTTGTACGAATCCAAAGGCAGTAGGCTTTTAGAGGAACACCAAAAATGCCACATGGTTTGGCCAGAGATGGTGACAAAAAAACTGATGTGGCTGGATCAGGATGAATCTTGATGCCACTACATGCCACCTGCGGCCCTGTTTAAGTATAGGTATCAGGATGCTTCAGGATTTGGATGGATATGGACACAAGACAAACTACAACTGACACCACCCTTACTCCTCTTTGTTCTTGAAACACTGTATCTTTATGAACAGACGCCTCTATTCCACAGCTCTTGGCGCTAGCAATCATCTGTACTTCATGTGCTGGGGCCATTAAGGCTACATTAAGACACAGCGTTTTTGCGGATCCGTTTTTGGTGCAGTTTCTGCAACAAAAAACTGATCCTTTTTTGCAAAAAAATATCACAAACATCATCTGTTTGTGCTGCTTTTTTGCTCTGTTTTGGAGGACACAGACACACATATTTGCTCACCTTCCCCATGATCCCATGGTGATCTCCAGCAATGTTCTCATCCCGGGAAGCTGCAGGACCTCGGAGTTATGTGTTTGGTGCTTCTAGGACCTGGCACTGCACCATGTGACTGAGTGACCTCACTAGCACCAAACACATAACTCATGTATTTTTGTGAAACCAATAAGGGACGGAGAGGTACGGCACCTCTGGTTGGGGTAGCAGCAACTGGTGTACATGAGAGCTAGGAATTAGTTCTCAGGTACATTAAAACAAGCCAGCTCCAGTTTAATCAAGTTATAATATACATAACTCACATGTCCTGCAGCCTCCTGGGATAAGACCATCCCTGGAGATCTCCATGGGAGTGCAGGGAGGTGAGTAATTAACCCCTTCAGGACCCAGCCTATTTTGACCCTAAAGACCTTGGCCTTTTTTGCAATTCTGACCAGTGTCCCTTTATGAGGTTATAACTCGGGAACGCTTCAACCGATCCTAGCGATTCTGAGATTGTTTTTTCGTGACATATTGGGCTTCATGCTAGTATTAAATTTAAGTCGATAATTTTTGCGTTTATTTGTGAAAAAATTAAAAATATGGCAAAAATTTTGAAAATTTCACAATTTTCACATTTTTTATTTTTTTTTCTGATAAACAAGAGAGATATGTGACAGAAAAAAGTTATTAAATAATATTTCCCACATGTCTACTTCACATCAGCACAATTTTGGAAAAAAAAAACATTTTTTGTTAGGACGTTATAAGGGTTCAAAGTTCATGAGCAATTTTTCATTTTTCAACCAAAATTTACAAAACCATTTTTTTTAGTGACCACATCACATGTGAAGTCCCTTTGAGGGGCGTACATGACAGAAAACACCCAAAAGTGACACCATTCCAAAAACTGCACCCCTCAAGCTACTCAAAACTACATTCAAGAAGATTATTAACCCTTCAGGTGCTTCACAGGAATTAAAGCAAAGTGGAAACAAAAAATGGATATTTTAATTTTTTATCAAAAATGTTCTTTTAGCCTCAATTCTTTCATTTTCACATGGGCAACAGGATAAAATGGATCTTAAAATGTGTTGTGCAAATTCTCCCGAGTAAATCGATACCTCATATGTGGTCATAAACCACTGTTTGGGCGCACGGCAGGGCTCAGAAGTGAAGGAGCGCAATTTGAATTTTGGAGCTAATTTTACATTCAAAAAGTAAAATTGCGCTCCTTCCCTTCTGAGCCCTGCTGTGTGCCCAAACAGTGGTTTATGACCACATATGAGGTATCGGTGTACTCAGAAGAAATTGCCCAACAAATTTTAGGATGAATTTTATGCTGTTGCCATGTGAAAACGAAAAAATGTAGGCTAAAAGAAAATTTTTGTGATAAAAAAAAGTACTATTTCATTTTCACAGATCAATTTGTAAAGCACCTGGGGGTTCAATATGCTCATTACCTATCTAGATATGTTCCCTGGGGGGGTCTAGTTTCCAAAATGGGGTCACTTGTGGGGGAGCTCCAATGTTTAGGCACACAGGGGCTCTCCAAACGCGACATGGTGTCCGCTAACAATTTGAATAAAAATCAGCTCAAATTGTTAGCGGACACCATGTTGCGTATGGAGAGCTGCTGTGTGACTAAACATTAGAGCTCCCCCACAAGTGACCCCATTTTGGAAACTACACCCCTCAAGGAACGTATCTAGATGCATAGTGAGCACTTTGAACCCCCAGGTGCTTCACAAATTGATCCGTAAAAATGAAAAAATAAATTTTTTGTGGAAAAAAAAAAGAACTTTTTTATTTTTATGGATCAATTTGTGAACCACTTGGGGGTTCAAATGCTCACTATGCATCTAGATACGTTCCTTGGGGGTGTAGTTTCCAAAATGGGGTCACTTGTGGGGGAGCTCCAATGTTTAGGCACACAGGGGCTCTCCATACGCGACATGGTGTCCGCTAACAATTGGAATTGTTAGCGGACTCCATGTCGCGTATGGAGAACCCCTGTGTGCCACTAGCATTGCCACCAGCACAAGGGCAACTGGAAGAGTTGGGGTACAGCACCAGAAAATGGCACCTCTAATGTGCTATTTTCTGGCGTGGCTGTGACTTGCAATTTGCAGCGTGGGGGGGCCACAACATTTGGGTCTCTTCACGATGAGGATTACAGCCCCCCAACTGCCAAGTTGTACCTGGCTGGCATCCAAAAATAAGGCAAAGCTCCTTGTCATTTTATTGGTAGAAGTAAAAAAAAAATGGCATGGGGCTCTGCCATATTTTTGGTCCAGCCAGGTACAACTTGGCAGCTACGGACTGCCACCAGCCCCCAGCTGCCTCGTCATACCTGGCTGGAACCAAAAATACAGCGAAGCCTATTTTTTTTTTATTTCTAGAATTATTTCTAGAAAAAAAATGACATAGGGCTCCGCCATATTTTTGATCCAGCCAGGTACAACTTGGCAGCTACGGATTGCCACCAGCCCCCAGCTGCCTCGTCATACCTGGCTGGAACCAAAAATACAGCGAAGCCTATTTTTTTTTTATTTCTAGAATTATTTCTAGAAAAAAAATGACATAGGGCTCCGCCATATTTTTGGTCCAGCCAGGTACAACTAGGCAGCTGGGAGTGGAATCCTCAGCATAGAGAGGCCCAAGCGTTCTGGGCCCCCCATGCTGCGAATTGCAGCCCGCAGCCGCCCCAGAAAATGGCGCATTCATTGAAGCGCCATTTTCTGGCGCTGTACCCAGGCTCTTCCAGTTGCCCTGGTGCCGGTGGCAAACTGGGTAATAAAGGGGTTAATGCCAGCTTTTTATTGGCAGCTGGCACTAAGCCCGAGATTCATAATATAGGGCCAATGCTAGACCCGCCATTAGGAATCTCTGGTAAATAGTCAGAAAATACACACAGAGAAAAATCTTTTTATTTGGAAAAAAAAACACAAACAAAATTCGGACTCCATCTTTATTGTAAAGATCCGACGTAGTCCACAACGAAGGTCCCACGACGCTCGATCGCCTCCGACGTAGTCCACAACGAAGATCCCACGACGCTCGATCGCCTCTGCTACATCCAGAGACTGCAGCAAGGGATCAAGTGTCCTCTTCTTGTAGTCTCTGGGATCAACGTCATGGTGCACGGTATGGCACATCATTGCCATACCATGCACCATGACGCTGATCCCAGGGACTACAACAAGAGGACAGCTGATCCCTTCTTGTAGTCTCTGCGATCAGCGTCATGGTGCACGGTATGGCACATCATTGCCATACCATGCACCATGACGCTGATCCCAGGGAGTACAACAAAAGGACACTTGATCCCTTGTTGTAGTCTCTGGGATCAGCGTCATGGTGCATGGTATGGCAATGATGTGCCATACTGTGCACCATGACGCTGATCCCAGAGACTACAACAAGGGATCAAGTGCTCCCTTGTTGTAGTCTCTGGGATCAGCGTCATGGTGCATGGTATGGCAATGATGTGCCATACCGTGCACCATGACGTTGATCCCAGAGACTACAAGAGGACAGTTGATCCCTTATTGTAGTCTCTGGGATCAGCGTCATGGTGCACTGTATGGCAATGATCTGCCATACTGTGCACCATGACGCTGATCCCAGAGACTACAACAAGGGATCAAATGCTCCCTTGTTGTAAGTCTCTGGCGATAGTGGATCCAATCACCATGGAATCTAAGTGCTGTGATCTATGAGATCACAGCACTTAGGGGGTTAACACAGACCAGGGCACAGCAATCACACAGATGCTGTGCCCTGGCTGTGACACTGCTCCTCTGCACCCTCATCTCCATGCTGGGAGATGACTGTGCAGAGGAGCCGACAGAAGCAGCAGGACGGCGCAGGAAGAGGACAGCAACAGAGAAGATAGAAGACAGAAGACACAGCAGACCGGAGGACAGAGGGAGAAGAGCGGAGGAAAGAGGGACAAGACCGGAGGACAGAGGAGAAGAAAGAAGACAGGTGAGAGGCCAGGAGCAGCATCGGTGGTCACCGGAGAGCGGGGGAAGTGGACCGGAGGGCAGGGGGAGAGACCAGAGGGGAGGGGGGAGATCCGGAGGCGCAGGGGGGAGATCGGAGGTGCAGGGAGGAGATCGGAGGCGCAGGGGGGAGATCGGAGGCGCAGAGGGGAGATCGGAGGCGCAGGGGGGAGATCGGAGGTGCAGGGGGGAGATCGGAGGTGCAGGGGGGAGATCGGAGGCGCAGGGGGGAGATCGGAGGCGCAGGGGGGAGATCGGAGGGCAGCAGGGGAGATCAGAGGGCAGCGAGGGAGATCCGGAGGGCAGGGGGGCACATTGGCAGCCAGGGGAGAGCAGAGGGCCCGGGATCGGCGGCACAATTGCGGCGGCTTAGGAGGGAGGGGACCCGCCGGTCATGCCGCCCCCTCATCTGATTGGAGGGAGACGCTCTCTCCAATCAAATCTGAGGGGGGGTGACACAGGACCCCTTATCCAGCCAATGCCTGATGCTATCCAGCATCAGGCCTTGGCTGGATTGTAATATCTCACCATGTTTCATTGGTGAGATATTACATTGACTCCGATTGGCAGTTTCACTTTCACTTCACTGCCAATCGGAGCGGTCCTAGCCCCGGGGGGGCTAAGCCACCCCCCCTGGGGTACAGTGCAGGTCCTTCCATACCTGCGGCTGTATTAACCCCTTAGTGACCGCGGTTAATAGAGCCGCAGGACGGGAAACTGGCGAGGACGCAGCATATGCGTCCAAGGTCGGGAACGAACTTGTTTTCAGGACGCATATGCTGCGTCCTGGGTCGTGAAGGGGTTAAAGCAGCAGAAAACGTCCAACAAATTGACAGCTCATTCTTTGTGAGAATCCGTTTTTGAGCCAAAAGCGGATCTTCACCAAACGTTCTGTCTTAATGACAGATCATGAAATGCATTGACTTTGCTGGGATGCTCAGAGACACTACATTTCATTGCAAAAACGGATCCTCACAAAACGCAGCAAAAATGCTGAGTCTGAATGTATCCTTAGTCTGAGGTCCCAGAGCAGATGCCCTAGTGGCTTCTCCTGTAGGGATATTCCTGCAACCAATGTCTCCTCAACGTAGGAACACTCAATCCATATGAACAGGAATCACAATCATCTTAAAGTTAGGCGGATTAGATAACACTAAACATGCGCCATGTTTATGAAAAATGGATGCCAAATTTAATCCAATTCTACAAAATGTATAACATACTAGAAGCAAGATGGGGAATGACCAGACAAATAACTATGATTGGCGTTGATTACTAGTGGGCGACACCAAGTCTGAGGCTACATTCAGATGCACTGTTTTTTTTCTTTTCTATTGTGCTGCATTTTTGGCTGCAAAACAGGAGCCGTCCTCCAAAAAGCAGAAAAAAACGGATCACCCATTACTGATCCGCTTTTTGCTGCGTTTGTGGTGCTGTTTTTTCCCTATTAACAATGGCTCCTATGGGAAAAGCGGATCAGAAAAACCTCACAGAAAGTAACATGCTTATTCGTAAAACTGAGCCTCCTAAAGTGAAAAAAAGGATCACTTTAGAAGGGCACAGTCTGAAGGGCAAAACATTAAAACCTATTGACTTGGCTGGTATCTCATTTGAGTGATCTGTTTTGTGCAGTGCACCACTAAAAACGGATGCAAAAAGTCACAGTCTGAATATAGCTTTCATTTTGTGACCCAGTGCTAATCATATTCTATAGCATGTGAAATGATCCCAGCAGACAAACTCTTCTCATGTATCTCTATACAGGGAGCTCCCTCTAGTGGTGACTGCAGACAGGATCTTATGTATCTCTCTACACAGGGAGCTCCCTCTTGTGACTGCAGACAGGATTTTAGAATGTATCTCTGTATACAGGGAGCTCCCTCTTGTGGTGGCTGCAGATATAATGTTATCATGTATCTCTGTATACTGTAAGCTCCCCCTAGTGGTGGATGCAGACAGAATCTTATCATGTATCTCTGTATACAGGGAGCTCCCTCTTGTGATGACTGCAGAAAGGATCTTATCATGTATCTCTGTATACAGAGAGCTCCCCCTAGTGGTGACTGCAGACAGAATCTTATCATGTATCCCTGTATATAGGGAGCTTCCCCCTAGTGGTGACTGCAGACACAATCTTCTCATGTATCTCTATACAGTGAGCTCCCCCTAGTGGTGACCCCAGACAGAGCTGTATGTCTTGCGAATATAACTGTTTGTCCATTACAGGAATCTGCTGCTCCCAGTCGAAATTTCTGAAGATCTTGTGTGGGTTCGATACCGTGTCGATATATACCGTGCCGAGGGTCTACCACAGATTAATCCCTATGTTGAAATTTCGTTTGCAGGGCAAAAGGTAATAAGGAAATGGCGTTTGGGGGGCAGTCATGTCATTATTGTTGAATTTATTGCTCAATTGCGGAAGGCCAACGGATCGACACTGGTCCGGCAACTGTGATCTCCAGCAATCTGCTGTAACGGCTGTGGATCGATGCACATTCCTTTATTGGTGGCCACTACAGCATTAATTTGGTATCACAGCAGCCCATGGGGCCCTCCAGAGGAGGAGCTAATATTTACAACTACTTTCAGTTCTGGATATTAGGGAAGGATCCTAGTGGATCTCCTCTATTTTTTTTAAATCAGATACATTTTTATTGATTCACAGTGTAATCATAAACAGAATCTTCATATAAATTTTAATAAACATTTCCCATAATAAAGTAGCCCTCCCTCCATCCCCCCTCTCCCAACAGTACCCTTGCCCAATATAGTACAGCCAATAATATAAATTCTGCATAAGCAAACATTATCTCCATCACCTTCCCCAGTTCTGTAGTAATATCTATATATGCTCCATCTCATGTCTATACATCATCCTTCCATGGCGTCCAGAGCCTGTCATACAATTTAGTATTTTTCCTCTTATAGTAGATGGTTTCTTCCATTTTTACAAGATAGTCACCCTGCTTAACATACTCTTGCCTAGAGGGAGGTTCCACTCCAATCCAATATTTAGCTATTAGTTACCTTGCCACATATAAAAGTCTTGCTATTGAACTTTTCCCAATATTATCTACTGGGATTTCTTCCACATATCCTAATATGCACACTACTGGGACTCTGGGGATACTACAGCTGTACTTCCCTTCAATCAAAGTTAGGACTACCACCCAGAAGGACGGGAGTCTCGGGCACTCCCACATCATATGTACAATGCCCGCCGCCTCAGATCCACATCTTGGACACTGAGTTCAAGCGAACTCCGATTTTAAACAGAAAATCCGGAGATCTATATGCTCTATGAATAGTAAGAAATTGGGACATCCTCCCTGGTTCGCTGAGGGATAGCTTAGGGATATATTCCAAAATGGATTCCCATTTATCTTCCTCTATGACCCCCTTATCTGCTTCCCATTTCTTTTGTGTCAACATAGGGTGCTTTAGCAGGAAAGTGTGCAATAGATCTTTATACACTGAGGAAATTACACCCCTCGTACTCCCCTCTATACAAATATAATCAAGGACAATGTCTCCCTGGATGTGACTCACCGTGGCCGGCGGACTCCGGTTTATACAGGCGATTCTTCTCCTTCCTTGTCACGGGTGGACCGCGCCTGCCGGTAGTGGGGCCCGGTGTAGTGCAGATCAAAAAGTTAAGACGTCTTGCGGGAACAGATTAAAGGGGTTTTAATTTGTTTTCTTCGTGACGCCACCTATGAGTAGTTCGGTAAGGGCTACCGACGCTGCGGAACCTCCGGGGTGATGGACAGCAGCAAGATGTTACGCTCCCCACAGGCTGAGCGGTGATCCCCGGAGGATGGAGCTGCTCAAGATGTTGTGCGGCAGCTGCGGTTACCTCTTAGTTAATGACGGACAGTTCATAAGGAATCACAGACACAGGAAGTCTCTATAACGGTTCTTTACTGTAACCATGAAGGCAATACACGGTATGCAGTGGTTACAGATAGCGGACCGGGTGGACTCAGCAGTGGTAGTGTTCCTCAGAGATCCGTAAGTGTTCCTCCATTCTACCTGTCTTGTTCTAACCAATGTCGCCCAGGAATACCAGGTCGGGTACGGGAGGCTGCTTCAATGCCCTATCCATCTGTGTACTCTGTGGATGTTTTGGGGAGCATTGGATCCCTCAGTAGGTACACCGCTGGTTAGAACGACTGGTTGGTGGTGGGGTGCTCCTATAAAGCTGCTCCTCCACGGGGCTGGTTCGCGTGACAGAGGTGAACTGCTGCCAGCTTCGGTACCAGTGATCCGGCTGTAAATTGTGGGCACGGGAGTCTTTTGGGAACCCGTGTAATAATGCCCATTCCCGGATGATAAGGCCTCAGGTGCTGACACCCGTCCGGTGACGGCCCAGGGGCCCGCACGGGGTGCGGAGCCCCCGCTCCTCTCCTATCTCGAGGGTTCTCTCTCTTCTTCTGTTCTGATCTGTTCTGTTTCACTGCACTCCACCCCCCAGGGCCTATGATTGGTCCCCTGTTCTAGGTGTTGCATGTTGAGTTGGATCTCTGAGTTAACTATTTCATTGCTGAGTCAGAGGATATTGCGGCTGCAATACCCTCTTGTGACGCACTCGTTGCGGGGCGCCACACTCCCCCTTGGTTGAATACGCTTGTCCCCAAGCGTCCCACTACCCACATTACAGAGGTTTTTTTTTTTTTATATTTTATAACAGGTAATACACTTTTATTAATGACAAGTCATATATGCATAAAAGTGAGGTAGATAAACAGGTTAACACATTGTGCGGACCCGGCGGGCGGTCGGCTGTCCTTAGAATAAAAGTTCAGGCTGTAGCCGCCAAGTCGCGGTGTTACGGTGCAAACAGGAAGAAGTCTCTTTTAATAGCAAAGTTCAAACAACAACAGTCACTTATGAATGGCAGTGTTCCGGACTCGTATGGCGAACCACCCATCACAACATATATGGCGCTCATAGGTTACAATGTCCCCTCTATACAAGTCTCTGCTTGGATGGCCTCGCGGTAGTTGCGATTCCACATCACGGCGCCCCACAAACACTTCAGTACTCACACCCTCCTCCCTTACGAATCCCCACCCAGTGGACAAGTTAAATGTGCTTACCCACCCGGTTTTACGGAATTGTTCAGGCAATGGAGATTGGCGGCGGGCCTCGGCACGAGCCTGCATGTTGGCTTGCAGTCGAGTGTGCCACTCGTCTCTCCGGATACGACGTACCTCTTCGTCGGAGTGATGCGGCGTGTGGATAAAGTCACTACGGCGTGCTGGTTGTTGAACCGCTCGAGCTTGGTGGGCAGTCTGGAGTGGAGCCCGGTTCAACGGAACCGGAGAAGATACTGTTGCGGCGGCACCCGACCAGTGCACCCGAGCTGATCGCCCGGCAGAAGGGTTCCTTGTGTCTCCCCAGGCGAACCCGGTGTAGAGATCCTCAGCTGGACTGTAGGTCTCCTCGTCATCCTCCTCCACCTCCTCGATGACTACGTCGGGCTGCTCGGCTGGCGAAGATAATGGGATGGAATCCTCTGGATCGGTGGGTGGCTGTGCGACAAAGTTCTCATCTGGATCGTTGTGCAGGACTTCCAGGCTGCCTGCCTCTTCTTCTGTAGCAGCGGGAAGTGTGTTTTCAATCCCGGTCACCAGGTAGGCCTCTGTAGTTGCAGAGGAGGCCTCCGGTTCAGGGAGAAACAGGCGACAGTCTCGGTAGTGTGGAAACTAGTCGCGGGTTCCACAGGTGGAACCAGGTAGATGTCAGCTTCTTCGTGGGAGCGTATTGGAAGCTCCGGCTCTGGAACGGGATCGGCTGCGGTATCGTCCGCTGGAACGGGTCGAGTTGTGGTCCTCACTGGAATAACACAGTCTATGGGCTCCGGTGACGAAGCAGGACAGGCGGTGGGCGACGGTGAGGCTGTTGAAAAGCTGGCGATGTCGTCTGGGCTTGGAGAAGTCTACCCGGTCGGCTCTGCTGCATCGCATGATGGAGTCTTCTGCCTAGGGTCGCGCTCCAGCTGCGAATCGTCCACTCCACTGTCTCAAGTAGTCGCACCCGGAGGTCTTGTAGAGCCTCTAGCCAGAAGTCGGGGCTGCCGTCTATAGTAAGGGCAGGATCCGGACACGGTTGGCCTATGGCTGCTCTGGCCTCCGCCTCGACCTCCCGCATTAGGTCTTGGAGTCTCGTGCTGGCCATTCTTCTTGGAGGGAAACCACACCCGTTCAACCGGTAAGACGTTCTGGTAGAGCTCGTGAAGAAGTCTTCTCTCTCTGTCGGTGTGTCTATTTATGACACTCCCATTTCCTCTGGGCTTGTGTAGTCCAATCGTGGGAAAAGTCTTTGGGTCCGCCCCCATGGTTGATTCGAGCAATCAGGGCGGACAAAGAGTTTGGCGCCTTTTGTCTTTAGCCCTCCCTCGATGAGGGGGGGGGTTGACTCACTCCTGGGCTTCACGTGGCGGCTTCTTGTGGCGGGAACGCCATCTTGGGCGCCATCTTGGCCCGACGGTGTAAAGGCGGGAAAGTTCTTTTAGGGACGAACAAAGTCCAATTGTAGACAATAAAGTCCAGTTTAAGCACAATATACCCGTTGGGTAACGGGCCTGCTCGTATCCTGTTCGTGACGCCGAATTCTGACTCACCGTGGCCGGCGGACTCCGGTTTATACAGGCGATTCTTCTCCTTCCTTGTCACGGGTGGACCGCGCCTGCCGGTAGTGGGGCCCGTTGTAGTGCAGATCAAAAAGTTAAGACGTCTTGCGGGAACAGATTAAAGGGGTTTTAATTTGTTTTCCTCGTGACGCCACCTATGAGTAGTTCGGTAAGGGCTACCGACGCTGCGGAACCTCCGGGGTGATGGACAGCAGCAAGATGTTACGCTCCCCACAGGCTGAGCGGTGATCCCCGGAGGATGGAGCTGCTCAAGATGTTGTGCGGCAGCTGCGGTTACCTCTTAGTTAATGACGGACAGTTCATAAGGAATCACAGACACAGGAAGTCTCTATAACGGTTTCTTTACTGTAACCATGAAGGCAATACACGGTATGCAGTGGTTACAGATAGCGGACCGGGTGGACTCAGCAGTGGTAGTGTTCCTCAGAGATCCGTAAGTGTTCCTCCATTCTACCTGTCTTGTTCTAACCAATGTCGCCCAGGAATACCAGGTCGGGTACGGGGAGGCTGCTTCAATGCCCTATCCATCTGTGTACTCTGTGGATGTTTTGGGGAGCCTTGGATCCCTCAGTAGGTACACCGCTGGTTAGACGACTGGTTGGTGGTGGGGTGCTCCTATAAAGCTGCTCCTCCACGGGGCTGGTTCGCGTGACAGAGGTGAACTGCTGCCAGTTTCGGTACCAGTGAACCGCTTGTAAATTGTGGGCACGGGAGTCTTTTGGGAACCCGTGTAATAATGCCATTCCCGAGATTAAGGCCTCAGTGCTGACACCCTCCGGTGACGGCCCAGGGCCCGCACGGGTGCGGAGCCCCCCTCCTTCCTATCTCGAGGGTTCTCTCTCTTCTTCTGTTCTGATCTGTTCTGTTTCACTGCACTCCACCCCCCAGGCCTATGATTGGTCCCCTGTTCTAGGTGTTGCATGTTGAGTTGGATCTCTGAGTTAACTATTTCATTGCTGAGTCAGAGGATATTGCGGCTGCAATACCCTCTTGTGACCACATTCGTTGCGAGGCGCCACAGATGTTCATTCCACCTTGTTTACGTTGCTGTGTTAATTGAAAGTCTGCCTGAAGAGCCTCAAACGACCTTAGATTCCGGCCCACCACCATTTGTGAGACCTAACTAATTCTCCTGCTCCTCCATTCTTTCATTTCCTCTCAATTTGAACAATTCGTTCAAATTTTCATTAAGCCAAGCAGGAGTGTATACTGTCAATCTCTCTGTCCCTGATCTTTTTCACTCTTGTCCACAGTTTGTGAAGTACGCCAAAATGTCGGATGTGTTTTACTCAGTCTCCCTAAGAGTCCCATTTCTTTTTTTTTTTTTTTTCTTTTTTTTATATAATTCTTTATTTAGTTATAGATTTTCATAAACAAAGATATGCATAATAGCTCATTCAGTCAGTATAATTTGTAGTAGCGAAAACATAATACACGTAATAACCGTAAATGAACACTTAAAGAAAAGAAAAAAGAGATAGAAGAGAGATCTGGTAGGGTGAGAGCATGGAAAGAAGTCATATGGGAGGGGTAAGAGAGGATTAGAGAGTAGATAATGGGAAGGGGATGGAAGGATGGGGAAGAGTGGGACTTCTGTCTCCCAACCCAACAGGATATGAACTTCTAGCTGGCGGAAGAACCAAGATAATTTCTATATTCCTCCATCTGTTGAAATTGCATCCAGTCAAACCAGGTGTCTCGGAAATTGGTATAAGTATCATGAAGTGATGAGGTCAAATCCTCCATATGCATGAGGTCATTGACCTTCGTTATCCACATTGACATCGACGGGCATGTCGTCTGTCTCCAAAGCAACAGAACGCAGGCTCTGGCCGCCATCACCAAGAAACTAAGCAACGATTGTTTATATCTCTTAAGAGACATCTCACCATGGTGGAGCAGGAACAATGCCGGGCCCATGTCACCCCTGAAAGAGGTAATGGTACAAATTGCATTACAAATTTCTGTCCAAAATGGACCAAGAACCCTGCAGTCCCAGAAAATGTGTAATAAAGTACCCTCTGCCTCACCGCACCTCCAGCACCCCAGGTCTACTGCGGGAAATATTTTGTGCAGCCGTGAAGGGACCCTGTACCAAGGAGAGAGCATCTTATTATAGTTTGCCTCTTGAAAGCGTGAGCAAATCGAAGAGACGTGTGTCAAGGTAAAGATTCTGGATCTTTGTTCTGTATCTAGGTCTAGGCCCAGGTCTACTTCCCACCGTCACAAAGTGTGGAGGTTGTAGGTCAGGTGGTGAGGTCAATAAAATATAGGACTTTGAAAGCGCATGTCTTCAAAAACCTGCTCCCTGGCATAAACCTTCAAATATTGTCTTAGATCTGAGGAATTTACTTTTTGGAGGGAGACTACGGAAAAAATTACTAAGTTGTAGTGACCTCCAAAAACCCAGATGACAAGGGACATCTAATGTCATCAATTCCTCCAGGGTAGGCCAAGAGCTCCCACGTCCCCAGTTCTCCACTCTGTCAGTACCAGACTTAACCCATTGTCTAAAAACGGGATCTACGGTAGTCGGTACAAACCCTGGATGACTGAGTATCGGGGTGAGTGACGACCCAGTGGGGATCAGCGCCAGACGTACAGATCTATGGTTACAAATATACAATGTGGGTCCTATAGTCGGATGATTCAGAAGGTCATTGATCAGACTCATGTCAACCCATGGCAAGGTATGAAGTTGGAATTTGGTAAAGCTCTGTTCTATTTGAACCAAAGTTTTAGTATCTGCATTCCTGCACCACCAATCCACTACTCGCGCCAAATGACTTGCTCTATAATATGATGTGATATCTGGGAGTCCCACTCCCCCCTTACTTAGATCTGAACAAAATTGACCTTGCCACACGAGGGCTTTTATTATTCCAGATAAAGGCAGTCTGAATCTGTAATAGGGTTTTAAAGAAAGAGGTTGGTATTCTGATAGGAAGCGCCTGTAAATAGTATAAGATTTTGGGTAGGATTGTCATCTTTTTTTCAACTGTAAATTTTTATTGATAATTGTCAATTTCAATGGCAAATTCACTTAAACAATATATCCAATCGTAAGAGTATAATAAGTAAAGAAAAAACATCCTGACAGACAAAGGGGATAAAGAGAAGAGAAAAGCCGAGGGAAAGGAGATGAGGGAAAGGACGAGGACTAAGGGGGTGGGCAGAGTTAAATTCACTCCTGTGCCGCAAAGTAGTCCCACGGAGCCCATATCAACACATGGCATCTACCAAGCCAGGTAAAAGTAATTTTCATCCATCTATCACACTCGTCTCTTATTGAACGCAGGAGTTTTGGGAAATTGGCCCTATAGAGCTCATTTAAATCGGTGGTTATCTGTAGTCCTAAATACGTTATGGCTCGCTGCGACCATCTGAACCCAAAGGCTATCTTCAAACCTTCCACCACTGTATGCGGTAGGGACACATTGAGCGCCTCAGATTTAGATTGATTTATTTCAAAGTTGGAAAGTTGTGAATATATCTCTAATTCCTTTAGGAGGTTAGGAAGAGAGACCACAGGTTATGTCAGGAAGAACAACAGATCGTCTGCATAGGCGGCAATTTTGAATGTGGACACGTTCACCCCGACTCCAGAAATGTCCCGATTAGCTCTGATGTGTCTCTGAAGCTTCAATTGTTAGAATAAAGATCAGTAGGGATAATGGGCAGCTCAGGGAGACCAGTCAAGGAAAAACTGCGGGCATCCGGCTAAAGCGCTCAAACACAGTGAAATCCATGTTGCTTTGCCCCCTGGAAATTTGAATATGCAAATGGAGTCCGTGGAGCCTCGATTAAGAGTCTCAAACACGGGACTAGCCAGATATCCCTCCAGGGAAGGACCTAGCCCTGGGGTGGAATCCTTGCGGAGAACACCATAACCACCATATGAAGTGCCCCTTTTAGTCAATATCCCACTCAGTTACGAGTTAAGGATATGACAAGGGAATTAACAGAGCCAGGTATCCATCCACAGACAGCTGTTTCGGGGTATTGCCCCTCTTCAGTGTGGAGTAGGATTCTGGCAAGGTGGGAGCAATGCCTGTTAGACCAAATAGTAGGTTTAGTAACTCCTTTCTGAAATAGCCCTTTTTAGGTACAGAAGCAGTGTTTGCTAAATCTCCACAAATATTGCTTTAAAATCTTTTTTCTGATCATCATAATGGGAGACCCAGACAATGGGGTTTAGGGCTCTGCCCTCCGGAGGCCACACTAGGTACTACAAGTCTGTAGACACCGCCCCCTCCGCTTATAAACCCCCACCGCAGGGAATATCCTCAGTTTTAAACTTAGTGTGCTCGGAGGATCACGCTTTGCTTGCACTTCACGGCATTCTCACAGCTTACGTGATGGCGTATGAAGACAAGGTAAAATGGTCCCGGTCGGGACCTTCGGCAGTCTCCCTGCTCACCCTTGTGGAACACGCAGGTGGAGGTACCGGAGGGCCTAGGGCCTGGACACTGCGTGTCCCCCCGGTACGCTGTCGCGCTCTTTTCCATCCCTCCCTGGGGGCTCTGGAAGGTGGGAGATAGGAGCCTCGCACAGCTCCGCTCCGTCCGAGGCCTCCCTAAATGGTGCTTACAGACCGGACTGGAGCCAGCCCAGTCCGAGGCCTCCCTAAATGGTGCTTACAGACCGGACTGGTGCTGAAACCCCCGTCCGAGGCCTCCCTAAATGGTGCTTACAGACCGGACCGGCACTGAGGCACTGTGTGTCTCCGGTGTGCCTGGGGGTAGTGTCTGACACTTTATGTGTTCTGGCACTCAGACCGCGCACTACCCTCGGGTCCGCGGTTCTGGCGGTGTACCCTGTGCTGGGGTCACCCTGGCTGACCGCCCTGTGTGTCACAGGGGCTGAGGCTGTAGATTGCAGGTGTTTTGTTTTACATGCAGTCTAAGTATTGTACTGTCACAATACTTCCCGCGCTGCGGTCTCCGGCGCCTACATTACTGAGGCTGCCTGAGGGGATGTGAAGCAGCCCTGGTGGTGATGTCATCGAGGGCGTGCGTGTGTGCTTCCCGCGTGTTTTCGGCCCCGCCCACAGCTTGTCTGCAGGCGGCCATCTTTTCCCCTCACTTCCCGGCTGGGATCTGGCTGCAGCACAGGTCTGCACTCCAGGGGAGACCGGAAACTTTCGTGGAGGCCACACACGCACACCGCTTCCTCCCACCGCTTTACAGCGGTCGGTAAGCCACCGGGATCCTCGGTTTTTGTCTGTATAGATTGGCTTATTTGCCCCTGCTGTGGGTATGTCCTCAGCTGGAAAACGTGCTGCTAAGGCGGCCAGCACCACCACTGCCTGTGCTACATGCAACGGGACGCTGGTTGAGGGGTCCTGCAATAACTGCGGACGCCCAGAGGCCCGGACTGATACTGCTGAGACAGCAGCTCCGGTGCTTTACCCTGAGGTTCAGGTGATCCCAGGGCCATGGGAAACGCAGAATAAGATTAATGAATCTCTGTTGTCCCAGTTGTCCTCCATGTCGCAATCCCTGGTGGCACTTAATAGGAGACTGGAAAGCCCAGCTACTCCTTCCAGTTACTCCCGGGTGTCTGCTCCTTCTGCTGTGAGACCCCTTAAGCGGACTCGTCGTGAGGATTCACCCAAGCTCCAGGCTCTCTCTGAGGAGGAGCGTCCCTCTGATGGTGATGAGGATGATGGGGGTTCAATACTCGGGTCTGTGTCAGAACCACCAGACGGGGTAGAGGATCTGGTGTCCTCCATCAACGAGACCTTACGTCTCGTGACACCCCCTGAGGAGGTGAACGTACACCCGAAGGAGGTCTATCAATGGCTACGGCCAGAGGCTAGACCAAGTGGCTCCTTTATGGACCACACTAACTTTGGAAGGGTGGTCAGAGCACCCAGGTTACATCCTGGGCGGCGTTATGTCCGCAAATCTAAGGACAATCGCTTCCCCTTTCCCCAGGAGGTGCTTCAGGAGTGGTCGCAGTCCCCGAAGGTGGACGCCTCCATGACCAGGATTGCTGCACGCTCCCTTTTCTCTGCCTCTGATAGCTCCTCGTTGAAGGATGCGACAGATAGACAGGTCGAACAACTCGCCAAGTCTTCTTATGAGGCTGTGGGGTCTTCATTTGCCCCTAATTTTGCCACGGTCTGGACCCTGCAAGCGATTACCTCCTGCTTGGATGGCATCACTGAACTGGCAGGGTCCAGTTCTGAGGTCCTGGCGCTTACTGATAGGGCAAGGGCCTATGCAGATTACGCCAGGACGGCAACATTGGAAACTGCCACCCGCTCTGCTGTGGCTTCGGCCAACGCTATAGCGATCCGCAGGTTGTTGTGGCTGCGTCTTTGGGACTCAGATGCCACGTCTAAGAAGATTTTGCAAAATCTTCCGTTCTCTGGTGACAGGCTTTTTGGCACCGAGCTGGACAAGCTGATAAAGGATTCTGCTGAGTCTAAGATCCCGCAGAATAAACCTAAGCCACGGTATACCGTTAAAAGGAACCCAAAACAGTGGTCCTTTCGTTCCAGCTCACAGTCATCAGCAGCGTCTGCTCGCGCGGACCGAGGGGGCAAGCCCACTACTCAGTGGCGCCCCAAGGGTCGCCAAAAGAAGCCAACGGGGGCAGCAGCTGCCACCCCCAAACCCACTTCCGCATGACTCGCTCTCTCGTCCTGCCTCCCACAGGTGGGGGGTCGCCTGTTCCTTTTTCAGGACAGTTGGCTTCTCCACGTCCAAGACAAGTGGGTCCGAGACGTAGTCTCGCGAGGCTACAGGATAGAGCTGACGTCGCAGCCGGCACACCGATTCCATCGGTCTGTTCCTTCTCCAGAAAAGGCTCAGGCTTTTCACCTGGTGTTGGAGGGGCTCCGCAGAGACGGAGTAGTGGTCCCAGTGCCTTCTGGGGAGAGGTTCCGGGGTTTTTACTCCAACCTCTTTATCGTCCCAAAGAAGGACGGCTCTTTTCGCCCGGTTCTGGACCTCAAGTTGTTCAACCGTCATGTGTTGGTTCGGAAGTTCCGCATGGAATCCCTGCGCTCCGTGATCGCGGCTGTGTCACAGGGAGACTTCCTGGCGTCCATAGATATCCGAGACGCTTACCTTCACGTGCCCATTGCACCGGCTCATCAGCGCTGGTTACGATTCGCAGTGGGGGACGAACACTTCCAGTTCGTGGCACTACCCTTCGGGTTGGCCTCAGCACCGCGGGTGTTCACGAAGGTGATGGCCTCTATGATGGCTCTCCTGCATGTGCAGGGACACGCCGTCATACCTTATCTAGACGACCTGCTGGTCAGGGCGCCATCGGAACACCTTTGTCGGGAGAGTTTGGAGGTAACCATGAAATCTCTGGAACAGTTTGGGTGGCTTCTCAATGTCCAGAAATCAACCCTGGTTCCGACCCAGTCACTGACGTATCTGGGCATGGACTTCCACACAGACTCAGCCCTGGTGTCTCTGCCACGAGCCAAGCAGCTGGCTATCCAATCAGGAGTGCAAGATGTCCTCCTGTCACCACAATCATCCCTACGGGTATTGATGAAGCTGGTGGGCCGCATGGTAGCTGCGATAGAGGCGGTGCCTTTCGCACAATTTCGCCTCCGTCCTCTCCAGCTTGAGATTCTCCGCAGATGGGACAAGAGAACGTCCTCTCTGAATCGGCTGGTGGCCCTTTCCCAACCGACCAGGGATTCCCTGCAGTGGTGGCTCCAGCCACGTCACTTGTCACGGGGCCGGTCTTTCCTCAAACCGTCATGGTTAGTGGTGACCACCGACGCCAGTCTGAAGGGCTGGGGAGCGGTGTTCTTACACCACAGGGCTCAAGGACTCTGGACTCAGTCGGAGTCGACGTTGCAGATCAACGTGCTGGAGATCAAGGCGGTCTATCTGGCGCTCCTGGCGTTTCAGAAGTTCCTGTCAGGACAGCCCATCCGGGTTCAGTCCGACAATGCGACGGCCGTCGCGTATATAAACCATCAGGGAGGGACCAGAAGTGCTCAGGCCCTCACCGAAGTCCACCGCATTCTATCTTGGGTGGAGGACAACGACTGCCTGATCTCCGCAGTTCACATCCCAGGGGTCGAGAACTGGGAGGCCGACTACCTGAGCCGGCAGGGGATGGACGCCGGAGAGTGGTCTCTTCATCCAGACGTCTTCCGGGACATCTGCAGCAAATGGGGCACTCCAGACGTGGATCTGATGGCCTCACGGCTGAATCATCAGGTGCCGCAATACATGGCAAGATCGTGGGATCCTCAGTCTCTGGGGGCGGATGCCCTGATCCTGAGTTGGTCCAGCTTCCATCTACCATATGTGTTCCCGCCTCTGGCTCTGATTCCCAGGGTCCTGTGGAAAATCAGGACGGAATGCAGAGTAGCCATTCTAGTGGCACCAGATTGGCCCAGGAGGTCCTGGTATCCGGACCTGTGGCAACTGTCAGGCGGACACAGGTGGGCTCTTCCAGAACGCGCAGATCTTCTCGCGCAAGGCCCATTCTTCCACCTCAATTCCAGGGCCCTCAGATTGACTGCATGGCTCTTGAGGCCTGGCTACTAACATCCAGAGGCTTCTCTCCTACGGTGGTTGCCACTATGAATCGGGCCAGGAAGCCCGTATCCAGGAAGATATACCACAGAACGTGGAAAATCTTTTTCACCTGGTGTGCCTCGGGTGCCAGGTCCCCGTGGCCCTTGTCCATCCCGACGTTGTTGGCTTTCCTACAGTCGGGTTTGGAGTTGGGCTTATCCCTCAGCTCCTTGAAGGATCAAGTATCAGCTCTTTCAGTGCTGTTTGACAGGCGCTTGGCGCTCCTCCCGAAGGTCCGTCAATTTCTGCAGGGGGTGTCTCGGGTGGTTCCGCCCTACAGGCGACCTCTGGACCCTTGGGACCTTAACATGGTCCTGGCGGCACTGCAGAAACCGCCGTTTGAGCCACTGAGAGACATTTCCCTCTCTCGTTTGTCCCAGAAGGTGGTCTTTCTGGTGGCGATTACGTCTCTGAGAAGGGTCTCAGAATTGGCTGCACTTTCGTGCAAGTCACCCTTTCTGGTGGTTCACCAAGACAAGGTGGTGTTGCGCCCGCGGCCAGAATTCTTGCCAAAGGTGGTTTCCACTTTCCACCTGAACCAGGAGATTGTTCTCCCATCATTTTGTCCCGCTCCCGTTCATCAGGTTGAGCGCGACCTCCATACTCTGGATCTCGTGAGGGCTGTACGCATTTATGTGTCCAGGACTGCCTCCTTCCGGAGTTCGGATTCATTGTTTATCCTTACGGCGGGTCGCTGTAAGGGGTCCGCGGCGTCAAAGTCAACCTTGGCCAGATGGATCAAGGCTCCCATTCAAGAGGCTTACCAGTCTTCTGGTTTGTCTCTCCCGGTGGGATTGAAGGCGCATTCGACCAGAGCTGTCGGTGCCTCCTGGCCTTTGCGACATCGCGCTTCTGCTCTACAGGTGTGTCAGGCGGCCACTTGGTCCAGCCTGCACACTTTCTCTAAGCACTATATGGTGCATGCCCATGCCTCTGCGGATGCAAGTTTGGGCAGGCGGGTCCTCCAGGCGGCGGTTGCCCACCTTTGAAGGGGACCATGTGTTATCCGTCTTTTGAGGAACTCTTCCCGCCCTGGGGTATTGCTTTAGGACATCCCCATTGTCTGGGTCTCCCATTATGATGATCAGAAAAAAGAGAATTTTGTTTACGTACCGTAAATTCTTTTTTCTTGAATCATCAATGGGAGACCCAGCACCCACCCAGTTGTTCCGTTGCATGTTTTGCATTTGATCGGTTCCCTGTTGGGACAGTTTCTTCCGGGTTGTTGGACCGTCTGTGCACGGTTTCTTTCCCGATGTTTCGGGTGTGGTTTATTTGTCTCCTCGCAGCTTATGGACCAAACTGAGGATATTCCCTGCGGTGGGGGTTTATAAGCGGAGGGGGCGGTGTCTACAAACTTGTAGTACCTAGTGTGGCCTCCGAGGGCAGAGCCCTAAACCCCATTGTCTGGGTCTCCCATTGATGATTCAAGAAAAAAGAATTTACGGTACGTAAACAAAATTCTCTTTATTCATAGGAAAGTTTTTTTTTTTTCTCAAAACCTAGCGATGCAAACAACATTCCGGAATCAAACATGTCCAGGAACAGTCCTTCCTAGGTTATGTATTGTATCACTCCTTAGGTCCCTTGTCAGCAGTTCGTTACCTACTGGCTAGACGTCTTTCGGGCCCGGACAACCATATGTTCACAATCCACAGCGGCCACTTCAAACCGAAGATTCGACCGCTGGTCCGTGAATTAGGGGCCTTTCACACTTGCGTTTTTTTCCTGATTTGGAAGATCAGTCAAAACCCGATTCTTACAGTATTTTGCCCATTCACTTTAATTTTGTCAGGTAGAATCTTGTTGTTTCATGTTTTCTCCTGAAATCATTAAAGAGAAAGGACAAAAAAAAATGAATTCTGTAAGAATCAGGTGTTTTCCTGATCTTCCAAATCAGGAAAAAAACGCAAGTGTGAAAGGCCACTGACTCTTTAGTTCTTGTCTTCCCACCCTTGGGGACTGCTTTTGGACGTCCCATGGTATCCTGTGTCCCCCAATGAGGCGATGGAGAAAAGGAGATTTTTGTGTACTCACCGAAAAATCCCTTTCTCTGAGCCTTCATTGGGGGACACAGCACCCGCCCTTCTTATATGGTGCAGCTTACGCCATGCTATATGTGCTTTCAAATTGCTTCTCCTACTGCTTTTGCACCAACTGATCAGTTCTCACTCCGGACCTAGGGGTGTATACAGCTGAGGAGGAGCTAACTTTTTTAATTAGCTTAGTGTTGCCTCCTAGTGGACAGAAAGCATACACCCCATGGTATCCTGTGTCCCTCAATGAAGGCTCAGAGAAAGGGATTTTTCGGTGAGTACACAAAAATCTCCTTTTATTCCTTGGTAGGATGTGATAAAGGATGAAGTTAATAGCTCGTGTCTATGACCAGAGGAATCCTGGTAGGCTAGAAAAGGTTGTTTCCTAATAGATTGTAAGGGGCCCAAATTGTATTTCCTGGTAGGCTGGGGTAAAAAGGAGGCTATAATGCCTGTTTGGGAGGGGGGGTTTCATATTGTGTGAATGGACTAGAATTTATTCCCTGGAGTGCTAGAGAGAAATTTGAGGATAACATCTGTTTATGTAGTTATTATTTATTTCCAGTCAGAGTCCAAATAAGCCATAAACCCTCTCTTCCCCCCCACCTGAATAATCTACAATATCCTTTTTGTTATGTACGCTGGTGGGCTAGAGTAAATGTCTTAATACTGTATGATATAAAAATAACCCGCATTCCCCTCCACCATCCAGGGCTCAGTGTGTCTGTACAAGGTCCCAGTGCCTGAAGCCAGATTCGACCGCAATTTTGGCATGTTTCAAGGCATACCCAACAATGGCCCAGTAAAGATACTGGTGCGGGTGTACGTGGTCCGGGTGAGTGCAATATGTGGAATATTCTCATAAGTTCCATATTGGTTTGGATTCTGCTAACTGCCAGGGACCCCCTAATTCTAAGGACCCCCTGTACAACACTCCTTTACTCTGTTTGTACAGAAGCTTGTGGCCCCTAAAATTGCTTTGGAAGACATGGTTGTCAGCCCAGGGGTGTTAAAATGACCAGTAGGGGGAGATAAAAGTTTCCTGATGCCAATCCACGGCCCCCTCCATTATATCTGCGGTCACTCGTGGGACCCCAGTTGTTCTGGGACTACAGGAACCCCGACCTATAGACATTTATGGCCGGAGCACCCCTTTAGAGCTCACATCAGCGGGACTCTAGATGATATCCCCTCAAAGACCAGCAGTCACAGAATGTATTTCACTAATAACGTGAATGATCTGGATTTTTTTTTTAGGCAACAGATCTACATCCTGCCGATATTAACGGCAAGGCCGACCCTTACATTGGTATTCAGCTGGGGAAGACCAAGATTAAAGATAATCAGAACTACATTTCCAAGCAGCTGAATCCAGTCTTTGGAAAGTGAGTCCAGCAGAATGTTGGCGTTCATAATGGCGGCGGACCAACTCGTCCATGCACCGCTGGCACAATGTGATGAGGGAGTTTGTCGCATAATGGCATGTTGCAGTGTGCCCATGCAGCACGAGGAGATATTTCTAGAAAAAGGCGTCAAGAATGGAGGCAAGGTTCAGATCTCGGCGTTTTCTTATGTCACTTGTGCTTTCATTTTTTTTCACCCTCAGGTCATTTGATATTGAGGCCACATTTCCTATGGAGTCCATGCTGACTGTCACCGTCTACAACTGGGATCTGGTGGGAACGGACGACCTGATTGGAGAAACCAAAATTGATCTGGAAAACCGTTACTACAGCAAACATAGAGCTACATGCGGGATATCGAAAACATATTCCATGTACGTACAGCTGTGGCTATCTCACAAGGGTTGAAGATTTCTGGCTTCTCCACCGTATGAATGTCTGATAGATGTGGGTGCCGCACAGGAACGGAGAGTTGTCTGCTAAGCTTCTTGTTCAGCTCCAGTATTTCAGGTTCTTTTCTTTCTCTCGCAGGCACGGCTATAATATGTGGCGAGACTTCATGACGCCTACACAGATCCTGGCCAAACTTTGCCAAGATGGGAAGATTGATGGCCCACACTACGGTCCGGGGCAACAAGTGAAAATCATGAACCGCGTCTTCACCGACCCCGCAGGAGTTGAAGACGAAAATGGTGATTCTTCTCTCTGTGAAAGGTGCGCACTTTAGACATTTGTGAGTAGTTTCATTGTTTTATTTGTCGTTCAGGTCAGAAGACAGATGACCATCTCGCACTCACAGTCCTCCAACACTGGGAGGAAATCCCCCGCATTGGGTGCAGATTAGTTCCTGAGCATGTGGAGACACGGCCACTTATGCATCCAGACAAGCCAGGAATTGAGCAGGTAAGAATCAATATAAACATTAGAAAGTGCCAGGTCCAACCTAGCATTGGGATCATTAAAGAGAAGTGTGTTAGGGGGCAACCCAGAGGTGGACTTGTAAAGGTCATGTTCAGGGATTAAATCAATACCTGTAATGTTCCATTCCATTGCTTTAATGCAGAGAAATCCCTATCTTTCTTTATCCCTAATGGTACCTTTACACGCCGCGACGGCAGGCTGGATACATCCCGCTACTTCACGTGCACGAGCACGCTCAAACGGCTACAAACGGTCAACGCACCCTCTTTACACGCCGCCATAAGGTGCGCTACGCCACGCTACATCTGTAGCTAGCTACATCGCCGGGTGTGTCAAGTATCCAGCTGTAGCTTAGCGTACCATTTTTACACAGCGCTACACTAAGCTAATATGGGCGGACCTGGTACAGCAGTGACAGCACATAGGCGTGCCACAATCTTGGATTACGAGCCGTCCGTACGATGATAGGACAGCGCAATATCATCCTGATTGGCCAGGCATCGCAGGAGGCTGAGAAATACAGCACGCTCGAGCGATTGTGTAGTGTGACTGGTCAGCTCCTTAAATATGCCGCCCTAGGCAGCGACTACCAATCGACATGCAGGAGCTTCCTCCAATGATCGGTGATGGGGCGCGGTATCCCAGAGCCTGGGTCACGCCTTAGCTACATTGCAGCTACAGCCCCGGGTGTCCAGAGTTCCCTTCCGTTGCCTCTTTACACGCCGATACAGCTCGCTACCATCGGCGATGTAGCCATCAGTTTTCGAGCAGAGCCCATAAACAGATGTATCTGTCGCCGGCTGTAGCGTCGCGTCTTCAGACGCCGCTACGACGGGCGATATTGGCGCTACAAGCTACATTTGTAGCCTGTAGCGGGATGTATCCAGCCTGCCGTCGCGGCGTGTAAAGGGCCCATAAGGGCCCCTTTACACACGGCTACATTTCTAGGTTTTCCACAGGTAACTTACTGGCTGCAGTGAAATCATGGAGACATGGTTCTATCTTGTTGCTGTGTACGAATGGAATAATGTCTCCATGATTTCACTGCAGCCAGTAAGTTACCTGTGGAAAACCTAGAAATGTTGCCGCGTGTAAAGGTACCATTAGAATGCAAGTGCACTGTGTGCTGCAATTGCACATGCAGTCTATGCTTTCTCCTCAGTTCTCCCCTGCCCTAGGCTGCTTGATTGACAAACGAGACAGTGCATGTTTATTGTAGATTACATGACACACAACAGCCCCTGTCTATGCTTCCACTTAAGTAGCTTGTGGCAGCGCTAAGTAGGAACAACAGAGTAACAGCCGTGCACTTGCATCACCCAGTACACTTGCAGTCTAAGGGTACCTTTACACGCGGCTACATTTCTAGGGTGGCTACAGGTAACTTACTGGTTGCAGTGAAATCATGGAGACAATGTTCTATCTTGTTGCTGTGTACAAATGGAATAATCTCTCCATGATTTCACTGCAACCAGTAAGTTACCTGTAGCCACCCTAGAAATGTAGCCGCGTGTAAAGGTACCCTTATGGGCCCTTTACACGCCGCGACGGCAGGCTGGATACATCCCGCTACAGGCTACAAATGTAGCTTGTAGCGCCAATATCGCCCGTCGTAGCGGCGTCTGAAGACGCGACGCTACAGCCGGCGACAGATACATCTGTTTATGGGCTCTGCTCGAAAACTGATGGCTACATCGCCGATGGTAGCGAGCTGTATCGGCGTGTAAAGAGGCAACGGAAGGGAACTCTGGACACCCGGGGCTGTAGCTGCAATGTAGCTAAGGCGTGACCCAGGCTCTGGGATACCGCGCCCCATCACCGATCATTGGAGGAAGCTCCTGCATGTCGATTGGTAGTCGCTGCCTAGGGCGGCATATTTAAGGAGCTGACCAGTCACACTACACAATCGCTCGAGCGTGCTGTATTTCTCAGCCTCCTGCGATGCCTGGCCAATCAGGATGATATTGCGCTGTCCTATCATCGTACGGACGGCTCGTAATCCAAGATTGTGGCACGCCTATGTGCTGTCACTGCTGTACCAGGTCCGCCCATATTAGCTTAGTGTAGCGCTGTGTAAACGTGGTACGCTAAGCTACAGCTGGCTACTTGACACACCCGGCGATGTAGCTAGCTACAGATGTAGCGTGGCGTAGCGCACCTTATGGCGGCGTGTAAAGAGGGTGCGTTGACCGTTTGTAGCCGTTTGAGCGTGCTCGTGCACGTGAAGTAGCGGGATGTATCCAGCCTGCCGTCGCGGCGTGTAAAGGTACCATTAGGGATAAAAATAAGGATTTCTCTATCGCCTCATTGGGGGACACAGGACCATGGGTGTTATGCTGCTGATCCATAGGAGGCTGACACTAAGTAAATGTGAAACAGTTACTTCCTCCTCTGCAGTATACATCCTCAGGCTTGGCCAGACCACACCAGTTTTAGCTTAGTGTCTGTAGGAGGCACATCTATCCTTCTTGCTTCTGGAATTTTTCCTGAGAAGGGCAGCGGCTTCCCTCTGGATACCGCTTTCCCACAACCTACAACAGTCGACTTCACGTACCCGCTCCTGCGACGATGGATCAACGGGACTACGCTTCTTTCCACTTATGGGCGACGGTTCCGTCAGGTTCCGATTTCCCGCAACCGACCACAGACGGGCACGCGGAGTGTAGCCTCCCCGTATCCCCTTCCGCACCAAGCATAGATCCCTGCACTGCAGCGATTTGTCTGAGCCCAGCTACCACCCAGTCTTCCCCCACAGGGACCTGGGTTGAAATCTGCACAGTCTGCATCTGCCTGCACCTCTGCACTCCCCAGCTTTCCCCCTGGCAGCCTGGGTTGAGGATCTGCAACGGCCTGCCTCACTGTACTCTTCAGCCTTCCTCCTGGCAGCCTGGGTTGAGGACCTGAACCTGCCTGCATCGCTCCACTCTTCAGCCTCCCTCTGGCAGCCTGGGTTGAGGATGTGAAGACTACAGGGCCATCATTCAGGTGAGCTCGTTCGTGTCTCTGCCCCCACTGGGGCTCACACACCAGCCAGCGCAGGCTTACCGGTGGAGGGCTCCCTCCTTCTCTCCTCGTTCCTCCCCCCTTTCTCCAGTGGCTCTGCTCAGAGTGTGCTTCACTAGTGGTCACAGCCGCTGCGAACGGTATTTTCGCACCACTGCCCAGCCCTGCCCCCTCAGTGACGCACGCCAGTGAATGGGTGGTAGCCACACCCTCTCATTGATGTCATCCATGGGGGCGTGACCCGCCACTAGGCCACACCCTTGGGCACAAGCCCGCACTCTTTCCTGCCCTGCCCCTATAGTTCACTAAAGCTTCCTCCTCAGTGTTGACCTGCACTGGGGCATAGGACCAAGGGGACACAGCACCTACGCTACTCTGGGTAAGGGCCCTTTCACATCAGCGTTTTTTGAATTTCGCGGCAGATGCGGTGAAAAAAATGATTGCCGCATAACCGCTGCACTTGCGGCGCGGTTGCGGTAATCCCCATAGAAAGTATAGGGGGACTTGCGGCAGGTGCGGCAAGTGCGGTTTTGCACTTGCGGCAGGTGCGGCCGCGAAAAAAACCGCGGCTGACTGCGGTTTTTTTCGCGGCCACACTTGCCGCAAGTGCAAAACCGCACTTGCCGCATCTGCTGCAAGTCCCCCTATACTTTCTATGGGGATTACCGCAACCGCGCCGCAAGTGCAGCCGGTATGCGGTAATCGCGGCAGATGCGGTTTTTTCACCGCATCTGCCGCGATTTCAAATAAACGCAGATGTGAAAGGGCCCTAAGGCACATCACATTTAGTGAGGACTGTGCACTCTTTCCCAGTTTTGCCTTAGCTTCTCTGCTTACCCATTCAGTTTCTTGTGTTTCTCACTGCACTGCCAAAATGCAATCTTCAAAAGCATCTAAGAAAACAACACCCCCCACGGTTTATTATTACTCCTCTGTCACCTTCCACTCTGAGCTTCCACGAAAGCATACTACTGCCAGGCGTGAACCATGTCCGCATAAACCGAGGAGCCCTCCACCACTACTTCCAATTCCCCCGCCATCAGCACGGAGCCTAGAGCCCCAAGCCCGCCGGAATGGACACTATTCTTTACCCAATCTATGGAAAAACTATCCCAAAACCTGGTCCAGGCCATGCAGTACCGTCCCCCCAGCAACACTGGTCCCCAGGACGGAGAAGATGCAGATGATCCCTCTCTAGAGGGTCCATCACAGGCCTGTGGGGTGCCTACCATGTCTGCAGTCATGGCCAGGAAAAGATCCCATAGGAACGTGTCCCCTGTCTCTTCTCATGGATCTCATGGCTCCCCCTCCCGGGATCAGGGACCATACGCTACCTCTTGTGATGAACTTGAAGATGGTGAATGCTGTCTAGACCTAGATGATTCCCTTGACACGGCCCCCTCTGACGATCAGGCATCCATTGACGCACTCATAGCAGCGGTTAACCTTACCTTAAATGTGGACACTGTTCCCTCCTCAACTCCGGATCACGCAGTGTCCGTTAAGAGAGCAAAGAGACCACCAAAAACTTTGCTGACCATCCAGAATTTCAGGCTAATCTGACTAAACACAGGGAGAAGACTGACAGGTGCTTCGGTAACCGCAAGACCATCAAAGCCCAATACCCTTTCGCTTTGGCACTTCCCAAAGCCTGGGCAGACTCGCCATCTGTTGACCCACCCGTATCTTGCCTTGCGGCCAAAACACTACTATCCCTATCAAAGGGATCCTCCATCAAGGATACAACTGACAGGTGGAGCAGCTGGCGCATTCTGCCTTTGAGGTGTCAGGATCCTCCCTCTCGCCCTCCTTCGCATCCGTGTGGGTTGCCAAGGCAATTATGCTCTGGGCTGAGACCCTGCAAGAATCCTTACATGACTTTCAGCTTCCTCAACAGTTCACCGACCTAACCACTCAGATCTCCGCCGCGGCAGACTACCTCATACATGCCTCTTTAGACTCAGCCACCTGGGCAGCCTTGGCTGCCTCCAATACGATTACGATTGCCATCCGTAGGGCCCTTTGGCTCAAACAGTGGCGAGCTGACTCATCTTCAAAGAAATCACTAACCGGTCTCCCCTATCTTCCCGATCGCCTATTTGGCGAACGATTTGACAAGCTCATGTTGGACACCATGGGTGGAAAGAGTGCCTCCCTTCCACAACATAAGCCAAAACGCCCCTTTTTCAGACAACCTCAGTCTACATTTTGTTCCTTTCGCAACTCCTTCGGATGGGCGGTCTCCCGACCGCCCCCCCCCATCTCCTCTACCAGACCTTCCCGTAGGGACAGACCTGCTCGGTCATCATTCAAAATGAATTCTTCCTGGCAGCTCAGACAGAGACAATCTAAACCTAGAGAGTCCCGATCCCATTTTGGACCTCATAAACATAACAGACGCATATCTGCATTGCTCAGGCTCCCCAAGAATTCTTCCGCTTTGCAGTACAGGACCTTCACTTCCAATTTGTGGCCCTTTCTTTTGGCCTCGCTACTGCCCCAAGGGTCTTCAACAAAGTCATGGCGGCTGCCATGAGTGTCCTGCATTCCAGAGGAGTAGACGATCTCCTAATCAAAGCTCCCTCATTTCAGGAGTGCACAGACAGTGTCCAGATCATCGTGGACACCTTGTCTCGCCTAGGTTGGCTATTAAATCTGCAAAAGTCATCTTCAATCCTGGCATAGTCTATCACATTCCTCGGCATAATCTTAGACACCTACCGAGGCTTGGTCTCCTTCCCTCGGGACAAGAGGTCTACCCTACGCCAGGCAGTCCTCACTCTTCTCCGTCCTTCCTCACACTCTATTCGTTTTGGCATGAGGGTCTTAGGAAGTATGGTTGCGGCGATAGAGGCCGTCCCCTTCGCCCAATTTCTCCGCCGCCCACTGCAACTGGCTCTCCTGTCTTCCCTGGACAAGACGTTCTGCCTGACACCCACGGTCAGGCATGCTCTCCGTTGGTGACTTAGCCCAGCATCCCTATCCAAGGGCCACTCCTCACCATGGACGCCAGTCTTCTAGGCTGGGGAGCAGTATACTGTCACCACACTGCCCGCGGCAGGTGGACTACCCGAGAGTCAGCCTTACCGATAAATCTTTTAGAGATTCGAGCAGTCTCTCTTGCCCTCAAAGCCTCTCGCCATCTTCTGGCGGGCCGCCATATCTGCGTTCAGTCGGACAATACTACAGCAGTAGCCTACATCTTCGCCAGGGCGGCACTCGCAGCAAAGCAGTGTTTCACAAGATCGAGCTGATTCTCCTTTGGGTGGGGTCGACGGAGTCAGTCATCTCTGTGGTGCACATTCCAGGGTTAGAGAATTGGGCAGCGGACTTTCTCAGCTGCCAAGGCCTGGCCGCCGGCGAATGGTCTCTCCACCCAGAAGTGTTTCACCATATATGTCGCCGCTGGGGGACGCCCAACATGGATCTGATGGCGTCTCGGCTATATGCCAAGGTGCCCGCGTTCATCGCTTGGTCACGCGATCCATTGTCCATCGGAGCGGACGCACTGGTATGCTCTTGACGTCTGTTCTGTCTGCCATACATCTTCCCTCCGCTCCCCTTATTCCCGAGGGTAGTAAGGAAGATCAAAGTAGAAGGAGTCCCGATAACTCTAGTAGCCCCGCACCTGGTACGCCGACTTGGTGCAGTTCGTCGCAGACGTCCCTTGGCGCCTCCCAGATCTACCGGATCTCCTCACCCAGGGTCCCATTTCCCACCAGAAATTCCAGGGCCCTGAATCTGACGGCGTGGCTGTTGAAACCTGGGTCTTGATGTGCGCCGGGTTCTCCCCCGACATCGTCCATACCATGATCAGGGCTCAGAATCCAGTCTCGTCTCATATTTACCACCGTACATGGAAGCTTTTCTTCTCATGGTGCAACGATCGGGCCTGTTTTCCTCTTCCACTGTCCACTCCAGTTGTTCTCAGTTTCCTGCAGTCTGGTTTACAATCTGGTCTGGTTCTGAGTTCACTATAAGGGCAGATCTCTGCTCTTTCAGTCTTTTACCAATGCCGCCTTGCCGCTAAACCCCAAGTCAGAACTTTCCTTAATGGTGTCTCTCGCTTTGTTCCCCCCAACAGCAGACCGCTAGAGACATTGGACCTTAATCTAGTCCTGGATGGACATCAAAAGTCTCCTTTCGAGCCCCTAAGGGAAGTTTCTCTACGTCTCTTGTCATGGAAGGTAGCCTTCCTGGTGGCCATTATGTCCATCAGGCGGGTCTCTAAGTTAGTGGCTCTCTCTTGCCGTGAGCCCTTTCTGTCTTTTTATCAAGACAAGGTGGTACTGTGCCCAGTTCCCACCTTCCTTCCCAAGGTGACTTCGCCGTTTCACCTTAATGAGGATATCATCTTGCCATCTTTCTATCCGACTCCAGTGCATCGAATAGAGAAGGCACTGCATACCCTTGACCTCGTAAAGGCCCACAGACACTACATTTCAGGACGACTTCCTTCAGAATGTTGAACAGCCTTGTTTATTATCCCTGAGGGTCCCCTTAAGGGGCAGACCGCCTCCTGGGCTACCCTGGCCCATTAGATTCGATCTGCTATCCAGGAATCCTATCCTCAAAGAAATGTTCCCATTCCTGGCGGACTTCGAGCTCACTCCACTCGCGCGGTTGGTGCATCCTGGGCCATTCGGCACCAGGCTTCAGTTGAACAAGTGTGCAAGGCCGCTACCTGGTCTAGTCTGCACACAATCACAAAACACTACAAAGTACATACCCAAGCCTCTGCTGATGCTAGCCTTGGTAGAAGGATCCTTCAGGTGGCGGTGGCACACCTGTCTCAGTAGGTGTTTCTGGGAATCTGGGACTGTTTCCTTGCTCCTTGGGCCGTGGTTCTCTTTCCCACCCAGGGACTGCTTTAGGACGTCCCATGGTCTACTGTCCGCCAAAGAGGTGAGAGAAAAATTGATTTTGTGTACTCACCATAAAATCGTTTTCTCTGTTATTGGGGGACACAGCACCCTCCCTTTTTGGCCAGTTTGGCTTTTGTTTCTCTTGAATTCATTTGAAGTTTGCATTGTTCAATGTTCTTTTTCATCTTTTGTTATATGCTCCTACTGCTCGTTCACTAAATCTGGTGTGGTCTGGCCCAGCCAGGGCGTGTATACTGTAGAGGAGCAGCTAACTGTTTCACATTTACTTAGTATCAGCCTCCTATGGTTCAGCAGCATAACACCCATGGTCCTGTGTCCCCCAATGATGGCTCAGAGGTAACAATTTTACGATAAGTACGCACAAATCTGTTTTTCTCTGCAATGAAGCACCGGATTGGGAATATATAGGTATTGTTTTAATTGTTGAACTATGACCTATATATAAGTCAATAGCTCCTTTTGCCCCTTGAAACCATTGCTGACAGGTTATAGATTTACTTAGTGTACCTAGTCAATACATTGTAGGTAACTGTTCACACTAATGTTGTAAAAGCTTCATTAAACATTTCTGTTTGGACTTGTCTCCATCCGCTGATTGTTGGGGGTCTTCTTTTCTCAGGGGCGTCTGGAAATGTGGGTGGACATGTTTCCAATGGACATGCCTGTGCCGAGTCCTATCGATATTTCTCCAAGGCAGGCAAAAAGGTAAAATAAATGTTTCTTACAGCTACAAAGTTATTACCCCAGGGGTCAGAAAATGACCCTCATCAGCCCCAATCCTGTGAGACCACTGTATTCCCCGGTCATCCCCTTGTCATGGGCCGTCACTATATTGATATATTTATTCATTGTGTTCAGGTCGCCTCTGGCCGTGCTCTGTGCCAGTCACTTAAGATACTTTATGGCACATTATTTAAGTGTACACCACTGCTTTATAGTCACAGATATAAACTTGTCAGATGCTTCTTGCAATCTTTAGTTTCTTCCTGTGACTTTACATGGCTTGGTAGCCACTGCCTGGCATTGGCTGCTCAAGGTTTCTTTTTGCCACCAAAATTCTTTAAAAACTGTTTATCAGGCTTCTTTGTCTCACTGTTCCATCATTTATTTCATTTATTGTGTATTGATGAAATATTTTCTCTACAATCTCTATTTTTATATCACTGACACCATTTTACTACCATTAAAATGTAGTATTGACATGACTAAAAATGTGCTAAAGTAAATAAAGGGAATGTGTCATCTGAAAATGGCCTATTTATGGGTAAGTTGTTTTCAAATTAAAAAAAAAAATCCTAAACTCTTGAAGCTTTCATTTTGATCATTGGATGTCACAAAAGATGGACACTTCTTAAGATCAGTTCTCAGTGATCTGACAGGATCCACTATTCACAATAGGTGATATCACAGTTCTCCTCCTCCTCCTGTACAATGACTGATAACACCTCTATATACAGTAGATAACACAGGATCCACCATTCACAATAGGTGATGTCACAGGTCACCCTCCTCTGTACAATGACTGATAACACCTCTATATACAGTAGATAACACAGGATCCACCATTCACAATAGGTGATATCACAGCTCACCTCCTCCTCCTGTACAATGACTGATAATACCTCTATACACAGTAGATAACACAGGATCCACCATTCACAATATGTGATATCACAGCTCACCTCCTCCTGTACAATGACTGATAACACCTCTATATACAGTAGATAACACAGGATCAACCATTCACAATAGGTGATGTCACAGCTCACCTCCTCCTCCTGTACAATGACTGATAACACCTCTATATACAGTAGATAACACAGGATCCACCAATCACAATAGGTGATATCACAGCTCACCTCCTCCTCCTGTACAATGACTGATAACACCTCTATATACAGTAGACTAGATGGCAGCCGATTCTAAAGAATCGGGTAGTCTAGAATCCATATATAGTTTATTAATAGTTAGGGGAGTGCGGTGAAATGAATTGTGTGTATACAGGTGGCTCAGTGGGTAGCAGAGTATACGGTGGCTCAGTGGTTAGCACTTGCGGTGGCTCAGTGGTTAGCACTGCGCGGTGGCTCAGTGGTTAGCACTGCGCGGTAGCTCAGTGGTTAGCACTGCGCGGTAGTTCAGTGGTTATCAGTGAGTGCGGTGGCTCAGTGGTTAGCAGTGAGTGCGGTGGCTCAGTGGTTAGCAGTGAGTGCAGTGGCTCAATGGTTAGCAGTGAGTGCGGTGGCTCAGTGGTTAGCAGTGAGTGCGGTGAGATTGGTCAGTGCAGCGGCATGGGCAGAGTGCTCAGCGCAGCACCGTGGGCAGAGTGGTCAGCACACACATACATACACACACACACACACATGCACACACTCTGCTATAGTTACCACCGACCCTGCGTCTTTCCCGCCGCCTGGATCCTGAGTCGACATGTCGCCGCCCCCGGACAACTGGATCCAATATGGCGTCCGGGAAGTTTGGCGAGACTTCTTGGACGCTATATTGGATCCAGTAGTTCGGGGGCGGCGACATGTCGACTGAGGATCCAGGCGGCGGACGCAGGGCCGGTGGTAAGTATAGCGGAGTGTGTGTGTGTATGTGGAGGCTGGAGGGGTGAGGAGGGGTGGGAATAGCGGAGGCTGGAGGGGAGAGGCTGGAGGCAGTGGCGTAGCTGGCCTGCTCCGGGCCCTGGGGCAAGATCAGCACCAAGGCCCTATTTGGGGGGGGGGGGGGTGCTGGCAGTCAGGTTGAGGACCGGGGGGGGTGCTGGCAGACGATGTGAGGAACGGGGGGGGGGGGCACACTCACCGCGGCCGCCGTGCGTCTGCTGTAGGAGGAGAGGAGGGGCGGGCAGAGCTGCAGGACAGGAAGTCCCGTCCTCCCTCCTCTCCGGCTGCCAGCACGGGGCCCCACAGGGGGTGCGGGCAATGGGCCCCTCATGCCGGGGCGCTCGGCCCTGCCCCCCCCCCGCTAGCTACGCTACTGGCTGGAGGGGAGAGGCTGGAGGGCAGCCGGAACTTCCGAGAGCGGAACGCTCCTCTGCCGGTCCCTGTAGCCCGCACTGGTGACGTCACCACCATGGTACGGAGGCCATCACGGAAGTAACCCTGGGGTTTTCCGGAAGTGGCCTTCGGGTTTTATATTATAGATAACACAGGATCCTCCATTCAGAATAGATGATGTCACAGGTCTCCTCCTCCCCCTCCTACTGATAATAGGAGATGGTCGCTCTTACAATCATGTACAGAAAATTGGATTGAAAAAGGATTAGAATAAAAATAACATACCGTATGTCTCTGTCTGTTTTCCTAATAATTAATACACTTAAAACACTATCTTGATGACACATTTTCTTTTATCTTCCCTACAGCAGATATCAACTGTTTGTCACATTTTTTTGTCAGTCAACAAAATTTTAAAGAGTGAAAAATGTCTTAAGTCCATGATGTACATACTTACAGATTAGATCTGTAGGTGAACGAATGCTGTCAACATTCAATGCTTTCAGACCCAATTTCTGATGTGATTTTTATTTAAAGTTTTTTTTTTTTTTCTTTCATTATTTTTCTGTTTATTTCCGTGATAGTAAAAAGAAATAAAACAGGCAGTGTCAGCCAACTTCACCACGGTCGGACTGTGATTACGGGAACAAAACTGTCCAAACATGAATCCATGTTTGTATCACTACGACCTCGACTATAAGAAATATTCTGCTATAAATTTATATTTCTATGGAGACACAATCAGAACAGAATCAGGAAAAACAACACCAATACTCATGATTGTATATAGCACAAGGAAAAATTCTAACACAAAGATTTAAAGAGAAAGGATACCCAAATAAACTAATTGAACAGGCTTATTCAGTAAATCTAGAGAAAACTCAACTGAATGTTTAAAGAAAATGCTTGAAAAAAAAACAGACAAAATTAAAGCAGGAGTTGATAAAATGTCCAAAAATAATGATACATCTTTAAAAAAAAACTCCGAATTCTGAAAGTGAGAAATGGCAATTTAACTTTATTGCTGCTTTCAATAGGAACAATGGAAAAATCCGTGCCATTCTGAACAAACACTGGCACATTCTAAAACAAGATCACCTGCTAAGAAGTATACTACCCTCAGCTCCCAATATTACTTTCTGAAGGTGGAAAACCATAAGGAATATGGTAGCCCCTAGCCGTGTAAAAAACGCTTTCAAAATCCCTACAAAAATACTCTGACAAATCCTGTAAAAAAAAAAACTCCAATATATCCCTAAGAGAATTCAGCAAGATTTGGAGTATATAAGTGTAAGCAAAAAAAAATGCCAGTGCTGTAGAAATATAGTGGATAATGAGCAACAGATAACCTCTCACAGCACTGGCGAAACCTTCCAAATTGAACAATTTCTGACATGTACAAGTGATTTTGTTTCAATGTTTTTATTGGGTATAGAACAACAGACAAAACATTGCATAAAATCAGACCATAAGTCAAAACCAATGTCAGAATCACAAATACTCTCATTTAAAAGGGAGGAAACCATCGTACATCACCAAGATGAGTTCGATGTAGAGAATAAATGCTAGGTCTAACAATTTACATCAATTAACCAGGACAAAAATAACATTAAAAGAAGGAAAAAGGAGGGGGAACAAGTGACGAAGAGAAGGAGCAAAAAGGTAAAGATAAGGGATAAAAGAGAAAGAAAGGAGAAAAAATAGAAAAGAGGGAATAGGAATGGGAGTCTCCATCAGCCAGTAAAGCAAGTTGAATGTGTTGTTAACATATGAGTGAGGAAAACCCGGCTCATCCGGGCATATCAGTTACTGTAGTATAGTCAGGTAGGCAATCGGACTGTATTATGTGTGGACTGGATCCATGGGTCCAACCAGCAAAGAACCTTTGCACGACGGGCAGCATCGTGAGCCAACATGAGCTCATGTTGAAGATGCAAGTTAAGTGCTGTGGTGAGGTCGCGAGTAGTCTGCAATCTCACAGATCTCCAGCACCTAGCAATACATAATCTTGCTCCGAGCAAGGTGTTCACCACAATAGGTCGTAAAGGGGAGGGCCAGTCCTCCAAACCCAAGCCCAGGAGAGCCAGAGATGGGCTCAGTTGGAATTGGACCCCGGTCAATGAAATTAGAAGTTGAGCCACGGAGTGCCAAAACGCGCCCAAGGGTAGGCAATCCCACCACATATGAAGGGATGACACCCGCTCGGAACATCCCCTCCAGCAATTCTGGGCCTCCAGAGCATCATGACACTTAAAGCGGGCCAGAGAGATTGGGGTTATGTACCACTCCAGCTGGACTTTTCAAATTTGCTCAATGTGGTTAATACAGCTTGTATAAGCCGAGCTGCGAAGTGCAGCGTCCTGCCATTGTTCCAGTGTGATGTCAATTTGCAAAGCAGATTCCCATTTAACCATGTACGGTAATTTTTCAGAGCCTCTCAGCCGAGCTAATACCCCGTGCATAACGGAGACACCGTGATCACTGGAGGGAGCCGATTTAAAGTACCTCTGCACCACGCCATCAACAGCTGTTAGGTCTACCACAGCCAAGTCACCGAATTCAGAAAGTGTCGCAATTGAAGATATTGGTAGAAAGCTGTCCTGGGGATAGAGTACCTATCTGCAAGTTCTGTGAAAGATTTCATGGTGTTACCGTCCAGGACCTGATGAACAAAAAGGACCCCACCGTCTCTCCAAGGTTTAAGGGAGAGGGACCCCACCAGCACTTCCACCGCCTGAAGCGAGATGTCGCTGAAAAGGAAGGCTAACAAGGAGAGTGCATACTGTCGCCAAACCTTCAATAAAGCTGACATAGCCCCAAGAAGGTTTGAATCTGCCGACCGTTATAGAAGGTTCATCTCCAGCAAGAGTTTAGTGGATCCGCGAGGAGCATAATATTTCTCGATTTGCATCCACAAAGGTTGGAGCGCGTCCACCCACCAGAGACTCGCCACGGAAAGGTGAGTGGCCGCATAATAAGATGTTAGACACGGGACCCCCTTGGCCCCAGTCGCAGGGGGAGAGAAAGCACCTTCACACCAACTCTATGCAGTTTGTGGTTCCAAATAAAACAGGTCAAAAGCGATTGCAAAGTTGCAATCAAACGTTTAGGGAACATCAACGGTAAGCACCTAAGTACATACAAGATTTTTGGAAGGTACGTCATCTTGACTATATTTATTCTGGCAACCCATGAGAGAAACAGTCCTTTATGGGAGGCAAGTCCCTCTCTGATGGTTCATGACAGAACCTCGAAGTTGTGATGTACTATCTTCTGGTGGGCGCAATCCAGACCCCCAAGTACGGAATACCTTTAGGAGACCATTGAAAGGGAAATTGCGCTTGCAGGGCAGCCATCTGCCCCGGAGGGATATGAATAGGAAACAGCAGAGATTTGGATGTATTTAATTTATAGTAGGAGGCTGCTGAGAACTCGTCCAGTAGAGCCATAATCCTTGGAACAGTAATCGACAAGTTCGTACAAATAAAAATCACATCATCGGCGTATAACCCGATTTTATGTTCTATCTCTCCCACACAAGGGCCCGAAATCATAGGGTCCTGCCTCACTCTGGCCACCAAAGGCTCCATTACTAGAGCAAAGATTAGCGGCGACAGAGGACACCCCTGGCGGGTGCCATTCGTAATAGTGAAGGAACCCGACAGGAATCCAGAAGCCCTGACCCTTGCTGTGGGGGAAGAATAGAGAGCCAACACTGTCCTTTTAAAACTGCCAATAATCCCAAAGTTGTCCAAGACAGCCTCAAGGTACCCCCAGTGCACCCTATCAAACGCCTTTTCGGCGTCAAGCGAAATGAGCGCACTGGGGGCCCCCCTCCTTTCCAAAACTTCCAGTAGATCAAATAATCCGCCTCGTGCCATCCGAGGCTTGCCGCGCCGGGATGAAGCCCACTTGCTCCGGACCGACCAAAGAGGGTAGCACCTCCAAGAGTCTTGACGCCAAGAGTTTGGCGTAAATTTTTAAATCTCCATTCAGTAAAGCAATGGAACGAAAGTTGGCCGGTACATTGGGAGTTTTCGCAGGTTTTGGTATTGCCGAGATCGTCGCCTCCAGCCCCTCTGGCCGTATCCGCCCCCCTTCCTTCCAGAAGGAGAAGAGAGAGCGCAAATGTGGGAGGATTTGCTTTAAAAAAGTCGTATAATAGCGGCACGAAAAACCATCTGGACCCGGGGCCGAGTTTTTTCTCAGAGTTGACCACCAAGGCAATCTCCTCGCCTGTAAAAGGCGCGTTTAAACGAGCTAATTGGAGAGCAGTCAGCTTAGGAAGACGGGCCGGAGCAAGAAAGGATTCCATCGCTGCAGATGACGGGTGTGGGATGTCAGAATCTCCTTTCAGATTATAAAGGGTCGAGGAATATTCTCTGAAATGGCCTGCAATGTCAATGGGGTTTCTAATCTTCTCTCCCTCAGGACCTAGGATATGGTCAATCGTCGTAGCTTCTCTTTTTTTTTTGGATCCTTCTAGCCAAAAGCCTTCCTGCTTTGTCTCCCATACCATAAAAATGGGCTTTTAGTTTTTTCAGATGGAATTCCGCTTTGTAGAGGAGTAAGGAGCGGAGCTCCCGGCGGGTCTCACCCAATTCATACGTAATTTGCGGGGGGGGGAGGGGGCATTTTTAGGTTGGGCTTCTAAAACTGCAATCTTGTTTGTGGGAGACCTCATCTGCTCATCTCTTTTTCGTTTGGCCCTAGCTGCCATCTGTATGAAGTGACCCCTAATAACCGCCTTATGGGCGTACCATAAAATTTCGGAGTCAGTATCCTGAGAAGTGTTAGTCAGAAAGTAATGTTCAAGTTGAGAATCAATGTGCGCCACACCAGCAGGAGAGCACAGGAGGTATTCATTCAAAGTCCACAAAGGAGTCGGGGTCACCTGAAGGGCGTCCTCAACCTGCAACATGATGGGGGCATGGTCAGACCACGTAATGTTAATACAACACATTAACTTTATGTACAATAATAATTTTGCCTGCTCAATTAAATGAAAAGCCCTACCCATATAATATGGTTAAGATATTTTTCTCTACTCTGATCCTCGATTTCAAAACCACTCATTAAACCTAGAGACCCTATTTTTTTTTACAAAAATGACACCCTCTTTAAAATAATCTCACTGTAACAAATTAATTTAAAGGAATACTGAAAGGTCATTTTTATCATTGAGGCCGGCTGGTCCTTGTGCCCTCAACTTGATAATCCATGCTGCCTCTGAGCATTGTACCCGCTGAAGCGTCAAGACAGGGCGCGAAACGACGTAGTACCCCGTCCTCCCACCAGCTGTGCACAACCTGTTGTATGAAGATTGAATAAATATCCACTGCCAGAAGCCTTGAGTGCGGCTCCATTTCTTCTCTATTTGATTGAATACGCTGTGACACACCTGCTGGCAGCAAGCACCGAGACGAGGCAAGTGTTACAACAGGAAGCTCATCCTCCACCCCTCCAGGTCGTGAGTTCATGATCAGCTAACGCTGCAGTGAGATCCCCAAAGTAAAAGGGGAACGCCGAAAAGGTTGGTGCTGGCCCAGACCTCTCTTCAAAACGTGAGTTAATATAAAGCGTTTTTCTTTCTGGGTAAGGTGCACACCTGTTAGGCGAAAGCCGCCGGTGACGCAGCAGCGATGTCTACACAAGATATGGAGGAAGGTGATTTAAGTGCGGCACACAGAATATCATTAGCGGGCAGGGAGGACGCGGGTAGTTTTTTCACTGACTGCAATGTGAAAGAAGAGTTTGAAGTGCTAGGCAATAAAAGCCTGGAGCACAGGATTAACACATTGGCTGATAAAGAGGTGAAGCTTTATTGGACTGTACAATCTTTAACTGCTTATGAACAAAGTGACAAGAGTACCCAGAGGTCCTAAACTAAGGAACCATCCAGTACCAAGATGACCCCCAGTTTGTGACAGAGTGGCAGCAGATTCAACTAGCTTGTTCAAAACAAATGCTGTCCCTGATTATAAAACAAAGCACTAAAGATGATGAAAAGATAACAGTGGAACTAAACAAAGCTAAAGAGGAGTTACAATCATGTATGTCCGATAAGCAGTGGTATCAATTTTGTGAGAAGCTGCATAAAAGACTGATCCCTATTCAAAATGAGATCAAGCAGAGAAAAAGGGATAAGTTTGTAAGGGACAAAAAGGATTATGATACGGGGCACATCTTTAATTGGGCAAAGCAAAACACATTTTTTGAAGGCAAAAGAAGGAAAGTGTATGTCAGGAAAAACGTGAATAACGACAAAAACCAAAACCAAGCAAAGAAAAATAAGCACAAAAAAGGTTTTTGGGCTACTGATTCGGACTCAAGCAGTTCTGAGACCACTGCAGAGCGTTTTAATCTTGCAGGATGTTCTACCTTGGATAGTGATTTCCCCACCCCTGTTGTCCCTTTAGGAGGAAGACAAGGAGGGGGAGGGGGAGGAGGAGGAAATTGGGAGGCACAGGGGGCCAAAAGAAAACAAGTGTCATGGAGTTAACCACTTCACCACCTGTAATTGACACAAATGTTGTTAACCTGACCGAGAGACCTTTATCTGTTCACTTACTGTCTCCCTTAAAAAGGGTCTTAATTACTGCATTCCTGAGAGTTTCAATTTTGTTGATTTTAAGATTGATCTTTATAAGGCCACTAGAAAAATGCATCTATTTAAGTTTTTTGAAAGTCAGAAAGATTTAGGCACTGATTTAAATAAAAAAAAACAATTCCAACAGAATTGGACCTTTGGGATTTAACCCCCTGAAGTCCAATCTGGAGGATATTGAGAAAGATGCGAGAACTTTGGTGAGTATTGTAGAGAATAATAGAATGGATACCCCGGTAGTAGCTAAATCTAGTGAAGGGCCTTTTTTAGGAGGCTTAAAATCTACATTTGTTCCCCCAATCGTCCAGGGTAATGTAATCGACCTGTTCCAAGATCAGGTAGCCCGTGATGTTGAATCGTTAATTTATGCTGAAACCCCTAAAAATTTAACTAAAGAAGTATGGGGAGCCCTCAAGGATTTGAAGAGTTGGAAGGATGTGGTGGTCCGCAAAGCGGAGAAAGGTGGTAATGTAGTGTTACTTAGAAAAACAGACTACCTGTTAGAGGCTTATAGACAGCTAAAAGATGAGGTGACCTACAAACCCCTAACATCAGATCCCACACCGAAAATAAAAGAGAAATTACGTTCACTATTGTGTAAGGCTATCTGCACCGGGGCTATAACTGCTAGAGAAGCAGAAAAAGTATTTCCGGAATTTCCCTGCAAAGCACATTGGTACTACTTGCCTAAAATTCATAAATCATTGGACGCCCCGCCAGGTCGACCGATCGTGTCAGGTATAGGTTCAATTTCAGAACCACTGTCGCGGTTTCTCGACTGGCAGTTACGTCCTCTGTATCCCTTAAATAAGATGGGATTTCCTTCATCAAACACCTTTATTGATCTGCTGAGAGATGTAGATTGGCAAGAAGGATTCAAACTGGCATCTATTGATGTAGTAAATTTATATACTAGAATCCCCCAAGAACTCGCCATTGATACAGTACGGGAAGTTCTGACAGCTACCGACAAAACAAAGGAGCTACAAGATTTTATCTTGGAAGTCCTGAAATTTGTATTAACCAATAATTCTTTTAAGTTTGAAGAACAGTGGTTCACCCAAAGAGTTGGAACTGCGATGGGGACGCCGGTAGCTTGCACTCTAGCTAATATTTTTCTTGGTGTTTTTGAAAATAAGTATATCTATTCCACACAGAACCCATATTTGCGTTACATCAAAACATACTACCGTTATGTAGATGATGGGTTCTTGGTGTGGGATGGTGGAGATGATGCTTTTGAGGAGTTTGTCAATTACCTTAATAGAGAGAACAAAATGAATATTGGAATTTTCATCAGTACTAGGAGGTAACGTACTGGAATTTTTAGACGTTAAAGTCTCTATACAAAATGGTAAAATTGTTACGGAAAATTTTCGTAAAAAAAGGCTACAAATTCAGTACTTCACCATGATAGTAACCACCCCTTTCATGTAAAAAAAGCCTTACCGTTTAACCAAGTAATGCGATTGAGAAGAATTAATAACGACGAAGTAAGATACAAAGAGCAGGTACAAGATTTAAAGAAACGATTATGCGATAGGGCTTACCCGGAAGCTTTGATAAATGAAGCCATTGCAAAGGTGGACAATATTTGGAAGGCGGGTCAGAGGAGAACAATAGGGAACAAAAAAGAGAAAAGGTTCATCTTTAATTTTAAGTTTGGACCTATGGATAGAGCTATTAAATCTGCAATATCAAAGAACTGGTATTTAATTGAGAGCGATAGGCACTTAAAGGAAGTAGCACTAAGGCTGGGGTCACACACACAGATATCTGGGCAGATATTGTTCACAGATCTCTGGCTGCAGTGAAATCATGGACAGATTGCTCCATTTTTACACAGCCACAAAATGGAACCATGTGTCCATGATTTCACTGCAACCAGAGATCTGTGAACAATATCTGCACAAATATCTGTGTGTGTGACCCCAGCCTTAGACAGCCTTTAGTAACACATAAGAGATGCAGGAACATCCGGGATGTAATAGTGCAGAGGCGAATGACCAGAGAAAAAACCTGGTTGGAAAGGGGACGGCCGGTAGGTAACTTTAAATGTGGTAATTGCGACTTCTGTGCTAAACATATAATCTCTAATCCAGTAAGAGTAGGACATGAAACACATACTGTAAGGGAATTTATCTCTTGTAAAACTAAATTTGTTGTTTATGCGGTGATCTGTGAATGCGGTCGTTTTTATATTGGCAAAACGATACGATGTTTATACGTACGTTTTAAGGAGCACGTAAAATCGGTACGAACAGGAGAAGGTTGCCCGAGAATGATAGAGCACGTAAGAGTCGAACATAACGGAAATGTAGATGTCCTTAGGTTCCTCGGTTTGGAGAAGGTTAATTTACCACCAGCAGGGGGCAACCTACATAGATTGCTGTTACAAAAAGAGGCAGCATGGATCATCAAGTTGAGGGCACAAGGACCGGCCGGCCTCAATGATAAAAATGACCTTTCAGTATTCCTTTAAATTAATTTGTTACAGTGAGATTATTTTAAAGAGGGTGTCATTTTTGTAAAAAAGTAGGGTCTCTAGGTTTAATGAGTGGTTTTGAAATCGAGGATCAGAGTAGAGAAAAATATCTTAACCATATTATATGGGTAGGGCTTTTCATTTAATTGAGCAGGCGAAATTATTATTGTACATAAAGTTAATGTGTTGTATTTAGGTTCTGTTTTTAACGTAGTTTTGATATGGATGATTTCTTGCACAACTATGTATTGCACTAAAGGCACTTTTTTTTAAATGGCACTTTTTATGCATCTATCACTTTAAGAACTGGCTGATTCCCAGTTCCTTAGTTGCATTGTTTCACCTGTTCACTAATAAATGTAGTGACGTCGTCAGTGGGAGTGTATAAGTTTCACTTAGAAACAAGGCACTCTGAGGATTGTACCCGCTGAAGCGCCAAGACAGGGCGCGAAACGACGTAGTACCCCCCCGTCCTCCCACCCGCTCTGCACAACCTGTTGTATGAAGATTAAATAAATATCCACTGCCAGAAGCCTTGAGTGTGGCTCCATTTCTTCTCTATTTGATTGAATACGCTGTGACGCACCTGCTGGCAGCAAGCACCGAGACGAGGCAAGTGTTACAACAGGAAGCTCATCCTCCACCCCTCCAGGTCGTGAGTTCATGATCAGCTAACGCTGCAGTGAGATCCCCAAAGTAAAAGGGGAACGCCAGAAAGGTTGGTGCTGGCCCAGACCTCTCTTCAAAACGTGAGACCACGTAATGTGCCCTATAGAGGCACTTCGACACCTATGGAGAAGAGAGTCTCCCACCAGAAAGTAGTCCAATCTACTAGAAGACTGAAATCTGGGTGAGAAGTATGTGTAATCTCTCTCCTCCCCATGAGTGTATCGCCAGATGTCGTGAAGGTGTTGGGTGTATAACAACCCCCCCATCTCACCCCGGCATAGGGAGGGCCCTGAGCAGTCCAACCTTCTGTGTACTGGGAGATTGAAATCTCCCGCCAAGAGGAGGCAACCCTTCGACAAAGAGTCCAACTTTGCGAACAGAGCACAAAAAAATTTCAGTTGGCCTCTATTCGGCCCATACACTGAAACAAGTGTAAACGGCTTTCCATTAATCAGGGCCTGGACCACCAAAAAGCGACCCTGAGGGTCTATTGTCGTTCCTATTAGCTGAAAAGCGAGGGATCCATGTATAAAAATCGCAACTCCAGATTTTTTGCTAGGGGCATTGGCAAAATATTGCACAGGGAACTGCAGGGATTTCATTCTATAATTATCTTGTGCCAAGAGGTGAGTTTCTTGAATAAGGAGGATCTCAGCCTTCATTTTGAGGAGTTGCTGCCACACTAAAGAACGTTTTTTCGGGGAGTTCAACCCGTTAACATTTATCGATACACACTGGAAACTCATGACAGCGAAAAACTCGGGACACTGCCAAGGCGGGCACAGGATAGTCCTCCTCCAGTGATCACAGAGCCCCACACACGCAATAGAGCTATCAATACTCCTCTTAAGTAATACTCGACAAAGTTGTGAGAGAGGGTAAGGACGGGGATCAAGTAGAGAATAAAAGAAAAAGGGTAAAGAAAAGGGCACAGAGTATGGTCAAATACAATACATCAAATCACTCAATCAACAGTAAATGCACAAATTCAACAGTAGACTTAGGAACAATTAAGTATAGAAAACAAGTACAGAAAACAGAAGCATCAATTAGGAGGAGGAGAGAAAGAAGAGAAGGAGAAGAGTGCAGCTGTAGTGTGAATATCTCAGGGAGAGAATGTCAAGATTCCTGCCGGTAGAGAGGTGCGAAAAATGTTATGAAAAAGTAGTCAAGATATCAGCTAGGGAAAAGTAGAAGAAAGAAGGGGAGTAAGGAGGAAATGTGCAGAGGGAGCGTGTAGATGTGAGAGAAAAGGCCGCCAAAAACCCAGCCAGTGTAGAAAGAAACAGAAAAGAGGATGTAAGAAATGCAGGAATAGATTAGCAGAGTAGAGGCCGGTGAAAGGAGAGAGAGATGAATGGAGGGAGACGAGCACAGATTTATTAGCACAAAGTGTTAATTAATATGAAAAAACTGAAAATAAGAAGAGACCCCCTTGAGGGTACTCTGAGACTCCTCAGCGCCTCCTCCACACAAGGTGAAGGAGTAACGCTAGGAGCATTGGGGGTGTAAGGCACTCAAGGGCCTTAAACAGACACTCAGGACTCAAGATGATATCAAAAGGTCCTCGAGGCTGTGAAGAGAAAATCCAACAAAGCAAAGTCCCCCGGCGGCGGCCAATATCCTAGGACATGTATATACTCATCACTGTTCCGAGTCAGGGAGGTGGAGGAGTACATTCTCCCCGGTCATGTGGCGTCGCCGAGCCAGCAGGAGGAGAGCCTCCTTTCGCCATGAGGTTCCAGTCCAGCAAAGCGGATTTCATCTTGGATGGGGAAGAAAAGAGATGTCGTGAACCTTTATAGCGAAATGAAACACTCACAGGCGAGCCCCATGCATAGGTAATGCCCCGATCTCTCAGAGCTGAGCAGTAGGGGGCAAAGTCCCTACACCTCGCGAGGGTACCAGGTGAAAGGTCCGGAAAGAGGGACCACGCTGTATACGGGGCTTCAGAGGCAGGATGTTTTCTTAAGGTATGCAATAGTGGGTCTCGCAGTTTAGGAGTAGCTAAGTGGATCACCACATCCCTCGGTACATCATTGGGAACCTTTTTTGAACGTGGAAGCCTATAAGCCCGTTCAATCTCCAAGCTTGCTGGAACTGCTGTGGGGAGTATGCGTTGTAGGAAAGGCATCACAGTGTGGCGATCAGGTCCTCCTCGCCGTCCACCTCAGCAATACCTCTGACCTTAAGATTACCCCGACGAAGTTTGTCATCAAGGTCCCACATCTTTGCCCTCATGGCTCTCATATCTTGTGACAGGTCATGATGGCTATCTGCTAGTTCATTGTGAGCCACCGCAAAATCAGCCATTTTCTCTTCAATCTGGCCGGTACGTTCGCCCATAGCCGTCATGTCAGCTCTCATTTCCCCCACAATGTCTCTAATGTCAGCTTGTATAGATGAGCGAAGGTCCAACGAGGAGCTCCCGCAGCGCCCCATAAGTAATGGGGGTAGTGTCCTCTTGTGGCCCCTTATAAGACCGGCCAATAGCTTCGCCACGTGGACCGCTCAAGGATCCACGTGAGTGGGGAGAGCCGGGGGAGCGAGAGCCAGAAGTCGCTGCAGGCGCCATTTTAGAGTTCCTAGTAGCAGCCAAGGGGCTATCAGTCGCAAAGTAGTCTGTGACTTTTTGCGGGGCTCCGCGGCTTCTAGAACCCGCTCTGGGCATCGCAAGAGCACGGTGAACAAGTACCTCACAAGTGGTCACTGTAGGTGTATAGATTCAGGGCTAAAGACACTTAATAAAGCTTGTAGTGTTGTTTACATACAATGCAGTATGCTTTATTTTCAGACAAGTATCAGTGTCTTTTGTATGCAGAGGCTCAATTCCCTGTGCACAATGATTTACGGGACGTACTAAAAAGAATGAAGAAAAGGAATAAAGAAAAAGAATGAAGATAATAACTTATTACAGAAAGATTATGTAGATGTATAAAAGGTTTCTTGGGTATCTTAGACATGGAATGAACACATGTCCCATATAACCAGGTGTATATTATGTTACCTGAGCATTAGAGGTGTGGAATGAAGATGGAATATATGTAGATGATAGGAGAATGAACACATATCCCATATAACCAGGTGTATATTATGTTACCTGAGCATTTTAGGTGTGGAATGAATGTGAAATATCTGTAGATAATAGAAGAATGAACAAATATCCCATATAACCAGGTGTATATTATGTTACCTGAGCATTTTAGGTGTGGAATGAATGTGAAATATCTGTAGATAATAGAAGAATGAACACATATCCCATATAACCAGGTGTATATTATGTTACCTGAGCATTTTAGGTGTGGAATGATTGTGAAATATCTGTAGATAACAGAAGAATGAACACATATCCCATATAACCAGGTGTATATTATGTTACCTGAGCATTTTAGGTGTGGAATGAAGATGAAATATCAGTAGATAATAGGAAAATGAACACATATCCCATATAACCAGGTGTATATTATGTTACCTGACCATTTTAGGTGTGGAATGAACATGAAATATCTGTAGATAATAGGAGAATGAACACATATCCCATATAACCAGGTGTATATTATGTTACCTAAGCATTTTAGGTGTGGAATGAACATGAAATATCAGTAGATAATAGGAAAATGAACACATATCCCATATAACCAGGTGTATATTATGTTACCTGAGCATTTTAGGTGTGGAATGAACATGAAATATATGTAGATAATAAGAAAATGAACACATATTCCATATAACCAGATGTATATTATGTTACCTGAGCATTTTAGGTGTGGAATGAAGTGAAATATCTGTAGATAATAGAAGAAATGAACACATATCCCATATAACCAGGTGTATATTATGTTACCTGAGCATTTTAGGTGTGGAATGAAAGGGAAATATCTGTAGATAATAGAAGAATGAACACATATCCCATATAACCAGGTGTATATTATGTTACCTGAGCATTTTAGGTGTGGAATGAATGTGAAATATCTGTAGATAATAGAAGAATGAACACATATCCCATATAACCAGGTGTATATTATGTTACCTGAGCAATTTTAGGTGTGGAATGAATGATGAAATATCTGTAGATAATAGAAGAATGAACACATATCCCATATAACCAGGTGTATATTATGTTACCTGAGCATTTTAGGTGTGGAATGAATGTGAAATATCTGTAGATAATAGAAGAATGAACACATATCCCATATAACCAGGTGTATATTATGTTACCTGAGAATTTTAGGTGTGGAATGAAGATGAAATATCAGTAGATAATAGAAGAATGAACACATATCCCATATAACCAGGTGTATATTATGTTACCTGAGACATTTTAGGTGTGGAATGAATGTGAAATATCTGTAGATAATAGAAGAATGAACACATATCCCATATAACCAGGTGTATATTATGTTACCTGAGAATTTTAGGTGTGGAATGAATGATGAAATATCAGTAGATAATAGAAGAATAAACACATATCCCATATAACCAGGTGTATATTATGTTACCTGAGCATTTTAGGTGTGGAATGAATGTGAAATATCGTAGATAATAGAAGAAATGAACACATATCCCATATAACCAGGTGTATATTATGTTACCTGAGCATTTTAGGTGTGGAATGAAGTGAAATATATGTAGATAATAGAAAATGAACACACATCCCATATAACCAGGTGTATATTATGTTACCTGAGCATTTTAGGTGTGGAATGAACGTGAAATATCTGTAGATAATAGGAAAATGAACACATATCCCATATAACCAGTGTATATTATGTTACCTGAGCATTTTAGGTGTGTGAAATGAATGTGAAAATATCATAGTAGATAATATGGAAAATGACACATATCCATATAACCAGGTGGATATATTATGTTAACCTGAGCATTTTAGGTGTGGAATGAACTGAAATATCAGTAGATAATAGGAAAATGAACACATATCCCATATAACCAGTGTATATTATGGTACCTGAGCATTTTAGGTGTGGAATGAAGATGAAATATCTGTAGATAATAGGAGAATGAACACATATCCCATATAATGAGGTGTATATTATGTTACCTGAGCATTTAGGTGTGGAATGAAGATGAAATATCAGTAGATAATAGTAAAATGAACACATATCCCATATAATGAGATGTATATTATGTTACCTGAGCATTTTAGGTGTGGAATGAAGATGAAATATCAGTAGATAATAGGAAAATGAACACATATCCCATATAACCAGGTGTATATTATGTTACCTGAGCATTTTAGGTGTGGAATGAACTGAAATATCTGTAGATAATAGAAGAATGAACACATGTCCCATATGCCAGGTGTATATTATGTTACCTGAGCATTTTAGGTGTGGAATGAACATGAAATATATGTAGATTATAGGAAAATGAACACATATCCCATATAACCAGGTGTATATTATGTTACCTGAGCATTTTAGTTGTGGAATGAACATGAAATAATTGTAGATAATAGAAGAATGAACACATATCCCTTATAACCAGGTGTATATTATGTTACCTGAGCATTTTAGGTGTGGAATGAACATGAAATATCTGTAGATATAGAAGATAATAGAAGAATGAACACATGTCCCATATAACCAGGTGTATATTATGTTACCTGAGCATTTTAGTGTGGAATGAACATGAAATATATGTAGATTATAGGAAAATGAACACATATCCCATATAACCAGGTGTATGTTATGTTACCTGAGCATTTTAGTTGTGGAATGAACATGAAATATATGTAGATAATAGAAGAATGAACACATATCCCATATAACCAGGTGTTTATTATGTTACCTGAGCATTTTAGGTGTGGAATGAACATGAAATATATGTAGATAGTAGAAGAATGAACACATATCCCAGATAACCAGGTGTATATTATGTTACCTGAGCATTTTAGGTGTGGAATAAAGATGAAATATCTGTAGATAATAGGAAAATTAACACATCTATTATATAATTGTCTAAGGGTTTTTTGAGTGTGTCTGTCGCCGAAATCGCGCACCAAACAGGGGCAGCTCATTGGTTGCCGGCGACCAATGAGCGCAGACTATGCAAATAGGCACAGAATTCAAAGTTCGAATTTCGCGCCTATTCGCTGTCCAGTGAGAGCGGCGCTAAAGCGCCGCTGTTGCCGGGATCCATGATGGCTGCAGCAGCGGCTCCTCACAGCCCCCCCGGTCCTCCTGCCCCCGTTCCCCGCAGCACTCCCGCTCTTCCTGCTCCCCTCTGCTCCTCCTGCCTCTCCTGCCCCCCTCCGCTCCTCGTGCACCTGCCCTGCGGCCTCCCTCTTCCCCCCTGCTCCTTATGACCCCCCCCCCCCCGTTCCTCATGCCTCTCCGCGGTCCCCCCGCTCCTCCTGCCCTCCCCGTTCCTCATGCCCCCCCCGCTCCCCGCGCGCCCCCTGCTCCCCTTCTCCCCCCCGCTCCTCCACAGTGATAAAGGATACTTGCCCTCCGCCGGCTCGCTGCTCTACCTCTGTCTTCTAGCTTCTAGAGGGCTTGAGGACCTGTCGTTGCCTGAGAAACCGATCAGCTGATCGGTTTTCCCAGGCAACGACAGGTCCTCCATGGGAGCATCAAGACAGAGGTGGACGGTGAGTATCCTCACATCCTGCCCCCCCCCCAGCCAGATCCTGCCTTGCCCCCACCGCCGCCACCATCCTGCCTTGCCCCCCTGCCGCCACCATCCTGCCCACCGCCGCTCATCCATCCACCGTGTCATTCCCCCCGCTGGCTACATCCTGCCCCCGCCGCTATTGGCCAGTCATCCTGCCCCCCGCCGGCTCCATCCTGCCCCATCCGCCGGCTACATCCTGCCCCCCGGCTCCATTGCATATCCTGCCTCTGCCATCATCACGATATCTGCCGATCTATCTCCCCCCGCCATCCATCCTGCCCCCCCCTGGCTATTGCGGGCTCCATTTTCCCACAACATCCCCCGCACATCCTGCTCTCCATGCTCGCTCACCACCATCCTGCCCGGCTCATCTGCTGCACATCTGTCCCCACCACATCGACTTCACCATCCTGCCCCCACCAATCTGCCTCCAACACATCCTGTCAACCACATCCTGCCAACCACCTCTGTTCCTTTTATCTGCTCCCACCTATCTGCCGCTCCTCACCTGCCCCGCTTTCTCCATCTGCCCCCGTTCCATCTGCCACGCCCCCGCCACCATCCTGCCCCTCTCCATCCTGCCCAGCTCCCACCATCCTGCCCCCCCAACCCATCCTGCCTCCAATATCCTGCTCATCCATCCTGCTTCCACCAATCTCACTCTTCCATCCTGCCCGTGCTCCATACTGCCTCTGCCGGTTCCATCTGCCCTCCGCCACCATTCTGCCCCCTGCCACCATCCTGCCCCGCCAGTCCATCTCCCAGTACCACCTGCCCCCTCACCACCATCCTGTTCCTTCCTTCCATCCTCGCACCCACCATCCTCCCACCGCTCATCTGCCTGGCCAATCCTGCATTTGCTCCATCTGCCCACTCTTCATCCTCCGTCGCCACCATCTGCCCCAGCCGACCATCCTGCCCCCCGCTATCGTGCTCCATCCTGCTCTCTGCTCCATCTCTCCTGTCCATCCCGCTCTCCATCCTGCCCGCTCCTCCATCTGCCCCCACGCCTCCATCCTGCCCCCGCTTCTGCCCGCTATCCTGCCCCACCTCCATCTGCCCTCTCTCTCTCCCTCATCTCCACACCTCCAACCTGCCCCTCCGCCTCCATCCTCCTCCCTCGCTCCATGCCTCCTCGCCTCATCCCTGCTCCTTCTATCTCGCTCATCCTCCTGTTCATCTTCTCCACTCAATGCTCAGTAAAAATATACACCTTATTGATATGTGTTCATTCCTTCTACAGATATTTCACTCATGCCCCCTAAACTCCAGTACATATCACCTGGGTTCCCCTATTATCTCGATATTTCACTTCATCCCACCTAAAATGCTCAGTAACATAAATACACCTGTTATGGGATATGTGTTCATTCTTCCTATTATCTACAATATTTCACGTTCATTCCACACCAAAATGCTCAGGCTTCACCGTTAAGGGTATGGTTCATTCTATCTACTGAACACTCACCACACCTAATGCTCAGGAACATATATCACCTGGTATAGGATAGGTCATTTTCCTATATCTACATATTTCCATCTCATTCCACACCTAAAATGCTCAGGTAACATATATACACCTGTATATGGCATCAGTGCTCATTTCCATACTACTGATTTTCACTCATTCCACACCTAAATGCCTCAGACATATACACCTGTTTGATATGTGTTCATCTCCTATCCGACCCATCATTCCCACACCTAATGCTCAGGTACATAATATACACCTGTTAATGGATATTGTTCATTCCTATACCTACTGATATTCACTCATTCCCACACCTAAGCTCAGGTAACATAATATACACCGTATATGGATTGTTCATTTTCCATATTCATATTCACCTCCACACTCTAAAATCTGCAGTAACTATATACACCTGTTATATGATATGTTCATTTCCTATCTACTGATTTCATCTCATTCCACACCTAAATGCTCAGGTACATCATTACACCCTGGTTATATGGATAGGTTCATTCTCCTATTATCCTACGATATTCACCTTCATTCCACACCTAAAATGCTCAGGTAACATATATACACCTGGTTATATGGGATATGTGTTCATTTTCCTATTATCTACAGATATTTCACTTCATGTCCACACCTAAAATGCTCAGGTAACATAATATACACCTGGTTATATGGGATATGTGTTCATTTTCCTATTATCTACTGATATTTCACTTCATTCCACACTAAAATGCTCAGGTAACATAATATACACCTGGTTATAGGGATATGTGTTCATTTTCCTATTATCTACGATATTTCACTTCATTCCACACCTAAAATGCTCAGGTAACATCATATACACCTGGTTATATGGGATATGTGTTCATTCTTCTATTATCTACAGATATTTCACATTCATTCCACACCTAAAATGCTCAGGTACCATAATATACACCTGGTTATATGGGATATGTGTTCATTTTCCTATTATCTACTGATTTTCATTTCATTCCACACCTAAAATGCTCAGGTAACATAATATACACCTGGTTATATGGGATATGTGTTCATTCTATTATTACGATATTCACTCATTCCACACCTAAATCTCAGAAAACATGATTATATGTTCATATATCATGTTTCATTCTCACCTAAAGCTCAGGTAACATAATATACACCTGGTTATATGGATATGTGTTCATTCTCTATTATCTAGATATTTCACTTCATTCCACACCTAAAATGCTCAGGTAACATAATATACACCGTTATATGGGATATGTGTTCATTTTCCTATTACCTACTGATATTTATCTCATTCACACCTAAATGCTCAGGTAACATAATATACACCTGTTATATGGATATGTGTTCATTCTCTATTATCTACAGATATTTCACTTCATTCCACACCTAAATGCTCAGGTACATAATACACCTGGTTATATGGGATATGTTTCATTCCATATCTACTGATATTCATTTCATTCCACACTAAATGCTCAGGTAACATAATATACCCTGGTTATATGGATGGGTTCATTTTCCTATTATCTACGATATTTCACCTTCATTCCACACCTAAAATGCTCAGGTAACATAATATACACTGGTTATATGGGATATGTGTTCATTTTCCTATTATCTACAGATATTTCACGTTCATTCCACACCTAAAATGCTCAGGTAACATAATATACACCTGGTTATATGGGATATGTGTTCATTTTCCTATTATCTACTGATATTTCACGTTCATTCCACACCTAAAATGCTCAGGTAACATAATATACACCTGGTTATATGGGATATGTGTTCATTTTCCTATTATCTACTGATATTTCACTTCATTCCACACCTAAAATGCTCAGGTAACATATATACACCTGGTTATATGGGATATGTGTTCATTCTTCTATTATCTACAGATATTTCACATTCATTCCACACCTAAAATGCTCAGGTAACATAATATACACCTGGTTATATGGGATATGTGTTCATTCTTCCTATTATCTACGATATTTCACGTTCATTCCACACCTAAAATGCTCAGGTAACATAATATACACCTGGTTATATGGGATATGTGTTCATTTTCCTATTATCTACTGATATTTCACATTCATTCCACACCTAAAATGCTCAGGTAACATAATATACACCTGGTTATATGGATATGTGTTCATTTTCCTATTATCTACAGATATTTCACTTCATTCCACACCTAAAATGCTCAGGTAACATAATATACACCTGGTTATATGGGATATGTGTTCATTTTCCTATTATCTACTGATATTTCACATTCATTCCACACCTAAAATGCTCAGGTAACATAATATACACCTGGTTATATGGATATGTGTTCATTTTCTATTATCTACAGATATTTCACATTCATTCCACACCTAAAATGCTCAGGTAACATAATATACACCTGGTTATATGGGATATGTGTTCATTTTCCTATTACTACTGATATTTACTTCATTCCACACCTAAAATGCTCAGGTAACATAATATACACCTGGTTATATGGGATATGTGTTCATTTCCTATTATCTACTGATATTTTCACTTCATTCCACACCTAAAATGCTCAGGTAACATAATATCACTCTGTTATATTGGATATGTGTTCATTTTCCTATTATCTACTGATATTTCATCTTCATTCCACACCTAAAATGCTCAGGTAACATAATATACACCTGGTTATATGGGATATTGTTTCATTTTCTATTATCTACATGATATTTCACTTCATTCCACACCTAAAATGCTCAGGTAACATAATATACACCTGGTTATATGGGATATGTGTCCATTCTAGACTTCTTCCAACTAAATCTAGTACTAATAACATGATATATGTTCATTCTCTATACTACATATTCTCATTCACCTAAAATGCTCAGGTAACATAATATACACCTGGTTATATGGGATATGTGTTCATTTTCCTATTCTACAGATATTTCACTTCATTCCACACCTAAAATGCTCAGGTAACATAATATACAACCTGGTTATATGGGATATGTGTTCATTTTCCTATTATCTACGATATTTCACTTCATTCCACACCTAAAATGCTCAGGTAACATAATATACACCTGGTTATATGGGATATGTGTTCATTTTCTATTATCTACTGATATTTCATCTTCATTCCACACCTAAAATGCTCAGGTAACATAATATACACCTGGTTATATGGGATATGTGTTCATTCTTCTATTATCTACAGATATTTCACTTCATTCCACACCTAAAATGCTCAGGTAACATAATATACACCTGGTTATATGGGATATGTGTTCATTTTCTATTATCTACGATATTTCACTTCATTCCACACCTAAAATGCTCAGGTAACATAATATACACCTGGTTATATGGGATATGTGTTCATTTTCCTATTATCTACTGATATTTCAACTTCATTCCACACCTAAAATGCTCAGGTAACATAATATACACCTGGTTATATGGGATATGTGTTCATTTTCCTATTATCTACTGATATTTCATTCATTCCACACCTAAAATGCTCAGGTAAAAATAATATACTTCTGGTTATATGGGATATGTGTTCATTCTTCATATTATCTACAGATATTTCACATTCATTCCACACCTAAAATGCTCAGGTAACATAATATACACCTGGTTATATGGGATATGTGTTCATTTTCCTATTATCTACTGATTTTCATCTTCATTCCACACCTAAAATGCTCAGGTAACATAATATACACCTGGTTATATGGGATATGTGTTCATTCTTCCTATTATCTACTGATATTTCACTTCATTCCACACCTAAAATGCTCAGGTAACATAATATCCCTGGTTATATGGGATTGTGTCCATTCCTCACCTTAAGCTCGGTAACATAATATACACCTGGTTATATGGATATGTGTTCATTCTCCTATTATCTACTGATATTTCATCTTCATTCCACACCTAAAATGCTCAGGTAACATAATATACATCTCATTATATGGGATATGTGTTCATTTTACTATTATCTACTGATATTTCATCTTCATTCCACACCTAAACTGCTCAGGTAACATAATATACACCTCATTATATGGGATATGTGTTCATTCTCCTATTATCTACAGATATTTCATCTTCATTCCACACCTAAAATGCTCAGGTACCATAATATACACCTGGTTATATGGGATATGTGTTCATTTTCCTATTATCTACTGATATTTCATGTTCATTCCACACCTAAAATGCTCAGGTAACATAATATACACCTGGTTATATGGGATATGTGTTCATTTTCCTATTATCTACAGATATTTCACATTCATTCCACACCTAAAATGCTCAGGTAACATAATATACAACTGGTTATATGGGATATGTGTTCATTTTCCTATTATCTACAGATATTTCACGTTCATTCCACACCTAAAATGCTCAGGTAACATAATATAAACCTGGTTATATGGGATATGTGTTCATTTTCCTATTATCTACTGATATTTCACGTTCATTCCACACCTAAAATGCTCAGGTAACATAATATAACCTGGTTATATGGATATGTGTTCATTTTCCTATTATCTACTGATATTTCACTTCATTCCACACCTAAAATGCTCAGGTAACATAATATAAACCTGGTTATATGGGATATGTGTTCATTTTCCTATTATCTACTGATATTTCATCATTCATTCCACACCTAAAATGCTCAGGTAACATAATATACACCTGGTTATATGGGATATGTGTTCATTCTTCTATTATCTACAGATATTTCACATTCATTCCACACCTAAAATGCTCAGGTAACATAATATACACCTGGTTATATGGGATATGTGTTCATTTTCCTATTACCTACTGATATTTTATCTTCATTCCACACCTAAAATGCTCAGGTAACATAATATACACCTGGTTATATGGGATATGTGTTCATTTTCTATTATCTACAGATATTTCACATTCATTCCACACCTAAAATGCTCAGGTAACATAATATACACCTGGTTATATGGGATATGTGTTCATTTTCCTATTATCTACTGATATTTCATCTTCATTCCACACCTAAAATGCTCAGGTAACATAATATACACCTGGTTATATGGGATATGTGTTCATTTCCTATTATCTACGATATTTCACTTCATTCCACACCTAAAATGCTCAGGTAACATAATATACACCTGGTTATATGGATATGTGTTCATTTTCCTATTATCTACTGATATTTCACTTCATTCCACACCTAAAATGCTCAGGTAACATAATATACACCTGGTTATATGGGATATGTGTTCATTCTCCTATTATCTACTGATATTTCACATTCATTCCACACCTAAAATGCTCAGGTAACATAATATACACCTGGTTATATGGGATATGTGTTCATTTTCCTATTATCTACTGATATTTCACTTCATTCCACACCTAAAATGCTCAGGTAACATAATATACACCTGGTTATATGGGATATGTGTTCATTTTCCTATTATCTACAGATATTTCACATTCATTCCACACCTAAAATGCTCAGGTAACATAATATACACCTGGTTATATGGGATATGTGTTCATTCTTCTATTATCTACGATATTTCATTCATCCACACCTAAAATGCTCAGTAACATAATATACACCTGGTTATATGGGATATGTGTTCATTTTCCTATTATCTACGATATTTCCATTTCATTCCACACCTAAAATGCTCAGGTAACATAATATACACTGGTTATATGGGATATGTGTTCATTTTCCTATTATCTACTAGATATTTCATTTCATTCCACACCTAAAATGCTCAGGTAACATAATATACACCTGGTTATATGGGATATGTGTTCATTTTCCTATTATCTACGATATTTCACTTCATTCCACACCTAAAATGCTCAGGTAACATAATATACACCTGGTTATATGGATATGTGTTCATTTTCCTATTATCTACTGATATTTCATCTTCATTCCACACCTAAAATGCTCAGGTAACATAATATACACCTGGTTATATGGGATATGTGTTCATTTTCCTATTATCTACTGATATTTCATCATTCATTCCACACCTAAAATGCTCAGGTAACATAATATACACCTGGTTATATGGGATATGTGTTCATTTTCCTATTATCTACAGATATTTTCACATTCATTCCACACCTAAAATGCTCAGGTAACATAATATACACCTGGTTATATGGGATATGTGTTCATTTTCCTATTATCTACGATATTTCACTTCATTCCACACCTAAAATGCTCAGGTAACATAATATACACCTGGTTATATGGGATATGTGTTCATTTTCCTATTATCTACTAGATATTTCACTTCATTCCACACCTAAAATGCTCAGGTAACATAATATACACCTGGTTATATGGATATGTGTTCATTTTCCTATTATCTACTGATATTTTTACTTTCATTCCACACCTAAAATGCTCAGGTAACATAATATACACCTGGTTATATGGGATATGTGTTCATTTCTATTATCTACAGATATTTCACATTCATTCCACACCTAAAATGCTCAGGTAACATAATATACACCTGGTTATATGGGATATGTGTTCATTCCTATTATCTACGATATTTCACTTCATTCCACACCTAAAATGCTCAGGTAACATAATATACACCTGGTTATATGGATATGTGTTCATTTTCCTATTATCTACTGATATTTATCTTCATTCCACACCTAAAATGCTCAGGTAACATAATATACACCTGGTTATATGGGATATGTGTTCATTCTTCTATTATCTACAGATATTTCACATTCATTCCACACCTAAAATGCTCAGGTAACATAATATACACCTGGTTATATGGGATATGTGTTCATTTTCCTATTACTACTGATATTTTATTCATTCCACACCTAAATGCTCAGGTAACATAATATAACCTGGTTATATGGGATATGTGTTCATTTTTATATCTACAGATATTTCACATTCATTCCACACCTAAAATGCTCAGGTAACATAATATACACCTGGTTATATGGGATATGTGTTCATTTTCTATTATCTACTGATATTTCATCTTCATTCCACACCTAAAATGCTCAGGTAACATAATATACACCTGGTTATATGGGATATGGTTCATTTTCCTATTACTACTGATATTTCACCTTCATTCCACACCTAAAATGCTCAGGTAACATAATATACACCGTTGGTTATATTATGGGATATACTGTTAATGATATTTTATTCTCCTATTATCTACTGATATTTCCATCTCATTCCACACCTAAAATGCTCAGGTAACATAATATACACCTGTTATATGGGATATGTGTTCATTTTACTATTATCTACTGATATTTCATCTTCATTCCACACCTAAACTGCTCAGGTAACATAATATACACCTCATTATATGGGATATGTGTTCATTCTCCTATTATCTACAGATATTTCATCTTCATTCCACACCTAAAATGCTCAGGTACCATAATATACACCTGGTTATATGGGATATGTGTTCATTTTCCTATTATCTACTGATATTTCATGTTCATTCCACACCTAAAATGCTCAGGTAACATAATATACACCTGGTTATATGGGATATGTGTTCATTCTCCTATAATCTACATATATTCCATCTTCATTCCACACCTCTAATGCTCAGGTAACATAATATACACCTGGTTATATGGGATATGTGTTCATTCCATGTCTAAGATACCCAAGAAACCTTTTATATATCTACATAATCTTTCTGTAATAAGTTATTATCCTCATTCTTTTTCTTTATTCCTTTTCTTCATTCTTTTTAGTACGTCCCATGATTTACTTCTCAGTTACTGTGGCTCCACAGGCGGGATATGGATCTGCAGGTGCCAGCCACTTAGGTGTTAATGTCTTGTTAGCTGTTTTGTTGTTGTTGTTAAGCCCACTAATGGACAGAGATGGAGTGCTGGAAAGAAATAGGTTCTGCCGAGATTATTATGTCAGGAGATAAGGGGTTAATGTAGATACTTTCTCAGCTCCTGTAAACAGTTCAGCTACAGCCAGCTACTCCTTTAACTCAAGCAATTATAGTTTCTCCAAAAGGGGGGGTTGCTGTAAGTCTGTCTCAATCCCAGAAGGAGATGAAGCAAAGGGTTAATCTTCCGTTCCTTTCCCCCTGGGCTCTTATCACCTCCCGCAGTGTATCACAAATTGTCACCTGGTCTCTTCAATATGATAGAGTTCATCCATTAAAATCAGTGCTACAAGGTGTATGGCATAGATGAATATGTCCTGCTCCCGTGCCCCTGCGCCACTCGCCCAGCTGCAGTTGCACACTTGTGTGCACTTACCCGCTCCCCGCATGACCGGGCCGACGCTGCGACACCCAGTCCCCGCCACGCGCCACTCTCCTGACGGTTCAAGCAGTCGCCACCTGTCTCCCGCCTGTGGCGCACTCCAGACCGCAGCAACCGCACCACCGGCGTATCACTTCCGCCGCTGGAGTTTCATCTGCCGCCTCCTCTCGTCAGGTGCAAGGCCCACTCACAGGGCTCCGGAGGGCTTTCTGTGTCCGGCGTCCCAGCAGCAATTTATCAGGGTGGGCGCCCAGGGAGCATTAGACGCTGAGGTAAGGCGGGCAGATCAGATCCTTAGATCCGGGTGAGCCTCTCCGGTCTTCCAGGCAGCACGGTCACATGCAGGATGGGGGCAGTGAAAAGTTAAGATCAGATTTAGTTCAATCCTCACTTCAGGGCAAAAATGGGCCCTGATCTTCGTTCAGAGATGGTGTGGCTATCAGTCTGAAGTATTGCAGGAGATGTTTGTCGTATTATTAAGCCAGGATGCCAAGGAGGTGCATGGGAGCAGGAGCAGTCTCATGGCCAGGCGCCGTTTTAGAGCCCCTGGAAGGAGCCTTGGGGCTAACAGTCACAAAGGAATCAGTTGCTTTCTGCAGGGGGTCTGCAGCTTCTGGAGCCCGGTCCGGGCAGCTCAGGAGTCCAGTGAACAGTTACCCCATAAAAACGGCAGGGCAGGGACGGTATTTCGTCGTTAAATCCCGGATGATCAGACACTGCCGGAGGAGCTCTCTATGCGTCCTCCATGTTCCACATCAGGACACGCCCCCCCATGTACAAGTGATTTTGTCATATATGTCATAAATTGTAGCTTTGGTCTCCCAATATGTCGGGAGGAGCACACAAATGGTTCAAACCCCGCTAAATGGTCACTGGCATAACGCCAAAGTGGGACTTCTTACGCATAGCCTATCTAGATATCTCCTTCTAAGGCATAATAAGGAATTTAATATTTCCTTAATTCCAGTTGAGCTGATTCCTATGGATACCCCGAACAGAATACAGCTATTAAATAAGAAAGAGGCCTTCTGGATGTACATATAACGAACTTTGTATCCAGATGGACTCAACAATAAACTGAAAAGTGTCTAATAAGGATATCTAAACAAATAAGTATAATCATATTTCCTTTTATTGGATAGAGGAAAATGGTCCATTCTATATATAAAAGTGTGCTGAGACTGTATAAGATAAAGGAATGAGAGAAAGGAGAATGAATGTGATACAGATTAAGTATCCCTCTCCTTTGTAATATCCTCCCTCCGCTCCATAAATAAGAACATCGCTATTAATTTTCTTGACCTGTGAGGCGTACTTCCACTTTCATCATAATAGGGACATAAGTGACATCTATGTAAGACGAAATAATGTTTTTCTGTCTTTCTGCTCCCGGTCCGTTTTCCTCAATGACACTGAGCAAGCGACTTGTCTGTTTGAAAACTGCAAACTTGGAACCGCTAATATATTCATACCTGTGCTGAATAAATGATTATAACAATTAGGTTTAATACAGCAAGCTGCGGTGATCTCGTAGGTTGCTGTGTCGTGGGTGTATTTTATACCCGCGACACAGTGGGTAGTAGATCGAGCTTCTGCAGAAGTCCATTTTTGAGGCCACAGGTGCCTCTTTTGCTCCAGCTTTCGCAGTTGTGTGGGCCCTTCAGGCGGTATCAGCTTGTCTCTCGGAGATCCCTGGAGTCTCTTCGGGGATTCCTGAGGTGGCGGTCCGGACGTCTCAGGCGGAGGCGTTTACGGACTATCCCAGATCCGCAGTCATGGAATCGGCTAGTCGATCTGCGGTGGCTTCGGCTAATTCGCTGGCAGCCCGACGGATGTTGTGGCTGCGCGACTGGAAGGCGGACGCTACGTCTAAGAAGTTCCTCCAGGGCCTCCCGTTTTCGGGAGATAGACTTTTTGGGGAACGTCTTGACGATCTCATCAAGGAGTCTACGGGTGGAAAATCCACCTCCTTGCCGCAGTCTAAGGTGCAGAAGACCGGTCAGCGTCAGCTGCATGCTAGATTTCGCTCCTTTCGTCCCTCCTCCAAATCGGCCTCATCTTCTGCATCCTCTTCCCGTTTGGACAAGGACCAGAGATCCCATAGGTCCTGGAAACCTAAGGCCCAACAGAAGAAACCTGCTGGCGTCTCATCCACCAAGCCTGCTTTCTCCTGACTCTTCGCCTCTTCCGGGAGCGTCCAAGATCGGTGGCAGGCTCTCCCACTTTGGAAGCGTCTGGCAGGATCATATCCAGGACCGGTGGGTGGTGGACGTGGTCTCTCATGGCTACAGGATCGAACTGGAGTCGAGGCCTCCGACTCGGTTCTGCCTCTCGTCGCCGCCTCCGGCAAGGGCTGCGGTTTTTCAGCGGGCGCTGGACGCACTGCTGCAGAGCGGGGTTGTGATCCCGGTCCCGTTGGAGGAACCTTTCGGGGGTTTTATTCCAACCTCTTCACGGTTCCGAAAAAGGACGGGTCGGTTCGACCGATGTTGGACCTCAAGCTCCTCAACAGACATGTGAGTGTCAGGCCCTTCAGGATGGAGTCCTTACGCTCGGTGATAGTGTCCCTGTCTCAGGGGGACTTCCTGGCTTCGGTGGACGTGAAGGATGCTTATCTCCACATCCCCATTGCTCCTGCTCACCAGCGATGGCTGAGGTTTGCTGTGGGAGAGGACCACTTCCAGTTTGTGGCATTGCCCTTCGGCCTTTCCTCGGCTCCGAGGATCTTCACCAAGGTGATGTCTGCCATGGTGGCAGTGCTGCACTTGCAGGGGCACGCGGTCACTCCATACCTGGACGACCTGTTGATCAGAGCCTCGTCTGCGGAACAGTGTCAGTTGAGTCTTACGGCCACTTTGAACACTCTCCGGACATTCGGTTGGATAGTCAACTCCCCGAAGTCGGTACTCGTCCCTTCGCAGACGATCTTGTATCTGGGAATGGAGTTCCACACTGTCCCGGCTCTGGTGATCCTTCCTCTCGACAAGCAGTCCTCGATTGCGGAAGAGGTCCAGTTCCTTTTGCTGGCAGACTCAGTTCCCATCAGACGTCTTATGCACGTCCTGGAAAAGTTGGTGGCAACCATCGAGGCGGTCCCTTTCGCGCAGTTTCATCTGCGTCCGCTTCAGCTGCAGATCCTGCGCGGATGGGACAAGAATCCTTCCTCTCTGGATCGGTGCATTGCCCTTTCCTCCGCCACGAAGGAGTCTCTCCGATGGTGGCTGGTGCCCAGGTCGGTGTCCCGAGGCAGGTCGTTTATTCCCATCTCTTGGTTGGTGATCACGACAGATGCCAGCCTTCTGGGCTGGGGTGCGGTGTTCCTGCATCACAGGGCTCAGGGCACCTGGACGTCAAAGGAGTCTACCTTACAGATCAACGTCCTGGAGATTCGTGCCGTCTACTTGGCTCTCCTGGCCTTCCAGAGGTTTCTGTCGGGGAATCCAATTCGGATCCAATCCGACAACACGACTGCGGTCGCCTACATGGACCGCCAGGGAGGCACCCGCAGCCGTCAGGCGCTTGCGGAGGTCCAACCCATCCTTCGGTGGGTAGAAGACAACGACGCGTCCATCTCGGCTGTCCACATCCCCGGAGTGGACAATTGGGAGGCCGACTACCTAAGCCGGCAAGGAATGGACGAGGGAGAATGGGCTCTTCATTCAGAGGTGTTCCAGCACATTTGCACCGCTTGGGGGACTCCAGATGTGGACCTGATGGCGTCCAGGCTGAATCGGCAGGTTCCAGCCTTCATGTCTCGCGCCAGAGACAGTCTGGCAGTGGGGACGAATGCTCTGGTCCAGGATTGGTACCCGCTTTCGTCTTCCATATGTCTTTCCCCCATTGGCCTTGTTACCCAGTGTTCTGCGGAAGCTCGGGGCGGAATGCAGGCGAGCACTCCTAATCGCCCCAGACTGGCCCAGGAGGGCTTGGTACCCGGACCTGTTGCGACTGTCGGTGGGGGATCCATGGAGGCTCCCGGGTCGGCCGGATCTCTTGTCTCAGGGTCCTTTCTTCCGCCACAATTCCTCGGCCCTGAGCCTGACCTTGTGGCGCTTGAAGTCTGGCTGTTGACGTCCCGTGGTTTCTCCTCTAACGTCGTAGCTACCATGAGACAGGCCAGGAAACCGGTTTCTGCAGGGATCTACCGCAGTGTATGGAAGGTTTTCTTCTCCTGGTGCCGTGTTCACGGCAATTCTCCCTGGCCTTTCTCTCTTTCGACCCTTCTGGCCTTCCTCCAGTCGGGTTTGGATAAGGGTTTGGCTCTTAGTTACATCAAGGGACAGATATCGGCCCTGTCGGTCCTTTTTAATAAGCGTCTGGCTACGCTTCCTCAGGTTAAGACGTTTGTTCAGGGGGCGAGTCACATCATTCCTCCCTACAGACGTCCTTTGGACCCATGGGACCTTAACTTGGTCCTTGCGGCATTGCAGAAGCCGCCCTTTGAACCTCTTAAGGAGGTTTCACTTTCTAGGCTTTCTCAAAAGGTTGCCTTTTTAGTTGCCATTTAGATGGCCTGTCCTAAGAATAGTCCATGAATATTATATTTTTATGATTTTCTGAAGTGTATAGAATGCCAAGTTTCATTGGGAATTGACTCTACTTCTCGGTGGATTGCAAGGCACAGTCACCCGTAAAGGTCATGAATACCAGCAAGTTAATGATTGGTCTGGGTCCTGGAGTTAAGCATGGTGTCTTGATGGATGGGATACGACATGGAGCAGTCTTTGAGAGAGTTCTCCAGAGAATTAGAGAGTACAATGTGGCCCCAGTAGGGTTTGGAGTTTTTGAGCTGTAGATCCAGTGAAGGTCCCAAGGTTTGTCCCAACCCAAAATTCCTTTAAAGTTTAAAACCTATCAGATTAAATCCAAAACAGAGTTGAGTAGAAACGATGTCCAGAGCCTCTAGTTTTTTTACATGCACTCATTGTCCATTATATCTTTCATTGACTTTCTCATTTTTCTCCCTTTTTTCTCTCTCACCCGCTCCTTCTTCCTGATTTTCGCCTCTTTGCCATCTCCTCTGCACCAGACGGTCAGATAGCTATGGGAGGTTTGTAATGCCACTAAATTCCCCCCGCCACCATCTATGGAGGAAATACGGATTTACAATTATAGAAATAGTGGTCGTCTGCCTCATCCTTCTGTTTGGACTTGTGTATGCACTTGCAGTGAAGAAAAGCCTTGGAACCGGAGGACCTGTGTGACGGTAATGTCTTTCCGTTTTCTCATATTTTGCCTCCATTTTCTATACCTGATGCTCCACATGTAGGATCTGCTATAGCCAAATACACTACAGGTGCAGTGTTTGTGTCTCTGTAATATAGGGCCACAGGGACTCTGTGTGTCGCAGCAGGACCTGCCCTGAGCACATTGCATTGTGCCTTTAGTAATTTGTCATAAGTTTATTATTTTTAGTTTTATTAAAATGCTTTAGTTTGATACATGAAGAGAGTAAATATTAATGTGAATATGACAAAAATCTTAGGGCCCTTTCACATCAGCGTTTTTTGAAATTCGCGGCAGATGCGGTGAAAAAACCGCATCTGCCGCGATTACCGCATACCGGCTGCACTTGCGGCACGGTTGCGGTAATCCCCATAGAAAGTATAGGGGGACTTGCGGCAGGTGCGGTAAGTGCGGTTTTGCACTTGCGGCAAGTGCGGCCGCGAAAAAAACCGCAGTCAGCCGCGTTTTTTTTCGCGGCCGCACCTGCTTCAAGTGCAAAACCGCACTTGCCGCACCTGCCGCAAGTCCCCCTATACTTTCTATTGGGATTACCACAACCACGCCGCAAGTGCAGCGGTTATGCGGCAATCGCGGCAGATGCGGTTTTTTCACCGCATCTGCCGCGAATTTCAAAAAACGCTGATGTGAAAGGGCCCTTAGCCATTGTTTAATTCAGGTTTTTATGTTAAATCTATTGTTGTCATGGTTGAAATTTTATATTTTTATAATCCATTTTCAACCTGGTCACTAGGCCAAATATTAGGCTCCTAATTCTTCCTTTCACACGGACATTAGCAGCAATAGACGCTTTTCTGAGCAGGCTCTATCATAGACAAAGATCATTGTGGAGAGGAAGAGGAGCTGTGATATCTCTCAGAGCTTATCTACAGGGGTGAGAATGCGCAAAATAGGGTCTTATCCTTCATAAACTGGTGCTGTTGTGTAGCACACAACCAGCGTAATCGCTCAAACAATGCAGCTGCTGCAGGGACTGTACTTCCACAGGATGCGGTGCTTTAATCACAGTTTTTTTCGGACGAAGTATCTTTGTGTCCGCGCTGCTGCCAGAAGGATATAGATACACCAACGATACTGGACGTCTGGGTACTGGTGATATAGGTTTATTTCCGACGTGTTTCGGAGCCACGTGCCGAGCTCCTTCCTCAGGGAACATCAAGATTACACTGAACAGATTCGTATTTATCAAAGAAATGGCGCCAAAAAGATAATTACAATGACATCAGCATATAGGGAGGATCACAGAATGACGTCACATTGTTTATCAACAAAGTTACGTAGTGGAATAAATGTCGGGAAATAGCATGAGAATCTAAAGCTCTAATCATATCAAGGTTATCTGATTACTATATCAAGCAGATAATTACAGAAATATATCAAAAATTAAAAAAAACAAACAGTTTTATGTAAAGTTGCCATAGTGCTGGATAGAACTCATAAAATAAAGGTCTCATAAAATCTTGTGCCATGGGTTTTATGTGTGCACTACCCATTGTGCTAACTGTTCATTCATGTTTTAAAATAATGACAATGTGGTTTATAAATTCTGTAAGATAGTGATTTGCATATATATGCTCTGGGTGTAATAGTGAAAAATTGTAGAAAGTGTGTGAAAGTGATAGAAATTAAATATTTCATGATTAGATATTACTATTAGTCATGTTCATTATTTAACTATAGTATTATTTCTATTTTTATTATGAAGGATTTGACTGATGGGATTCCCTATTAGAATATCAGGAAGTCCCTGGGGAGCTGATGTGAACAGATTTATCTATATCAAGCAGCACCGATATATACTTATTTTTATTTTAAAAGCAACACATATAGGTTTTTGAATAAAAGTATAAGTTATAGATCATTTTATTTTGACAGTTCATAGAAATAAAAATAATATTGTTTATTATAAGAAAAAGTTGATAAAAATGAATAACCCTGTGCCACAGTGAAACATTTTGTTTTTTCCTGCAAAACTGTGGCTGTTCTGATCAGCCATGTTGTCTTGCAGGTGAAATGGCAGCATGGAGCTGCTGCGGTATTGGGCTGTGCCCTGACTGAGTGTGAATGCAACCTAAAGATTCACTCCCAATTTTATTAGGGTCCACAATGTCAATCATCAACTGCTCCCTAATGACTGTGCACCTAGATGGCTTTTCCATTGAATGGTCTCGACTTGTTCTGCTATGGCTGTCATGCTGAATTTCTTACAGAACAATAAGGAAGGAATAGCTAAATTTGATGCAGAAGAGACTTAAAGGGGTTGTCCACTACTTGGAGAACCCCTCCTCGGTTCATGGGTTTCCCCTCTTTCAAAATAATAATGGTTATACTCTCCTCTGGCGCTGTTCCAGCAGTGTCTACTCCCGGTGTTTGCGTATCATTCTTTGATCGTGTGACTCCTGCAGATAACCTGCTACCCCTTCACTCCCGACAAATCGTGAATACTGGGGAAAGTGAGCAAAAGACAGGGAGGGTGAAGCCACTGATTGGCCACAGGACTTGCGTGATGTAACATTGCATCGTCTCTCGAGATCACATGACAATCACTGCTGAAGCCGCGCAGGCACCAGTGACTAGTATAAGCCTTCTTGTTTTGAGGGGCCTAAATGTACGGATTGAGGAGGGTTTTCCAAGTGGATAGAACTCATTTGGTGATTTTATTTTTTATTTGTTGTTAAGGCAGAAATGCGTGTTAACAAATGTTTAGTATTAGTATTTTTCTAATTGTTGTGATTTATAAGCATCCTTCCCTGACCCCACTCAGTAATACATATCAGCCTTGGGCGTACTATGCATCAATTAGTTATTTGACTTCAGCAGTCGTCATCACAGTTCACTCCTGCATCCGACGTAAATTGAGGTTGGCGGCACGAAGGAGTCTTGTCCATATGCACCAATCCAATTGGTAAGAATAGAGACAAGACTATTTTAGAGGTCACCTGGTACCGCCCAGCACCCCACCTCCATCTCTTCACGCCTAATGTAAGATTGGGTGGGAGAATACGCTAATCACGCCATATTAGTTTGGCCGGGCACATTAGAGACTTGTCAGATGACCATTTCTGCAATAAGAAAGGATTGGGTGTGTTATAATCCAACATGCTCAATCCTTCCTAGCATGTTATCTGCCATGGACAGTAGATGGGTCCCCAATTTGTCTTCTAAGGACTACACCCAAGATCGTTAGCCTTTACTACTGGGTTCGGCTGACATTGTGATGTGTGTGGCTGTAAACAAGTAAAATCTAGCAGTAACGAGGGCCCACAACTCAGGGATAGACGCTCGAGAAATAAGCAAAGTTGTATTTGACATCCCGCCTCATGTAGACTTTGCTTTTTGCAGCTGATCGTGCCTTTACGACCGTCACAGCCACACAGTCCGTATCTCCCCCCAGCTCCCAATTGTACAAGGCTGCACCCTTTTATAGCAATGTTTTAAGGAACCAAAAACTTTGTACCATGTGACTCTTTTAAACAGTTTTCTGTAACATAAGGGTAAAATGCAATAAAATTTTACTTTTGAAAAAAAAAAAGAATAAAAAAATGGATATTGTGTTGTAAATACATTTTTTTGTGACAAAATTTTTTGATTTTATAAAAACTCTCAAAAATCATTCATGACAGGACTTTTTCTTAAAAAATTATATATTATTTTGAAGGAATTATAGAGATCTTTTTGTATTTTTTGGAACTTTAGATGCACAATGAGATTAGAACCAGTAGCAGTCAGTCTGGTTCGCCTAATATTCATATCCCAAAAATGGGGCGAATCTGTCCAGGCTAAATCAGAACACAGATAGTTCAGGATATGTTTGTATTGGGGGAGAATTGTCGGTAAAAAGAACTTCAGTGTATATTTGTATTTTCTGGTCATCATAATGGGAGACCCAGACAATGGGGTTTAGGGCACTGCCCTCCGGAGGTCACACTAGGTACTACAAGTTTGTAGACACCGCCTCCTCCGCTTATAAACCCCTACCGCAGGGAACATCCTCAGTTTTAAACTTAGTGTGCTCGGAGGATCACGCTTTGCTTGCACTTCACTGCATTCTCACAGCTTACGTGATGGCGTCTGAAGACAAGGTAAAAAGGTTCCGGTCGGGACCGGCGACAGCCTCCCCGCTCACCCTTGTGGAACACGCAGGTGGAGGTACCGGAGGGCCTTGAGCCTGGACACTTTGTGTTCTCCCGGTACGCTGTCGCGCTCCTTTCCATCCCTCTCTGGGGGGCTCTGGAGAGTGGGAGATGGGAGCCTTGCACAGCTCCGCTCCGTCCGAGGCCTCCCTAAATGGTGCTTACAGACTGGACTGGAGCCAGCCCAGTCCGAGGCCTCCCTAAATGGTGCTTACACTCCGGACTGGTGCTGAACCCCCGTCCGAGGCCTCCCTAAATGGTGCTTACAGACCGGACCGGCACTGAGGCACTCGGTGTCTCCTGTGTGCCTGGGGTAGTGTCTGTCACTTCACGTGTCCTGACACTCAGACCGCGCGTTACTCTCGGGTCCGCGGATCTGCTGGTGTACCCTGTGCTGGGGTCACCCTGGCTGACCGCCCTGTGTGTCACAGGGGCTGAGGCCGTAGGCTGCGGATGTTTGTTTGTGCATGCAGTCTGTGTGTAGTTTTTTACACTATTTCCCGCGCTGCGGGCTCTGGCGCCTCCATGCTGAGGCTGCTTGGAGGATGGGAAGCAGCCCGTGCGGTGACGTCATCGCTGGGCGTGTGTGTGTGTTTCCCGCGTGTTTTCGGCGCCGCCCACAGTTTTACTGTCGGCGGCCATCTTTACCCCTCACTTCCCGGCTGGGATCTGTATGCAGCGTGCGTCTGCACTCCAGGGGAGACCGGAAACCGTCGCGGAGGTCACACACACACACCGCTTCCTCCTACCGCTTTGCTGCGGTCGGTAAGCCACCGGGATTCCCGGCTTTTTGTCTGCAATTTGGCTTATTTTCCCCTACTGTGGCGATGTCCTCAGCTAGGAAGCGTGCTGCTAGGGCGGCAGAGACCACCATTACCTGTGCTACATGCAATGGGACACTGGTGGAGGGGTCCTGCAATAACTGCGGACGCCCAGAGGCCCGGACTGATACTGCTGAGTCAGCAGCTCCGGTGCTATACCCTGAGGTTCAGGTGATCTCAGGGCCATGGGAGACTCAGAATAAGATCAATGAATCTCTGTTGTCCCAGCTGTCCTCCATGTCGCAATCCCTGGAGGCACTTAATAGGAGGCTGGATAGCCCAGCTACTCCGTCCAGTTACCCCCGGTGTCTCCCTCTTCTGCTGTGAGACCCCTTAAGCGGGCTCGTCGTGAGGAGTCACCCGAGCTCCAGGCTCTCTCTGAGGAGGAGCGTTCCTCTGATGGTGAGGACGATGATGGGGGTTCGACTTTCGGATCATGTCTGTATCTGAACCACCGGACGGGGTGGAGGATCTGGTGTCCTCTATCAACGAGACCCTACGTCTCGTGACACCCCCTGAGGAGGTGACGGTGCACCCGAAGGAGGTCTATCAATGGCTGCGGCCAGAGGCTAGACCAAGTGGCTCCTTCATGGACCACACGAACTTTGGAAGGGTGGTTAGAGCTCCCAGGTTACATCCTGGGCGGCGTTATGTCCGTAAACCCAAGGACAATCGCTTCCCCTTCCCCCAGGAGGTGCTTCAGGAGTGGTCGCAGTCCCCGAAGGTGGATGCTTCCATGACCAGGATTGCTGCACGCTCCCTTTTCTCTGCCTCTGATAGCTCCTCGCTGAAGGATGTGACGGATAGACAGGTCGAGCAACTCGCCAAGTCTTCCTATGAGGCTGTGGGGTCTTCCTTTGCCCCTAATTTTGCCACGGTATGGACCTTACAGGCGATTACCACCTGCTTGGATGGTATCTCTGACCTGGCAAGGTCCAGTCCAGAGGTCCTGGCACTTACCGAGAGGGCAAGGGCCTATGCGGACTACGCCAGGACGGCGACTCTGGAAACTGCCACTCGCTCAGCTGTGGCTTCGGCCAATGCTATTGCGATTCGCAGGTTGTTGTGGCTGCGTCTTTGGGACTCAGATACCACATCCAAGAAGATTTTGCAGAATCTTCCGTTCGCTGGTGACAGGCTTTTTGGCACCGAACTGGACAAGCTGATAAAGGATTCTGCTGAGTCTAAGATACCGCAGAATAAGCCTAAGCCACGGTATTCCGTTAAAAGGAACCCAAAACAGTGGTCCTTTCGTTCCAGCTCGCAGTCATCAGCACCGTCCGCTCGCGCGGACCGAGGGGGAAAGCCCGCTTCTCAGTGGCGCTCTAAGAGTCGTCCAAAGAAGCCGGCGGGGGCGGCAGCTGCCACCCCCAAACCCGCCTCTGCATGACTCGCTCTCCCCTTCCTACCTCCCCACAGGTGGGGGGCCGCTTGTCTCGCTTTCAGGACAAATGGCTACTTCACGTTCAAGATCAGTGGGTTCGAGACGTGGTCTCGCGAGGTTACAGGATAGAGATGACGTCACAGCCGATATCCCGATTCCATCGGTCGGTCCCATCACCAGAAAAGACTCAGGCTTTTTACCTGGTGTTGGAGGGTCTTCGCAGGGACGGAGTGGTGATACCGGTGCCTTCCGGAGAGAGGTTCAGGGGTTTTTACTCCAACCTCTTTATAGTCCCGAAGAAGGACGGATCCTTCCGCCCGTGCTGGATCTGAAGTTGTTCAAACCGTCACGTGTTGGTTCGGAAGTTTCGTATGGAATCACTGCGCTCCGTGATCGCGGCTGTATCACAGGGAGACTTCCTGGCGTCCATAGATATCAGAGACGCTTACCTTCACGTGCCCATTGCACCAGCTCATCAGCGCTGGTTGAGATTCGCAGTGGGGGAAGAACACTTCCAATTTGTGGCGCTGCCGTTCGGGTTGGCCTCGGCTCCGCGGGTGTTCACAAAAGTGATGGCCTCCATGATGGCGCTCCTGCACGTGCAGGGACATGCCGTCATTCCCTATTTAGACGACCTACTGGTCAGGGCGCCATCAGAACACCTTTGTCAAGAGAGCCTGGATGTGACCATGCGGTCTTTGGAACAGTTTGGTTGGCTCCTCAATATTCAGAAGTCAACGCTAGTTCCGACCCAGTCTTTGACATATTTGGGCATGGACTTCAACACAGCCTCAGCCCTGGTGTCTCTGCCACGAGTCAAACAGATGGCGATCCAATCAGGAGTGCAAGCGGTCCTCCTGTCACCACAATCATCCCTACGGGTGTTGATGAAGCTGGTGGGGCGCATGGTGGCGGCAATAGAGGCGGTGCCTTTCGCACAATTTCGCCTCCGTCCTCTCCAGCTGGAGATTCTCCGCAGGTGGGACAAAAGGACGATTTCTCTGAATCGGCTGGTGACCCTTTCCCAACCGACCAGAGATTCCCTGCAGTGGTGGCTACAGCCACATCACTTGTCTCGGGGCCGGTCCTTCATCAAACCGTCATGGTTAGTGGTGACCACCGACGCCAGTCTGAAGGGCTGGGGGGCGGTGTTCTTACACCACAGGGCCCAAGGCCGCTGGACTCGGTCGGAGTCGGCGTTGCAGATCAACGTGCTGGAGATCAAGGCGGTCTATCTGGCACTCCTGGCGTTTCAGAGATTCCTCTCAGGACAACCCATTCGGGTTCAGTCCGACAATGCGACGGCCATCGCTTATATAAATCATCAAGGAGGAACCAGGAGTGCAGAGGCTCTGGCCGAAGTTCACCGCATCCTATCCTGGGCGGAGGACAACAACTGCCTGATATCCGCAGTTCACATCCCAGGGGTCGAAAACTGGGAGGCCGACTATCTGAGCCGGCAGGGGATGGACGCCGGAGAGTGGTCTCTTCATCCGGAGGTCTTCAGAGAAGTCTGCAGCAGATGGGGCACTCCGGACGTGGATCTGATGGCCTCACGGCTGAATCATCAGGTGCCGCAATACATGGCGAGGTCATGGGACCCCCAATCTCTGGGAGCGGACGCCCTGATCTTGACTTGATCCAGATTCCATCTGCCGTATGTGTTCCCGCCTCTGGCTCTGATTCCCAGGGTGCTGTGGAAAATCAGGTCGGAGTGCAGGGTAGCCATTCTAGTGGCTCCAGATTGGCCCAGGAGGTCCTGGTATCCGGACCTGTGGCAACTGTCAGGCGGACACAGGTGGGCTCTTCCAGACCGCGCAGATTTACTCGCGCAAGGCCCATTCTTCCACCTCAATTCCAAGGCCCTCAGATTGACTGCATGGCTCTTGAGGGCTGGCTGCTGACATCCAGGGGTTTCTCCCCTACGGTGGTTGCCACTATGAATTGGCTAGGAAGCCAGTCTCAAGGAAGATGTACCACAGGACGTGGAAAATCTTTTTTACTTGGTGTGCCTCTGGTGGACGGTCTCCGTGGCCCTTGTCCATCCCGACGTTGTTGGCTTTCCTACAGTCGGGTTTGGAATTGGGATTATCCCTTGGCTCCTTGAAAGGTCAGGTATCAGCACTTTCAGTGCTGTTTGACAGGCGATTGGCGCTCCTCCCGAAGGTCCGTCAATTTCTGCAGGGGGTGTCACGGATGGTTCCGCCCTACAAGAGACCTCTGGACCCTTGGGACCTTAACATGGTCCTGGCGGCATTACAGAGACCACCGTTTGAGCCGCTGAGAGATGTTTCTCTATCTCGTCTGTCCCAGAAAGTGGCCTTTCTGGTGGCAATTACGTCTCTGAGAAGGGTCTCAGAATTGGCTGCACTTTCGTGCAAGTCACCCTTTCTGGTGGTTCACCAAGACAAGGTGGTGTTGCGTCCTCGGCCAGAATTCTTGCCGAAGGTGGTTTCAACTTTTCACCTGAACTAGGAGATTGTTCTCCCATCATTTTGCCCTGCTCCCGTTCATCAGGTTGAGCGCGACCTCCATACTCTGGATCTTGTGAGAGCTGTACGCATTTATGTGTCCAGGACCGCCTCCTTTAGGAGTTCGGATTCCTTATTTGTTCTTACGTCAGGTCGCTGTAAGGGGTCAGCGGCATCAAAGTCGACATTGGCCAGATGGATTAAGGCTTCCATTCAAGAGGCTTACCGGGCTTCTGGTTTGCCTCTCCCGGTGGGATTGAAGGCTCACTCTACCAGAGCTGTAGGTGCCTCCTGGGCTTTGCGACATCGAGCGTCTGCTCTACAGGTGTGTCAGGCTGCCACCTGGTCCAGCCTGCACACTTTCTCTAAGCACTATATGGTGCATGCCCATGCCTCTGCGGATGCAAGTTTGGGCAGGCGGGTTCTCCAGGCGGCGGTTGCCCACCTTTAAAGGGAACCATGTGTTATCCGTCTTGTTGAGGAACTCTTCCCCGCCCTGGGGTATTGCTTTAGGACATCCCCATTGTCTGGGTCTCCCATTATGATGACCAGAAAAAAGAGAATTTTGTTTACGTACCGTAAATTCTTTTTTCTTTAATCATCAATGGGAGACCCAGCACCCACCCAGTTGTTCCGTTGCATGTTTTGCATTTGCTCTGTTCTCTGTTGAGACAGCGTTCGCCGGGTTGTTGAACCGTCTGTGCACGGCATTCTTCCCGATGTTTCGGGTGTGGTTTATTTCCTCCTCGCAGCTTATGGACCAAACTGAGGATGTTCCCTGCGGTAGGGGTTTATAAGCGGAGGAGGCGGTGTCTACAAACTTGTAGTACCTAGTGTGACCTCCGGAGGGCAGTGCCCTAAACCCCATTGTCTGGGTCTCCCATTGATGATTAAAGAAAAAAGAATTTACGGTACGTAAACAAAATTCTCTTTTTATGTGTTAATACGGGGCAAATAGGATCATATAATGAGGAATTAAGGAAAAGAGTGAATGAAGTGTTAATAAGGTATTTAAAGAAGACCTGTCCCCAAACCAGGCATGGTGATCTAATTACAGCACTGGATACAGCATGTCTCCAGCATGCAGACAAGGGGTCCCCAGCCCTTGAGCAGCCCTGTACCCCGAGATAATACAGTTAGAAAACTTACATGCTACAGCCACTAAGGAGGTGGCTAGGGGCTGCAGCCAAGGGCAGATTCACTCCCCCTGCCTGTGTAATCTGCCCACCGCTGCCAATCATTCTCTCCCTGTCTGTAGCATTTAAACAGAGCTTTTTTTTCTCTCTCCCAGAAAGTCCGTTAGCCCCGCCTGCACAGGAAAGAAAAAAAAAAACTCAGTTTAAATGCTGCAGACAGGGAGAGAATGATTGGCAGCGGTGGGCAGATTACACAGGCAGGGGAGTGAATCTGCCCTTGGATGCAGCCCCTAGCCACCTCCTTAGTGGCTGTAGCATGTAAGTTTTCTAACTGTATTATCTCGGGGTACAGGGCTGCTCAAGGGCTGGGGGACCCCTTGTCTGCATGCTGGAGACATGCTGTATCCAGTGCTGTAATTAGATCACCATGCCTGGTTTGGTGACAGGTCCTCTTTAACATTCAATCGTGTTTATTCTTAAAAGTATATTTGTATCTATATTCTAATTCGGGGCAAGTAAGATCTTATATTGAGAAAGTGGGAAGAAGGGTGAGATGGTGGTCAGACAGAGGGAGTTCCGAGGTTGTGAGGTTAGAGGGGGAGCAAAGGTGGGTAAAGATGAGGTCAATCGTGTGGCCTTGTTCATGGGTGGGAGAGGAGGACCATTGGGAGAGCCCTAGGGAAGTGGTCAGGAAAAGAAGGTTGGAGGCGGCTGGGCGGGGAGTGTCAATGGGGATATTGAAGTCGCCCATGATGATGGTGGGGATGTCAGCGGAGAGGAAGTGAAGTAGCCAGGTGGTGAAGTGGTCAAGGAAGAAGGCGATGGGTCCGGGGGCGGTAGATGATGGCTAGCTGGAGGTTGCAGGGGAGAAGATTCGGACCGAGTGGGCTTCGAAGGAGGGGACAGTGACGGAGGGGGGCGGGGGGATAGGGCTGAAGGCGCAGGAGTTGGACAAGAGTATGCCGACTCCACCGCCGTGTTTGCCAGAGGGACGGGGGGTGTGGGACAGGCTGAGGCCGCCGTCGGATAGTGCAGCAGGGGAGGCCGTGTCGGAGGGGGTGAGCCAGGTCTTGGTGAGGCCAAGGAATAACAATTTCCTGGAGATGAAGAGTTTGTGGATGTCTGGGAGTTTGTTGCACACTGAGCGGGCATTCCAGAGTGCGCCGGGTAGAGCGGTAGATGGGGCATGGGTTGGGGGAATGGGTCTGATGTTGGTGGGGTTGCGAGGGCTAGTGTGATGAGGTTGCGAGGGTTGGTTGTGGGTGTGGGATGAAGGTGGTTGTGGGGATGTGGTAGGGGGGGGCAAGGATTGGGGGAGATGTCACCGGCAAGGAGGAGGAGTAGGGTTAGCAGGTGGGAGCATGAGAGCTTACGAGGCGGGCGTGCTTGTTTGGTGATTGAGGATTGAAAGTGAATGAAAAGGTCGGTGAAGTGGGTGAGGTGGTTCGGCAGGATGGAGGGTGAGAGCAGTATTTCGTTGTTGGGAGGGGTATAAGTGGGGGTAGTAGGAAGTTGAGAAGGATGAGAGTGAGGAGTAGTGGGAACATTGCGTATGAAGAGCAGGGAGTGAGTGTGGCGGCGGGTCAGAAGCAGAGGGGGAAAGTTGTGGTAGTGGGTGAATGGTCATCAGTGGGGAGCGGTCACGGGATGAGGTGATGTCCGGGTATGAGATGCAGGGCGGGGGGTCGGATGGAGAGGCCGGATGGGGCAGTTGGGCGATCGGTCGAGGCAGTCGGGGTTGACTGAGGCAGTTGCAGGGTCGGCTGATGGAGCAGCCAGGTCGGGTGAGGCAGCCGGGGTCGGGTGAGGCAGCCGGGGTCGGGTGAGGCAGCCGAGGGTCAGATGAGGTAGCGGCAGGGAGTCCGATGGTATGGCAGCCAGGGATCCATTGATGGAGTATCCGGGGTAAGATGGTGCAGTAGGCAGGGGCCAGATGGTGGTGCAGCTGTGATACGTAAGCATCACGCCTCCAGGGCACCACCGTTGGAGGGTCAGTGATGCAGGCTGCGTTGTCCCTGTTAGGGGGGGTGGGGAGTCTCGCCTCTGAGCGCGGGCCGTGGCCTCGGCCCGAGCGAGGGGTCCCGCAGCGGTGTTGGCCGTAGGTGATCACCGGTGGGGGCGGAGCCTCGCCTCCGAGTGCCGCCCGCGGCCCGAGCGATGGGGCCCGCGGCGCCGGCAGGCGCACCCGCTTCCCGGCTGGGCCGTCGCCTGGAGCGGGCCTGGGGCACAGTTAGGAGGTGCGAGGCTGGGAGGCCCGTGCATCGGGGGGGTTGCGGTGAGTCTGCCGGTCCCCGCACTTAGGCAGCGGGGACGGCGTTGCGGGCAGGACTCGCTTCACAAGCTGGGGGCGCCCGGAGGTCGGGCGCGGATGGCAGGGCCCGATGTCAGGGCTGAGCCAGGGGTGTCCCGTGGGTGTGGGCACACCAGGAGAGCCCCGTGACGGGCAGACGGGAGCCGCTGATGCAGAGGATGTGCGGGCCGCGCCTGGAGGAGCCAGCCAATTGCAGTGATGTGAGGAGTGCCAGCAGCATGTCCTCACTGCACGGCGGCCATCTTCAGATCATAAAGCCATAGGATCCCTAGAAGTCAAGCACTCCAATACAGAGAAAGAAGTGAACTATCGTGTCCTCATGGTGGTGCCTACAACCACAGCTTGAGCTACTAAGGAAAACTGCCAGGAACTCATCATATCCTACACAAGATGACCGACTAAATAATATTCAAAGACTTCCTTGCTGTGCTACAGCAGCCTCCCAATTTAAGAAACATCAGGCCAAGTTTGATGCCCTTGACACCAAAAGGAACATATCCATGCATGTGAAGAGCTGCAAGACCTGGCCACATGAGACTAGAGACAGATACAGATCCCCAACACACAGCAGATATAAGATTCCTGGACTCACATGCTCCTCTTCCATGTGGCATATTATATGGCACCATAGCCCAGTGGGGTCTTTAGTTGTGAACTGGGCAACGTTAAGACAAGATGAGCTCATAATTACACACGGAAAAATCCATTTCTATACGGACATTTTCTGCTCCCCCCCCGCCGCTCCATTCTGCCCCCCTCCACACCAGTTCCATCCTGCCCCCCTGCGCCTCCATCCTGCCCCCCGCCCCCGCCGGCTCCATCCTGACCCCCCCCCGCCGTCCATCCTATCCATCCTAACCCCCGGGCCGGCTCCATCCTGCCCCCCCGCCGGCTCCATCCTGCCCCCCCTCGCGCACTCTATCCTGCCCCACCATCTCCATTCCGCCCCCCCCGCACCATCCGCCCCGCATCGCTCCATCCTGCCTGCCGCCTCCATCCTGCCCCCCCGCGGCTCCATCCTGCCCCCCCCACACCAGTTCATTCTGCCCCCCTGCCGACTCCATCCTGGCCCCCCCGCCGGCTCCATCCGCTTCCCCCGCTGGCTCCATCCTACTCCTCTCGCCCGCTCCATCCTGCCCCCCCACACACCTAGCTCCATCCTGCCCCCCCGCTGCCTCCATCCTGCCCCGCCAGCTCCATTCTGCCCCCCCGCCACCATCCCGCCCCTCTCGCTCCATCCTGCCCGCCGCCTCCATCCTGCCCCCCCTCACCGCCTGCATCCTCTCCACCCCCCTCCCCGGCTCAATCCTGCCCCCCCGCCGGCTCCATCCTGCCCCCCCCGCCGGCTCATCCTACCCCCCCACCGCTCCATCCTACCCCCCCCCCACCGGCTCCATCCTTCCCCCCCCCCCCGCCCACTCCATCCTGCCCCCCACCCCCCCTCCACCGCTCCACCTGCCCCCCCCCCAGCTCCATCCTGCCCCCCCACCGCCTGCATCCTCCCACCCCCCCGGCTCCATCCTGCCCCCCGCCGGCTCCATCCTGCCCCCCGCCGCCACCCTGCCCCCGCCACCCATCCTCCACCCCCCCGGCTCCATCCTGCCCCCCGCCGGCTCCATCCTGCCCCCCGCCGCCACCATCCCGCCCCGCTCGTTCCATCCTGCCCTGCCGCCTCCATCCTGACCCCCCCCAACCGCTGCCATCCTGCCACCCTCCCCGGATCCATCCTGCCCCCCCCGCCGGCTCCATCCTGCCCCCCCCCCACACCAGCTACATTCTGCCCCCTCGCCGGCTCCATCCTGCCCCCCCACCGGCTCCATCCTTCCCCCCCCCCACACCAGCTCCATCCTGCCCCCCCCGCCCCTCCATACTACCCCCCCCCCACCCTCCATCCTGCCCCCCCTGCCAGCTCCATCCTGCCCCCCTGCCGCCTCCATCCTGCCCCCCCACACCAGCTCCATCCTGCCCCCCTGCCGTCGCATCCTGCCCCCCCCCCGACTCCATCCTGCCCCCCCCCGCCGGCTCCATCCTGCCCCCCACCCACTCCATCCTGCCCCCCCACACACCAGCTCCATCCTGCCCCCCGCCAGCTCCATCCTGCCCCCCCACCGCCTGCATCCTCCCACCCCCCCGGCTCCATCCTGCCCCCCGCCGGCTCCATCCTGCCCCCCGCCGCCACCATCCCGCCCCGCTCGTTCCATCCTGCCCTGCCGCCTCCATCCTGACCCCCCCAACCGCTGCCATCCTGCCACCCTCCCCGGATCCATCCTGCCCCCCCCCCGCCGCTCCATCCTGCCCCCCCCCCACACCAGCTCCATCCTGCCCCCCCGCCGCCTCCATCTACCCCCCGCTGCCTCCATCCTGCCCCCCCACACCAGCTCCATCCTGCCCCCCTGCCGTCGCATCCTGCCCCCCCCACCGACTCCATCCTGCCCCCCCCCGCCGGCTCCATCCTGCCCCCCACCCGCTCCATCCTGCCCCCCCACACACCAGCTCCATCCTGCCCCCCCACTGCCTCCATCCTGCCCCGCCCACCAGCTCCATCCTGCCCCCCCCGCCGGCTCCATCCTGCGCCGCTCGCTCCATCCTGCCCCCCGCCACCATCCCGCCCCGCTCGCCTCCATCCTGTCCTGTCGCCTGCATCCTGCCCCCCCTGCTCCATCCTGCCCGCCCCCATCGGCCGGCTCCATCCTGCCCCCCCCGCCGCCTCCATCCTGCCCCCCCCCTGCCGGCTCCATCCTGCCCCGCCGGCTCCATCCTGCCCCGCTCGCTCCATCCTGCCCTGCCGCCTCCATCCTGCCCCCCCTCACCGCCTGCATCCTGCCACCCCCCTCCCCGGCTCAATCCTGCCCCCCCGCCGGCTCCATCCTGCCCCCCCCGCCGCCTCCACCCTGCCCCCCCCACCTGCTTTATCCTATCCATCCTACCCCCCCCCACCGCCTGCATCCTCCCACCCCCCCGGCTCCATCCTGCCCCCCCCGCCAGATCCATCCTGCCCCCCCCACCGCCTGCATCCTCCCACTCCCCCGGCTCCATCCTGCCCCCCGCCGGCTCCATCCTGCCCCCCGCCGCCTCCATCCTGCCCTGCCGCCTCTATGCTGACCCCCCCAACCGCTGCCATCCTGCCACCCACCGCTGACTCCATCCTGCCCCCCCCCCCCGCCGCCTCCATCCTGCCCCCCCCCCCCGCGCGCCTCCATCCTGCCCCCCCGCCCGCTCCATCCTATCCATCCTACCCCCCTCGCCGTCACCATCCTGCCCCCTCCCCCACACCAGCTACATCCTGCTCTCCCGCCGGCTCCATCCTGCCCACCCCCCACACCAGCTACATTTTGCCCCCCCCCCGCCGGCTCCATCCTGCCCCCCCGCCGCCGGCTCCATCCTGCACCCCCCGTCCGCTCCATCCTACCCCCCCGCTCACTCCATCCTGCCCCCCCACACACCAGCTCCATCCTGCCCCCCCTGCGGCTCCATCCTGCCAGGCCGCCTCCATCCTGCCCCCCCCCCCACCACCTGCATCCTGCCTCCCCCGCCACCATCCCGCCCCACTCACTCCATCCTGCCCCCCGCCGGCTCTATCCTGCCCCCCCCCCACACCAGTTCCATTCTGTCCCCCCGCCGGCTCTATCCTGCCCCCCCCCACACCAGCTACATCCCTGCCCACCCCCCACCACACCAGCTACATCTTGCCCCCCCGCCGGCTCCATCCTGCCCCCCCCGCCGCCTCCATTTTGCCCCCCCCCACACCAGCTCCATCCTGCCCCCCTGCCGACTCCATCCTGCTTTCCCCCCGCCGGCTCCATCCGGCTTCCCCGCTGGCTCCATCCTACCCCCCCGCCCGCTCCATCCTGCCCCCCACACACCAGCTCCATCCTGCCCCCCCCGCTGCCTCCATCCTGCCCCCCCCCTGACGGCTCCATCCTGCCCCACCGGCTCCATCCTGCCCCCCCGTCACCATCCCGCCCCGCTCGCTCCATCCTGCCCTGCCGCCTCCATCCTGCCCCCACTCACCGCCTGCATCCTGCCACCCCCCTCCCCGGCTCCATTCTGCCCCCCGCCGGCTCCATCCTGCCCCCCCCGCCGCCTCCACCCTGCCCCCCCCACCTGTTCTATCCTATCCATCCTGCCCCCCCCGCCGGCTCCATCCTGCCCCCCCCGCCAGCTCCATCCTGCCCCCCCCCACCGCCTGCATCCTCCATCCCCCCCGGCTCCATCCTGCCCCCCCCCACCGCCTGCATCCTCCCACCCCCCCGGCTCCATCCTGCCCCCCGCCAGCTCCATCCTGCCCCCCGCCGCTTCCATCCTGCCCCCCCCCGCCACCATCCCGCCCCGCGCTCCCTGCTCCATCCTGCCCAGCTTGCCTCCATCCTGCCCCCCCCGCTGACTCCTTCCTGCCCCCCCGCCGCCTCCATCCTGCCTCCCCACCGCCAGCTCCATCCTGCCCCGCTCGCTCCATCCTGCCCCCCCGCCACCATCCCGCGCCCGCTCGCTCCATCTGCCCCGCCGGCTCCATCCTGCACCCACCTCCACCACCATCCTGCTACTCCGGCTCCATCATGCTCCTCCGGCTCCATCCTGCCTTCCCCCACCCCCCGCTCTATCCTGCCCCGCTTGCTCCCTCCTGCCACCACTCCACCCCCCGTCACCATCCTGCCCCCCTGGCAGTTAGCGGTCATGTGACCGATCAGCTGATCGGTTTCCCAGGCAACGACGGGTCCTAAAGGCCTGTAGGACCTAGAAGACGGAGGTGGAGCGAGCCGACGGACAGGTGAGTATCCTCACTGAGGATTTTTTTATTTTTTGGAGGGAGGAGCGGTGGGGAGCTGAGTATTGCCATATACCATAGTGCTGCTATACATGTACTCTAATGTATCGCCATATACTATAGTGCTGCTATACATGTGCTATAAAATCACACCATATACTATAGTGTAACTCTACATATACTGTAATATACTGCCATATACTATAGTGCTGCTATACATGTGCTGTAATGTATCGCCATATACTATAGCGCTGCTATACATGTAATGTAATGTACCACCGTATACCATAGCGCTGCTATACATGTAATGTAATGTACAGCCATATACCATAGCGCTGCTATATCTAATATATAAAACCCGAAGGCTCACTTCCGTCACTTTAGCCAGCACTTCCGTCACTTTGTCATCGCCAAAGTGACTTCACCACAGCGCTACACCCGTCCAGGGTGGACCAACACGCCGGCCCTAAGTGGAGCGGGACTCGACTCAGGCAGCCCCGCCAAGCTTACGGCCGCCCCTACACTTCCTAAAACACACATCACGGGCGGAAGACGACTGGCGTTAGCTGGTCGTCTCCCGCCCGCCACACACCACTTCGGGAGATGACCGGCTAATGCCGGCTGTCTCCCGGGTGCCTCGCGCTCGCTCCGGCCGCTTTCACAGGTGCAGCCTCCTCCCCCTCACTTCCGGCGCCCGGGGCTGCTGACGGCTCTCGGCGGAATGGCGGCAACACGGACCAGCCTCCGCTCCTGGACTGGGCCGAGGCTCCGGGGGTCAGCCCTGTGCTGGACACCGAGCAGGAGGCCAAGTGGCCCCGGGGATACGGAGCCAGCTGGTGTGCAGCCTGGAGGAAGGGAGAGAGGATATGGTATATGGTGGTACATTACAGTACATGTATAGCAGCGCTATGGTATATGGTGGTACATTACAGCACATGTATAGCAGCACTATAGTATATGGCAGTATATTACAGTATATGTAGAGTTACACTATAGTATATGGTGTAATTTTATAGCACATGTATAGCAGCACTATGGTATATGGCAATACTCAGCTCCCCCCCGCTCCTCCCTCCAAAAAATAAAAAAATCCTCAGTGAGGATACTCACCTGTCCGCAGGCTCGCTCCACCTCCGTCTTCTAGGTCCTACAGGCCTTTAGGACCCGTCGTTGCCTGGGAAACCGATCAGCTGATTGGTCAAATGACCGCTAACTGCCAGAGGGGCAGGATGGATCAGGGGGGCAGGATGGTGATGGTGGGGTGGAGTGGTGGCAGGATGGAGTGAGTGGGGAAGAATGGAGCTGGGGGGGGCAGGATGGACCCAGGGGGTGGGGGGGAAGCAGGATGGAGCCGGAGGAGCAGGATTGTGGCGGAGGTGGGTGCAGGATAGAGCCGGCAGGGCAGGATGGAGACGGCGGGGCAGGATGGAGCGAGCGGTGCGAGATGGTGGCGGGGGGGCAGGAAGGTGCGAGCAGGGCAGGATGGAGCCGGCGGGGGGGAAGCACGATGGAGCTGGCGGGGGGGGGCAGGATGGAGCCGGGGGGGGGTGGCAGGATGCAGGCGGTGGGGGCAGGATGGAGGCGGTGGGGCAGGATAGAGCGAGCGGGGCGGGATGGTGGCGGGGGGGCAGGAGGGAGCGAGCGGTGCAGGATGGAGCCGGCGGGGGGGGGGGCAGGATGGAGCTGGGGGGGGTGGCAGGATGCAGGTGGTGGGGGGGCAGGATGGAGCCGGCGGGGGGCAGGATGGAACTGGTGTGGGGGGGGGCAGGATGGAGTCGGAGGGGGCAGGATGGAGCTGGGGGGTGGCAGGATGCAAGCGGTGGGGGGGGCAGGATGGAGGCGGCAGGGCAGGATGGAGCGAGCAGGGCAGGATGGTGGCAGGGGGGCAGGATGGAGCCGGGGGGGGTGGCAGGATGACGGCGGTGGCGAGGGGGCAGGACAGAGCCGGCGGGTCAGGATGGAGCCGGCGGGGGGGGCAGGATGCAGGCGGTGGGAGCAGGATGGTGGCGGTGGGGCAGGATAGAGCGAGCGGGGCGGGATGGTGGCGGGGGCAGGAGGGAGCGAGCGGTGCAGGATGGAGCCGGCGGGGGGGGCAGGATGGAGCTGGCGGGGGGGCAGGATGGAGCTGGCGGTGGGGGGCAGGATGGAGGCGGCAGGGCAGTATGGAGCGAGCAAGGCGGGATGGTGGCGGGGGGGCAGGATGGAGCCGGCGGGGGGGGCAGGATGGAGCCGGCGGGGGGCAGGATGGAGCTGGCGGGGTGGCAAAATGCAGGCGGTGGGGGGGGCAGGATGGAGGCGGCAGGGCAGGATGGAGCGAGTGGGGCAGGATGGTGGCGGGAGGGGCAGGATGGAGCCGGCAGGAGGGGGCAGGATGGAGCCGGCAGGAGGGGGGCAGGATGGAGCCGGCGGGGGGCAGGATGGAGCCGGCGGGGGGGCAGGATGGAGCCGCCGGGGGGAAGCAGGGTGGAGGCGGCAGGGGGGCAGGATGGATCCGGTGGGGGGGCAGGATGTAGCTGGTGTAGGGGGGGGGGCAGGATGGAGCCGACAGGGGGGCAGGATGTAGCTGGTGTGGGGGAGGGCAGGATGGAGCCGGGGGAGGGGGGTGGCAGGATGGAGCTGGCGGTGGAGGCAAGATGGAGGCGGCAGGTGGGCAGGATGGAGGCGGCGGGGGGCAGGATGGAGGCGTGGGGGGGCAGGATGGAGCTGGTGTGGGTGGGGGGCAGGATGGAGGTGGCGGGGGGCAGGATGGAGCCGGCGGGGGGGCAGGATATAGCTGGTGTGGGGGGGCAGGATGGAGGCGGCGGGGGGGCAGGATGTAGCTGGTATGGGGCGGGGGCAGGATGGAGCCGGCGGGGGGGTAGGATGGATAGGATGGAGCGGGCGGGGGGGGCAGAATGGAGGCAGCGGGGGGGGGCAGGATGGAGTTGGCGGGGGGGCAGGATGGAACTGGTGTGGGGGGGGCAGGGTGGAGCCGGCGGGGGGCAGGATGGAGGCGGGGGGGTGGCAGGATGGAGGCGAGGGGGGTGCAGGATGGAGCCGACGGGGGTAGGATGGAGACGGCGCCATCTTGGATCACCCTGAGCAGGTGTAGCGCCCAAGCCACTTCCGTCGTGTGACGTCATTTTTGGCCCTTGAAGACGGAAGTGGCTTCGGCTTTTATATAGTAGATATCTATCATCTATATATCTAATATACTCAGTGGCGTAACTTCAGGCCCAGGGGCCCCGATGCGAAAGCTCCAACAGGGCTCCCAATTATTGCAAATCTTTAATAGTATTAGTCTTTTTCTATAGGCCAAAGGGACTTTTGGGTCCCCCCTAGGCTGCAGGGCCTGGGTGCGATTGCAACCCTTGCACCTATTGTAGTTACACCCCTGATTATACTGTGTGTACTGTGTTACCTTATATAGGTAAGGCCGGCTATGTATATATATATATATATATATATATACACATAGCCGGCCTTACCTATGAGCGAGCTGTGCGACCGCACAGGGCGCCAACCGGCCGATAGTAGAGGGGGCGCTGCAAGGAGACAGCAAAGCTACCTTCTCAGATGCTCCTGCACTGCACAGGCTCCAGTAGGGAGACTGCAGGGGGCGCCCTCCCCTCCTCTATGCTCTGTCCAGTCCTGCCTCTTCACCAGAGAGAGGAGGAGGAGGGGCGCCTGGAATGCAGGAGTAAGTGAAACTGTAATATGCTGCCAGTGCCACATACTGTAAGTGCCATACTGTGTGTAGAATGTGTGCACACAGTGTGTGACATCTACAATGTGCTATCTGTATGTGTTGTCTATGTATCCCACTCTTTATCCCTCTATCTATCCATTCATCCCTCTATATCCACCCCTCTATATCCATCCATCCATCCATCCATCTATATCCATCCATCTTTCTATATCCATCCTCCCATCCCTTTATATCCACCCATCCCTCTATATCCATCCATCTATATCTATCCATCCCTCTATATCCATCCATCTTTCTATATCCATCCACCCATCCCTTTATATCCATCCCTCTATATCCATCCATCCATCCCTGTATATCTATCTATCTATCTATCCATCCCTATATCTATATCCAACCATCTATATCTATCCATCCCTCTATATCCATCCATCTTTCTATATCTATCTATTCATTCATCCTTCTATCCATCCATTTATCCATCCCTCAATATCCATCCATCTATCCAACCAACCATCAATATCTATCCATCCATCTGTATCTATCCATCCATCTATCCATCGCTCTATATCTATCTATCGCTCTATATCTATCTGTCTGTCCATGCATCCATCCACTGTGTGTGATATCTGGCTATGTGCTGTCTGTATGTGTTGTCTATGTATCCTACTCTTTATCCCTCTATCAATCCATCCCCCTATCTATCCATCCATCCCCCTATCTATCCATCCATCCCTCTATATCTATCCATCCATCCTATATCTATCCATCCATCCCTCTATATCTATCCATCCATCCCTCTCCATCTATCCATTCCTCTATAGCTATCCATCCATCTATATCTATCCCTCCATCCCTCTTTATCTATCCATCCATGGCTCTATATCTATCCATCCTGATCGCGGCCCGGCGCTGGAGACCAGAAAGCCGGCCAACAGCTCCGGACCACCCGCACCCTGCCATGGCCTGCCCAGAAGAGCAGTTTAGGGCCTCATACGACCATCCCCAGTGTTGCTGCAGCCCCTATCGTGGATCCTGGTGACGGACCCAATGAGACTGCGGGGGGACTGCCGCGGCATGCGAGAGCTCTACTGTGCAACCACACAGATGTACCTGCGGTGCGGCAGCCAGTCTCTCTAGACACTGTGAGGTCTGAGGATCCCCTGAGCCATCCGCCTTGTCCAGCGCCATCCGGACACCTGCGGTGGGAGCAGGATCTCCCCGCCTCTCCTCCTTGCCACACTGCTGCTGAAAGCTCACACTAGCGACCTGACTCTGCCCCTTTCCTGGACTCCATTGACGCCTGCAGCTGGCAGTCCCCCTGCAGTCTCCTTATTGGCGGAGTGCAGGGCTGGTGATGCTGCCTGCCCTGTTTCCGAATGGATCCCCGGTCTGGCATCCGGCCCACTGCCCCTCTGCAGTTGGCCACCACCACCTCCTTTCCTGTCCCTTTCCTAACTCTCTCAGCCTGAGGGTTGATGGAGAGGCGGGGTGCCTCCATCTGCTTCCCCGTACCCTGGTGCCTTTCATCCCTGACCTAGACCCCTCCTGCCACCTGATCACCAGGCTCTTACCGCTGACGCATGACCAGGGAAGCACCAAACAAATCAGGCCGGCAGGCCTGCCACGCGCCATCTGAGCGAAGGTGAGTGCAGCCTGAGGGGTGTGAGAGGGTTGAGTGTGTGCTGAGAGGGTTGAGTGTGTGCTGAGAGGGTTGAGTGTGGGCCGAGTGGGATTAGTGCAGGCTGAGGCGGGAGGGTGCCTGGCTGTTCTGTGCTGCTTATAGGACCTTTGGTGATGATTGTGACATCACTACAGGTCCTATCAGGTCAGTGTGAGTGACAGGGGCGTCCGGGGGCATTGTGGAGGGCGGCGGCGGTGAAGGGGGGCGTTAAGATGTGTGCGGCATGTGGATGCGTTGGTCATCGGCTGCAGGCAGTGGTGAGTGGCTTGGAGCACTACTGGATGCCATATTGTTACACCCATGACTTGGGTGTACAAATATGGCGTGGCCGGAAGTGACATAGGCAGACACCGTGATTGGAGTGGATGAGCCACTTTGCAATTATATAAGTAGATATATGTATAGGTTTATTTTTTCCCCCCACATGTGCCCTGTGGCAGTTATGTATAGGGTGTGATGTGTGTATTATAATCGTGTAAGGCCCCTTTCACATCAGTGTTTCTGTCTGGATCCGGCGGATCCGGACAGAAAACCGCATCTGCCGTCTAATGGCCACACTTGCCCATGCATTCTCTATGGAGCTTGCGGCAAATGCAGCATTGCAGCAATCCAGAAGTTGTGGCCGTGGAAAAAAATGCAGCTGACCGCAAGTGCCGGATCATGGCAATACTGCACTTGCCGCAAGCACCATAGAGAATGCATGGGGCAAGTGCGGCCATTGGGCAGCAGATGCGGTTTTCTGTCCGGATCTGGACAGAAACGCTGATGTGAAAGGGGCCTTATTTACATGTTTGTTATTCTGCACATTGACCTGTAGAATATTCGCTCTGTTAGGATTCCACTTACCAGCTCAAACAGTTGTCATATGATTACTCGCATGCGATTTGCTGACTTGTGGTCATGCGACGACGGACATCTCTTCCTGCTCCCATTGTTATCATTTTAAGTTGATAGACACAGGAGCAGACGTCAGTAGGTGGGTAACTACAATAGGTGCAGGGGTTGCGATCGCACCCGGGCCCTGCAGCCTAGGGGGGCCCCAGAAGTCCCTTTGGCCTATAGAAAAAGACTAATACTATTAAAGATTTGCAATAATTGGGGGCCCCGTTGGAGCTTTCGCATTGGGGACCCTGGGCCTGACGTTACGCCACTGGATGTCAGGTATGTTTTTTGGTAACTAATTTGTGCAGTATGAGGTTCTGCAGTAGCTGAGGTGTTTATAATGTTTTGTAGCAGCTGAAGTACCTGATATGAGGTTCTGAATCAGCTGAGTTATGTATTATGATATTCTGCAGTAACTGAGGCATGTTCTACAGTTCCGAAGTGTGAATTAGAAGCTTCTGCAGCAGTTGAGGTATGTGTTGCTGCAGCTAAGGTGTGCAGTATGAGGTTCTGCGGCAGCTGAGGTGTGCAGTATGAGGTTCTGCGGCAGTTGAGGTGTGCAGTATGAGGTTCTGCGGCAGCTGAGGTGTGCAGTATGAGGTTCTGCGGCAGTTGAGGTGTGCAGTATGAGGTTCTGCGGCAGTTGAGGTGTGCAGTATGAGGTTCTGCGGCAGTTGAGGTGTGCAGTATGAGGTTCTGCGGCAGCTGAGGTGTGCAGTATAAAGTTCTGCGGCAGCTGAGGTGTGTGCAGTATTAGGTTCTGCGGCAGCTGAGATGTGCTGTAGGAGGCTCTGCAGCAGCTGAGGTGTGCAGTATGAGGCTCTGCAGCAGCTGAGGTGTGCACTATGAGGCTAAGCGGCAGTTGAGGTGTGCAGTATGAGATTTTGCGGCAGCTGAGGTGTGCAGTATGAGGTTATGCAGCAGCTGCACTGTGTATTATGAGGTTCTGCAGCAGCTGTGGTGTGCACAATGAGTTTCTGCAGTGGGTGAGTTGTTTGTTATGACTTTCTGCAGCAGCTGAAATGTGTAGTTTTGCAGCATCTGAGGTTTTATAACCATGCTCTGCAGCAGCTGAGGCATGTTCTGCAGTAGCTACAGTGTGAATTCTGAAATTCTGTGGCAGCTGATGTATTTTTTTGCAGCAACTGGTTTTTTGCAATATGAAGTCCTGCAGCAGCTGTGGTGTGCATTATGAGGTTCTGCAGCAGCTGAGGTTCTACACTGTCTGAGATGTGTATTATAGTTTTTAAGGTTGAAGGAAGACTTTAAGTCCATCTAGTTCAACCCATAGCCTAACATGTTGATCCAGAGGAAGGCAAAAAAAAACCCATGTGGCAACACTAATCTCCACATTGGGGGAAAAAATTCCTTCCTGACTCCAGATACGGCAATCAGACTAATTCCCTGGATCAACGCCCTATCAAAGAATCTAGTATGTATAACTGGTAATATTATAGTTTTCAAGAAAGGCATCCAGGCCCCTCTTCAATGTTAGTAGTGACTCACTCATTACAACATCATGTGGCAGAGAGTTCCATAGTCTCACTGCTCTTACAGTAAAGAATCCGCGTCTGTGATTATGATTAAACCTTCTTCCCTCCAGACGTAGAGGATGCCCCCTTGTCCCAGTCTCAGGCCTAAGAGTAAAGAGATCATTAGAAAGGTCTCTGTACTGCCCCCTCATATATTTGTACATTATTATAAGATCACCCCTAAGCCTTCGTTTTTCCAAGCTAAATAACCCCAAGTTTAATAACCTGTCTTGGTATTGCAGACCCCTTAGTCCTCTAATAACTTTTGTCGCTCTTCTCTGGACCCGCTCTAGTTCAGCTATGTCTTTCTTATACACCGAGACCAGAATTGTACACAGTATTCTAAGTGTGGTCGCACTAGTGACTTGTATAGAGGTAAAATTATGTTCTCCTCATGAGCATCTATGCCTCTTTTAATACATCCCATTATTTTATTTGCCTTTGCAGCAGCTGCCTGACACTGGCCACTAAATGTGAGTTCGTCATCTACCCATACACCCAGGTCTTTTTCAGTGATAGTTTTGCCCAGTGTTTTATAATTAAGCACATAATTATACCCTTTGTTTCCTCTGCCCAAGTGCATGACTTTACATTTATCCCCATTAAAGCGCATTTGCCATTTAGCAGCCCAAGCTTCTAGTTTACATAAATCCTCCTGTAATATAAAATTGTCCTCCTCTGTATTGATTACCCTGCAGAGTTTAGTGTCATCTGCAAATATTGAGATTCTACTCTGTATGCCCCCTACAAGGTCATTAATAAATATATTAAATAGAAGCGGGCCCAACACTGACCCCTGTGGTACCCCACTGTTAACTGTGACCCATTCTGAGTGTGTTCCATTAATAACCACCCTTTGTTTCCTATCACTAAGCCAGTTCTTAACCCACTTACTCATATTTTCCCCTATCCCCATTGCCCTCATTTTATGTATCAACCTTTTGTGTGGCACCGTATCAAAAGCTTTTGAAAAGTCCATATACACCACATCCACTGCATTTCCTTGGTCCAGTCCAGAACTTACTTCTTCATAGAAGCTTATTAGATTAGTTTGACAGGAACGGTCCCTCGTAAAACCATGTTGATAATGGGTCATGAGGTTATTTTTGTTCAGATACTCCAGTATAGCATCTCTTAGAAAACCCTCTAGGATTTTACCCACAGTAGAGGTTAAGCTTACTGGCCTATAATTTCCAAGTTCAGTTTTTGTCCCCTTTTTGAATATTGGCACCACATTTGCTATACGCCAGTCCTGTGGTACAGACCCTGATATTATGGAATCTTTAAATATTAAAAATAATGGTCTATCTATGACAGTACTTAATTCCTGCAGCACTCTGGGGTGTATCCCATCTGGGCCCGGGGATTTGTCAATTTTAGTGATTTTTAGACGATGCCGTACTTCCTCTTGGGTTAAGCAGGTGACGTTTAATTGAGAATTTTTGTTATCACTGATCATATTGTCTGTCATGGGATTTTCTTGTGTAAATACTGTTGAAAAAAAGTCATTTAGCATATTTGCTTTTTCCTCATCCTCATCCACCATTTCACCCAGACTATTTTTAAAGGGGCCAACACCATCATTTTTTAGTTTCTTACTATTTATGTAGTTAAAAAATATTTTGGGATTCTTTTTACTTTCTCTGGCAATGAGTCTCTCTGTCTCAATCTTTGCTGCCTTGATTTGCTTTTTACAAATGTTATTTAATTTTCTGTATTTATTTAATGCTTCATCACTACCTACTTGCTTTAATTCCCTAAATGCTTTCTTTTTGTCACATATTGCACTTCTTACCGCTTTATTTAGCCATAGTGGTTTCCTCCTATTTCTAGCATGCTTATTCCCATAGGGTATATATTGTGCACAGGTCCTATTCAGGATGCTAATAAACATCTCCCATTTGTGTTGTGTACTTTTATGTCTCAGGACATCGTCCCAGTTTATTGCACTAAGATCATCTCTCAACCGTTGGAAATTTGCCTTCCTGAAGTTTAGTGTCCTTGTGGCCCCTCTACTACACGTCTTAGTAAAGGATACTTGAAAGCTTATTAAGTTATGATCACTATTACCCAAGTGACCTCCAACCCGTATATTTGATATGCGGTCTGGCCTGTTGGTTAATATTAGGTCCAGCAGTGCCCATTATGATGTCATGCAGCATAGGAACTGTGTTTTGCAGTGACTGAAGTGTGAATTATGAGGTTCTCCAGTGGCTGAGGTATGTTTTGCAGCAGTTGAGGTGTGTATTATGGTGTGTATTATACAGCGCTGCAACAGCTGAGGTGTCTTAGTATGAGATTCTGCAGTAGCTGAGGTATTGTGAGGTTCTACAGCAGTTGAGGTGTGTGTTATGAAGTTCTGCAGTAGCTGAATTGTGTTAGTATGAGATTCTGCAGCAGCTGTGGTATTGTGAGGTTCTACAGCAGTTGAGGCGTGTGTTGTGAAGTTCTGCAGCACCTGCGTTGTGTTGTTTATGATGTTCTGTAGCAACTGAGGTGTCTAATATGAGGTTCTCCTGCAGCTGAGATGTATATCACCAGGTTCCTTAGCAGCGTAGTTGTTGCATTATGATGTTCTGCAGCAGCTGAGGTGTGCTTCATGAGGCTCTGCTACAGCTGAGGTGTCTTAGTATGAGATTCTGCAGCAGCTGAGGTATTGTGAGGTTCTGTAGCAGCTTAGGTGTGTAGTATGAAGTTCTTCAGCAGCTGCATTGTGTTATGAACTTCTGCAGCAGCTGAAATATGTGTTAGTATGAGATTCTGCAGCAGCTGAGGTATTGTGAGAGTGGTCAGCGCAGCGCCGTGGGCAGACTGGTCAGCGCAGCTCCGTGGGCAGAGTGGTGAGCGCAGCGCTGTGGGCAGAGTGGTGAGCGCAGCGGAGTGGGCAGAGTTGTGAGCGCAGCGCCGTGAGCAGACTGGTCAGCGCAAACACACACACACATACACACACTCCGCTATACTTACCACCGACCCTGCGTCTTCCCCGCCGCCCGTATCCTTAGTCGACATGTCGCCGCCCCCGGACGACTGGATCCAATATGGTGTCCGGGAAGTCTCGCGAGACGTGTGTGTGTGTGTGGCTCCCGCTTACGGCTGCCATCTTGGATCACCCTCCACATGTGTTGGACTCCGGTGACATCACCGGACAAGCTGTCTGCAACCACTTCCTGTGGATGCCTGGCAAGCACTAGCAGAAAGTGATGATTTGTGCTATGTAGAGATGTGTTGTAGCTCATCTCTACATAACACAAGCAATCAGATATGGACCACTGAGGCCCCTTTTGGGGCAGTTTAAAATAAAGATAAATGAACAAAAAGTTTTTAAAAGTATGAAAAAAAACCCATAAAAGTTGAAATCAGGCCCCTTTTGCCCATTCTCCAGACAGGCGGGGGCTCCAGCGGTGAGATACATTTATCATATCTATTATGTATGAAATCAGCAGACCCTTTAAGTGCAAGTTCATACCTGGTGAATTTAATGTGAATTTGAGGTGCAGATTCTTCAGTACAAATTTGGAGACGTTTATTGTACAATACATGTGAAGAAACTGGGTAAAAAAACAATAGGGGGGCACCAAAACGCAGTTTGGTACGGGGCACCATTCAGGCTAAGGCCGGCCCTGTGTGTATATATATATATACCACCACAAATATAGCAGGCAGCACTCCAATTTCAATGCTTCACAGACCTTTATTGGCCATGTAGTGCAAAAAACAAGGTGAGCAACATTTCAAACCGTCTGTGGTTCTTTCTCAAGCTCGAGCTTGAGAAAGAACCACAGACGGTTTGAAACGTTGCTCACTTTGTTTTTTGCACTACATGGCCAATAAAGGTCTTTGAAGCACTGAAATTGGAGTGCTGCCTGCTATATTTGTGGTGATATTTGTGGTAGGTGGGAAAGCTGCCAAGGTAGGCTTGCACCAAATGTGCTTTTTTTTTTTTTGTGCTGATCTTTTTCCTGGCTTTATATATATATATATATATATATATATATATATATATATATATATATATATATATATATATATTATATATATATATATATATATACATACACACATACATATATATATATATATATATATATATATATATATATATATATATATATATATAGTCTCAGAAAAGAAAAGGAAAACTGGGCACTATCCGTGGTGTTCAACTGGTGAGATCCAGAGCGATCCTCTCTGACCGAAGGTATAGATCGAATGGAGGTGCACACTATATGTAAGTCACCAAGTTTAAATAGCAGAAAAATAGACAGTGGCACTCACCATGATGATCTTTATCACTTTATTGCGGTATCCAAGAACACATTCCGGAAAAACAAACGGTGTGGGAGGGAGGTGCGGGAGCGAGGACGACGGCAACCATTTCACAGCTCAGTGGCCGCTTCTACGGGTCCTGACATGGCATCTGACATCAGACTCGGTAATTAAGTAGCCAGTCAGCTGATTCGTCAGAGCCTTCACCTGATACGAGTGAAACACATAAATATGTACAAAAAGGACTTCAACAAGGATTAGATATATAATACAATTAAAAGACTATCCTGTTATAATATTGCTTTACAAAAACAGAGAGTGTATAAATATATATATATATATATATATACTAGCTGTGAGCCCGATTCCAAAGAATCGGGTAGTCTAGAATCCATATATAGTTTATTTACTAATATTTAGGGGAGTGCGGTGAAATTAATTGTGTGTATACAGGTGGCTCAGTGGGTAGCACAGTATACAGTGGCTCAGTGGTTAGCACTGCGCGGTGGCTTAGTGGTTAGCAAAGTATGGTCGCTCAGTGTTTAGCAGTGTACGGTGGCTCAGTGGTTAGCGCTGTATACGGTGGGTTAGTAGTTAGCAGGGAGTATGGTGGGTCAGTGGGTAGCAGAGTATACGATGGCTCAGTGGTTAGCACTGTATATGGTGGCTCAGTGGTTAGCACTGTATATGGTGGCTCAGTGGTTAGTACTGTGCGGTGGCTCAGTGGTTAGCACTGCGCGGTGGCTCAGTGGTTAGCACTGCACGGTGGCTCAGTGGTTAGCACTGCGCGGTTGGTGAGTGTTTAGCAGTGTACGGTGGCTCAGTGGTTAGCAGGAGTATGGTGGCTCAGTGGTTAGCAGTGAGTGGGGTGGGCCAAGTGGTCAGCGCAGTGCGGCGGGCAGAGTGGTTAGCGCAGTGCGGTGGGCAGAGTGGTCAGCAGAGGACAGAGGCACTCTGCCTGTCATACTTACCAGCGGGTCATCGTCTTCCCCGCCACGGCATTTTCACTCTGCCGTCCCCAGCATCTTGGCACCACTCATGCAGAGCATTGCTCCTGTGCAGCCTCCTCTCTGCAGAGCATTGCTCCTGTGCAGCCTCCTCTCTGCAGAGCATTGCTCCTGTGCAGCCTCCTCTCTGCAGAGCATTGCTCCTGTGCAGCCTCCTCTCTGCAGAGCATTGCTCCTGTGCAGCCTCCTCTCTGCAGAGCATTGCTCCTGTGCAGCCTCCTCTCTGCAGAGCATTGCTCCTGTGCAGCCTCCTCTCTGCAGAGTATTGCTCCTGTGCAGCCTCATTACTGTAGAGCATTGCTCCTGTGCAGCCTCCTCTCTGCAGAGCATTGCGCCTGTGCAGCCTCCTCCTCTGCAGAGCATTGCTCCTGTGCAGCCTCCTCCTCTCTGCAGAGCATTGCTCCTGTGCAGCCTCCTCCTTTCTGCAGAGCATTGCTCCTGTGCAGCCTCCTCCTCTCTGCAGAGCATTGCTCCTGTGCAGCCTCCTCCTCTCTGCAGAGCATTGCTCCAGTGCAGCCTCCTCCTTTCTGCAGAGCATTGCTCCAGTGCAGCCTCCTCCTTTCTGCAGAGCATTGCTCCTGTGCAGCCTCCTCCTCTCTGCAGAGCATTGCTCCTGTGCAGCCTCCCCTCATGCAGAGCAATGCTCCTGTGCAGCCACCTCTGTGCAGAGCATTGCTCCTGTGCAGCCTCCTCTCTGCAGAGCATTGCTCCTGTGCAGCCTCCTTACTGTAGAGCATTGCTCCTGTGAAGCCTTCTCTCTGCAGAGCATTGCTCCTGTGCGGCCTCCTTACTGTAGAGCATTGCTCCTGTGCAGCCTCCTCTCTGCAGAGCATTGCTCCTGTGCAGTCTCCTCTCTGCAGAGCATTGCTCCTGTGCAGCCTCTTCTCTGCAGAGCATTGCTCCTGTGTAGCCTCCTCTCTGCAGAGCATTGCTCCTGTGCAGCCTCCTCTCTGCAGAGCATTGCTCCTGTGCAGCCTCCTTACTGTAGAGCATTGCTCCTGTGCAGCCTCCTCTCTGCAGAGCAATGCTCCTGTGCAGCCTCCTTACTGTAGAGCATTGCTCCTGTGCAGCCTCCTCTCTGCAGAGTACTGCTCCTGTGCAGCCTCCTCTCTGCAGAGCATTGCTCCTGTGCAGCCTCCTCTCTGCAGAGCAATGGTCCTGTGCAGCCTCCTCTCTACAGAGCAATGCTCCTGTGCAGCCTCCCCTCATGCAGAGCAATGCTTCTGTGCAGCCTCCTCTCTGCAGAGCATAGCTCCTGTGCAGCCTCTTCTCTGCAGAGCATTGCTCCTGTGCAGCCTCCTCTCTGCAGAGCAATGCTCCTGTGCAGCCTCCCCTCATGCATAGCAATGCTCCTGTGCAGCCTCCTCTGTGCAGAGCATTGCTACTGTGCAGCCTCCTCCTCTCTGCAGAGCATTGCTCCTGTGCAGCCCCCTCCTGTCTGCAGAGCATTGCTCCTGTGCAGCCTCCTCTCACCTGTATCCTGGAGATCAGCTCTTGGGGGCTCAGTCCGGCGTCCTCTGTCACCTCTATGTTCCCTTGTGATCGCAGGATGTCAGAGGCAGAGAATCACTGATGAGGGCACGTCTGATGTGAGACAGTGGCATGATGTCTCCTGTGCTGACACTGCAGCAATTAAAGTGCCTGTGATAATGTCACAGTCATGTGATATAGCCCCGCCCATACCAGTGACATCATCTCAGGTCCTGCAAGCCGTGGGGGGGAGGAGAGACAGAGACTCTGCAAGGACTCGCAAAGGCATTGCGAGTTAGGGTTTGAGAGGCAGCCACAGACACGACGACGGAAACAGCGCCGAATATGACGGAAGTGGCTTAAGGTAATTATATATTAGATATATATATAGAATCGCAATATAATGCAATACAGGCACTGAATTCAAGATCATTAGTCTGAAAGCATAAAGCTTCTAATAGAGATGCAGGTTAGAGCAAAGCTGTTATATTCAAAGCCTTCTCTCTACAGAATTATTAGATGTACAGAAAAGGAGACTACTTATTATTAGTAATTTTCTACTCATTAATATAAAATTATTGTTAAGGAGTAAAAATATATATCTCTCTGCTTGATTTCATTAAAAAAGAGATCATAAATATCAAGGATAATAAATATCATTAAGGAAGATGATATAGTGTTAAACGTGCCACTACGGCCTTACATGTTTGCATTATATCTAGTTATAATTAACATAAAGACATTCAATCTCCTAAGGGAACCAAGCTTAACAAAATTTGCATTTTTTGTACTAATGAGTGTCAACCAAAAAAGAGGAAACAACAAAACTCTTATAAGGGTATGTGCACATCAGTCGTTTTGTGGGCTGTTTTATAGCGTTTTTCGTCGGCGGTTTCCGCTGAGTTTTATGTAAATTTATGTTAATCCTAGCCTCCGGTTGGATTAACATGCTAGTCAATGGAGTTTAGAAAACGCTGTCTACATTAGAACGGTTTTTTTCTGGTCGTTTTCAGTTTATTCACCGGTTTTCCACCGGTTTTCAAAGATAGAGCAAGTGACTTCTTTTCAGCGTTTTTCCAGCGGTTCCAGCTGAACAAGTGCACCAAAGACCAGTCTGGGAATCGCTAAGAAAAACGCAGGGGAAATCGCCAAGAACACGCTGTACAAACGCTAATAAACCGATCGCAAATCGTTAGCAAAACGCTAACAAAACCAGGGACACTGCCGAGTTCAGAAAACTCAGTTTCTGCCATTCTCCAGCGGTTCCCGGTCGGTCTGCAAAGATGCAGACCCGTCCGATGTGCACATACCCTAAAAAAGCCGCTAAATCATTCTTTTCATTCATACCTAATAATCCGCATGCATTTGACCTAATTATCCATCTGCATTCTTTTTGCAGAAGGGTCTTATGAATATCCCCTCCTCTCAATGTGGGGGATACTTTTTCTAGACCTGCGAACGTAAGGACTTCAGCATTTCCACCATGAGCATCCCTAATATGCTTAATAAGCCTAGGGCTGCCAACACCAGTGGTAATAGATTTAAAATGTTCCTTAAAACGTGTGCACATTTCCCTTATGGTCTTTCCTATATAGAATTTTCTGCAGGGACAAAAGACTATATATACAAGCCATTTAGTTTTACAACTGATATAAGTGGAAATTTTTACACTGTTGCCTCCAAAAATTATCGGATATTCGTTTCATGGTATTTACACCATTTGCAATTTCTACATTTGAAGTTGCCAAGAGGGCGTGTTTTTTCTAACCAGGTAGGATTTTTAATTATTTCCATTCTGTGTTAATCAGTAGATCTTTTAAATTTCTACACCTTTGTAAGTTATCAGCGGAGGCCCTATCTCTAGTGCTCAAGTTCTCTATCTTTAGGGTGCCTTCACATTAGCGTTGCGCGCAGCTATGCTGCGTTGCATAGCATTCAACGCATGCGCACTGCGTTCCTATGTTTACATAGGAACGCATGGTGCCTGCGTTTGCTGCGTTCGGGTGCGGATGCGGACGATATCTGCTCCTTCCGTGTCCAGCATCCGCACCGGACGCAGCTGTGCATTTTTTGTGCGCTGGGGAGCTTGGAAATCGGCAAGCGTCCCCAAGCGCACAAAACATCATTGTCTTCATGGTCCGCAGTGTTCAGCGCTTGACAGCGCTGAGAACGCTGCGGACCCATTGAAAAATCTCCGTGGCCGACGTGATGTCACAGACTCACCGACGCACCGGAGATCAGCTCACCTCTGCTGTTCTCTTCTCCCCCGCTGTAATTTCATAGCGATGTCGGGGAGAACAGCTGATCTGAAGCTGTTTGAATCTTCCGCGCCGACATCTCTCTCGGTGTCGCGCGGGAAGATTCAACAGCTCTCACATCAGTGTTCTCCGCGACAGTCCGTGCTTACGCGCGGGGGGGGATCTCCGCGCTGATCTCCCCTCCGCCCCGGACAGCGCGATGCTGCCGGCTCATGGTGATGTGTCCGCAGGCGACATTACCCGCTGCGACACATCATTTGACCTGCTTTTGACACGTTGTGTCTGCATGCCATCAGCATGCAGACACAACGCTAATGTGAAGAGCCTTAGTAGATGTGCCAGTGTTTAAAAATGACACTTTGATTTTATCGAACTAGGACGAAAGTAAATGAGAATACAACCGCTTTCACTACTTTCCGTCACCACATCTTTTTCATGGAATTGTTTAGAACTCGTTCTTTGCTTTCTTAGAACTTTTTTTGGATAACCTCTTTGAGAGAATTGATTCTCCAGTTCGATACTTTGTAGGTTGAAATTAGTCATATCATTGTTCATTCTTTTTACCCTGAGTAGTTGACTATAGGGTAAAGCATGCTTGGTATGAATAGGGTGCGCACTGTTAAAATGTAACAGTGTGTTACAAGCTGTTGGTTTTTTATACAGGGATCTGATTATCTTATTGTTTTTTACCTGTATCATGATATCTAAGAATGCAAGTTCCTGGTCACCATAGACAGCTGTAAAATACATGTTATATTTGTTAGATGTATTCAAATAAGCAACGAACTGATTGAAATCCTCCTCAGTGCCATCCCAAATGATGAACACATCGTCCACATAACGGAGATAAGTTTTAATATTTTTAAGAAAAGGATTTTGGTCTGTATATACTAGTTTATCCTCAAGGTGTGCCAGGAACAAGTTAGCCAGAGTACATGATACAGGTGTACCCATTGCGGTCCCTACTGTTTGTTTGTACCACAATCCGCCAAAAGTGAAGGCATTGTGGGTCAATACAAACAGCAAGGCTTCACAAACAAATTCAATTAGTTTAGGATTTTGATGATTAACTGTTAAGATGTCTTTAATTATCTCGATTGCTAGTCCTTGTGGGATTCGCGTGTAGAGGCTTTCTACATCTATGGATACTAATTTGTATCCATCTTGCCAGTTTATTAAATCCAGATATTTTATAAACTCATTAGAATCTTTCACAAAAGAGGGGATGGTTTTCAAAATTGGTCTCAGTAACCAGTCCAAAAATTTGGATAAAGGTTCAGTTAGTGAACCCTCCCCGGACACGATAGGGCGTCCGGGGGGTCCACTAAGGACTTATGTACTTTCGGCAGTTGGTACCAGTATGGTTTACGGGGAGAGCATATATAAAGTTTTTCGGCTTGTTTTTTGTCCAGGACATTAAGTTGCACATATTTACGTAGCAGATTTCTCAGTTCCTCATTAAATTTATAAGTGGGATCGCTATTTTGTAATTGTTAAGTTTCAGGGGAATTTAGCTGACGTTTGGATTCTCTCAAGTACTCTTCTTCTTTTAATACTACTATCCCTCCTCCTTTATCCGCTTTTTTGATAAGTATTTTATCCCAGTTTTTTATAAAATCTAGAGCTGATAATTCATCAGATGTTAGATTTATTCTTGGGGCTGGATAGATTAATGCTTCAACGTCTTTGCTGACTACTTCTTCAAATAAATCTATGTTGTTGCCCGGGGAGGTCGGGGGATAAAAATCCGACTTAACTCCACCGGTAAGCAACTCAGTTCCCTCTGAGTTATTTAAGATGGTATCTAGCTGTCCTGATTCTAGGCTTAAAAGAATCTGTGTCTGTTTTAACATCATTCAATGAGGACTCTTTGGCAAAAATATATATATACACTGTAGATCTACCGTACTTATATAATTGGGAGTTTGGTATTTGGGCATTGTAGCTGAATCCCAAAATCCTTTGCGGCACTACAAGCGAGCGATGGCGCGCATGCGCCATCGCGAGCCGCAGATTCTGCCCGCAAACGCTATCATCCTGCCGCATCACAACACACACCCCCACCAATGCCCGCTACACACCCCGCCCGCCGCTCTCCTGCTCCCTCGCACCAAGCTCCCGCTCCTCCACCGCCAGGGCCGCACCGTCCATTGGACAGTGCGAACCCTCAGGCACAACCGCCAGCTGTCAGGGGGAGCGGCAGTAGAAAACCCACCACCACCATCACCCGACGCCTTCCTCAATGACGCGGCCCGGCGCAGCGGACCACGGTAAGATGGCGGCGGCGCCGCACTATCATTGTAGCCTGCAGGCCCGGCGGCCCTGCAGACTCATACCACCCGCCCCCCGCTGCTCAAGTAAGGTCACTGGGGCGCCGGACCGCACATCTGCACCCACATCTGCCCCTGCTTCACCCACACTCAACCACACTCCTCACTACTCTTACCCCCCCTATCTCCTCACTCACTCACACTGCCCCTCCTCACTCCTCTTACCCCCCTAGTCCTCACTCCCCACACTGCCCCTACTTACCCCCAATCACCCACACTGCCCCTGCTCAGTCATCTTACCCTCCCTATGTCCTCACTCCCACACTGCCCCTGCTTACCCCTCAATCACCACACTGCCCTGCTACGCCCCCAATCACCACATGCCCTGCTTACCCCCCACTCACCCACACTGCCCACTTACCCACACTGCCCCTGCTTACCCCTGCTCACCACACTGACCCTGCATCCCCCATCACCCACACTGCCCCTCCTACCCCCCACTCACCTACACTGCCCTGCTCACTTCTTACCCCCTTATGTCCTCACTCACTCCCCACACTGCCCCTGCTTACCCTACTCACCACACTGCCCCTGCTAGCCCCCCCACTCACCCACACTGCCCCTGCTTACCCCTACTCACCCACACTGCCCCTGCATAGCCCCTCACTCACCACACTGCCTGCTACTCCCACTCATCCCACTGCCCCTGCTCACTCCTCTTACCCCCCCATTTCCTTACTTACTCCCCACACTGCCCCTGCTTACCCCCCAATCACCCACACTGCCTGCTTACCCCCCACTCACCCACACTGCACCTGCTCACTCCTCTTACCCCCTTATGTCATCACTCACTCCCCACACTGCCCCTGCTTACCCCCTACTCACCCACACTGCCCCTGCATAGCCCCCCCACTCACCCACACTGCCCCTGCTTACCCCTACTCACCCACACTGCCCCTGCATAGCCCCCTCCACTCACCCACACTGCCCCTGCTTACCCCCCACTCACCCACACTGCCCCTGCTCACTCCTCTTACCCCCCCCATTTCCTACTCACTCTCCCACACTGCCCCTGCTTACCCCCCCAATCACCCACACTGCCCCTGCTTACCCCCCACTCACCCACACTGCCCTGCTCACTCCACTTACCCCCCTTATGCACACTCACTCCCCCACACCATGCCCCTGCTTACCCCCTACTCACCCACACTGCCCCTGCACTCCTCTTACCCCCCACCACTCACCCACACTGCCCCTGCTTACCCCCCACTCACCCACACTGCCCCTGCACTCACCCCTAGCCACTCCTTATCTACCCCCCATTCACCCACACTAGCCCCTGCTCACCCCCCAACCTCCTACCCACACTCACCCACTGCTTACCCTCTTACCCACTCCACCCACACTGCACCCCTGCTACTCCCTCTACCCCCTCTATGTCATCACTCCTTACCCCCACACTCCCCCACTCACCCCACTCCCACCTGCCCTCTCATCTTACCCCCCATTTCCTCACTCACTCCCCACACTGCCCCTGCTTACCCCCAATCACCCCACTGCCCTTGCTTACCCCCACTCAGCCCCACTTATCCCCCCCACTCACCCCACTGCCCCCTGCTTACCCCCCCAATCACCCCACACTGCCCCTCCTTAACCACCATCACCCACACTGCCCCTGCTTACCCCCACTCACCAACACTGCCCCTGCTCACTCCTCTTACCTCCCTGTATCTACTCACTCACCACACTCCCCCCTGCTCACTCCTCTTACCCCCCCCCATGTCCTCACTCACTCCCCACACTGGCCCTGCTTACCCCCCCCATCTACCACACTGCCCCTGCTTACCCCCTACTCAACCACACTGCCCCTGGCTCACCCCTCTTACCCCCCCACATGCCCTCTCTCCCCCACACTGCCCCTGCTCATGCCCCCACTACTTTACCTGCTTACAACCCCTCCCCCACATGCCCCATCACCCACACTGCCCCCCTTACCCCCCCACTCACCCGCACTGCCCCTGCTTACCCCCCACCCACACCACATGCCCCTGCTCACTCCTCTTACCTCCCGAATCTCCTCAATCACTCCCCACAATGCCCCTGCTTACCCCCCCAATCATCCACACTGCCCCTGCTCACCCCCCCAATCACCCACACTGCCCCTGCTTACCCCCCACTCACCCACACTGCCCCTGCTCACTCCTCTTACTCCCCGTATCTCCTCACTCACTCCCCACACTGCCCCTGCTTACCACCCCAATCACCCACACTTCCCCTGCTCATTCCTCTTACCCCCCGTATGTCTTCACTCACTCCCCACACTGCCCCTGCTTACCCCCCCACTCACCCACACTTCCCCTGCTCACCCCTCTTACCCCCCCACATGCATTCACTCCCCACACTGTCCCTGCTCATGCCCCCACTCTGTACCTGCTTACCCCTCTCACCTCCTCCACATGCCCCCACTCACCCACACTGCTCCTCCTTACCCCCCCCCACTCAACCATACACCCTGCTTACCCCTCTCACCCACCCTAACTGCCCCCAATCACCCACACTGCCCCTGCTTACCCCCCACTCAACCACACAGCCCCTGCTCACTCCTTTTACCCCCTGTATCTCCTCACTCACTCCCCACACTGCCCCTGCTTACCCCCTTATCCCCCACACTGCCCCTGCTCACTCCTCTTACCCCCCTACGTCCTCACTCACTCCCCACACTCACCCTGCTTACCCCCCCAATCACCCACACTGCCCCTGCTACCCCCCAATCACCCACACTGCCCCTGCTTACCCCCCACTCACCCACACTGCCCCCACTTACCCACACTGCCCCTGCTTACCCCCTACTCACCCACACTGCCCCTGCATAGCCCCCCCCACTCACCCACACTGCCCCTCCTTACCCCCCACTCACCCAAACTGCCCCTGCTCACTCCTCTTACACCCTTATGTCCCCACACTGCCCCTGCTTACCCCTACTCACCCACACTGCCCCTGCATAGCCCCCCCCCCCACTCACCCCACTGCCCCTGCTTAACCCCCACTCACCCACACTGCCCTGCTCACTCCTCTTACCCCCCCCCATTTCCTCACTCACTCCCCACACTGCCTCTGCTTACCCCCCACTCACCCACACTGCCCTGCTCACTCCTCTTATCCCCCTTATGTCATCACTCACTCCCCACACTGCCCCCACTCACCCACACTGCCCCTGCTCACTCCTCTTACCCCCCCATTTCCTCACTCACTCCCCACACTGCCCCTGCTTACCCCCTCAATCACCCACACTGCTTCTCCTTAACCCCCACTCAGCCACACTGCCCCCCTTACCCTCCCACTCACCCACACTGCCCCTGCCTACCCCCTAATCACCCACACTGCTTCTCCTTAACCACCACTCACCCACACTGCCCCTGCTTACCCCCCACTCACCAACACTGCACCTGCTCATTCCTCTTACCCCCCGTATCTACTCACTCCCCACACTCCCCTGCTCACTCATCTTACCCGTTCATTTCCTCACTCATTCCCCACACTGCCCCTGCTTACCCCCCACTCAACCACACTGCCCCTGGCTCACCCCTCTTACCTCCCCCCCACATGCCCTCACTCCCACACTGCCCCTGCTCATGCCCCACTCTGTACCTGCTTACCCCTCTCACCTCCCCCACATGCCCCCACTCACCCACACTGCTCCTCCTTACCCCACCCACTCACCAATACACCATGCTTACCCCTCTCACCCACACCAACTGCCCCCAATCACACACACGGCCCCTGCTTACCCCCCCTCACCCACACTGCCCCTCCTCACTCCTCTTACCCCCCGTATCTCCTCGCTCACTCCACACACTGACCCTGCTTATCCCCCCCAATCACCCACACTGCCCCTGCTACCCCCCAATCACCCACACTGACCCTGCTTACTCACCCACACTGCCCTTGCTTACCCCCCACTCACCCACACTGCCCCTGCAGAGCCCCCCAACTCCCCCACACTGCCCCTGCTAACTCCCGTACTCACCCACACTGCCTCTACATAGCCCACCCAACTCACCCACAATACCCCTGCTTACCCCCCCACTCACCCGCACTGCCCCCAGTCACCCACACAGCCCCTACTTACCCCCCACTCACCCGCACTGCCCCTGCTTACCCCCACTCACCCACACTGCCCCTGCAGAGCCCCCCAACTCCCCCACACTGCCCCTGCTTACTCCCGTACTCACCCACACTGCCTCTACATAGCCCACCCAACTCACCCAATACCCCCTGCTTACCCCCCACTCACCCGCACTGCCCCATCACCCACACTGCCCCTGCTTACCCCCCACTCACCCGCACTGCCCCTGCTTACCCCCCCACTCACCCACACTGCCCTTGCTCACCCCTCTTACCCCCCACATGCCCTCACTCCCCACACTGCCCCCTGCTCATGCCCCCACTTTGTACCTGCTTACCCCTCTCTCACCTCCCCACATGCCCCCCTCATCACCCACACTGCTCCTCCTTACCCCTTCTCACCCATACACCCTGCTTACCCTCTTCACCCACCCTAACTGACCCCAATCACCCACACGGCCCCTGCTCCCTCCTCTCTATCCCCGCATCTCCTCACTCACTCCCCACACTGCCCCTGCACACTCCTCTTACCCCCCCTATGTCCTCACTCACTCCCCACACTCACCCTGCTTACCCCCCAATCACACACACTGCCCCTGCTACCCCCCCAATCACCCACACTGCCCCTGCTTACCCCCACTCACCACACTGCCCCCACTTACCCACACTGCCCTGCTTACCCCCTCACTCACCCACACTGACCCTCGCATAGCCCCCACTCAGCCACACTGCCCCCACTTACCCTCCACTCACCCACACTGCCCCTGCCTACCCCCTAATCACCCACACTGCTTCTCCTTAACCACCACTCACCCACACTGCCCCTGCTTACCCCCCCACTCACCAACACTGCACCTGCTCATTCCTCTTACCCCCCGTATCTACTCACTCCCCACACTCCCCTGCTCACTCATCTTACCCGTTCATTTCCTCACTCATTCCCCACACTGCCCCTGCTTACCCCCCACTCAACCACACTGCCCCTGGCTCACCCCTCTTACCTCCCCCCCACATGCCCTCACTCCCCACACTGCCCCTGCTCATGCCCCACTCTGTACCTGCTTACCCCTCTCACCTCCCCCACATGCCCCCACTCACCCACACATGCTCCTCCTTACCCCCACCCACTCACCAATACACCATGCTTACCCCTCTCACCCACACCAACTGCCCCCAATCACACACACGGCCCCTGCTTACCCCCCTCACCCACACTGCCCCTCCTCACTCCTCTTACCCCCCGTATCTCCTCGCTCACTCCACACACTGACCCTGCTTATCCCCCCAATCACCCACACTGCCCCTGCTACCCCCCAATCACCCACACTGACCCTGCTTACTCACCCACACTGCCCTTGCTTACCCCCCACTCACCCACACTGCCCTGCAGAGCCCCCCAACTCCCCCACACTGCCCTGCTAACTCCCGTACTCACCCACACTGCCTCTACATAGCCCACCCAACTCACCACAATACCCCTGCTTACCCCCCCACTCACCCGCACTGCCCCCAGTCACCCACACAGCCCCTACTTACCCCCCACTCACCCGCACTGCCCCTGCTTACCCCCCACTCCACCCACACTGCCCCTGCAGAGCCCCCAACTCCCCCACACTGCCCCTGCTTACTCCCGTACTCACCCACACTGCCTCTACATAGCCCACCCAACTCACCCACAATACCCTGCTTACCCCCCCACTCACCCGCACTGCCCCCACTCACCCACACTGCCCCTGCTTACCCCCCCACTCACCCGCACTGCCCCTGCTTACCCCCCCACTCACCCACACTGCCCTTGCTCACCCCTCTTACCCCCCACATGCCCTCACTCCCCACACTGCCCCTGCTCATGCCCCCACTTTGTACCTGCTTACCCCCTCACCTCCCCCACATGCCCCCTCTCACCCACACTGCTCCTCCTTACCCCTTCTCACCCATACACCCTGCTTACCCCTCTCACCCACCCTAACTGACCCCAATCACCCACACGGCCCTGCTCCCTCCTCTTATCCCCGCATCTCCTCACTCACTCCCCACACTGCCCCTGCACACTCCTCTTACCCCCCCTATGTCCTCACTCACTCCCCACACTCACCCTGCTTACCCCCCCAATCACACACACTGCCCCTGCTACCCCCCCAATCACCCACACTGCCCCTGCTTACCCCCCACTCACCCACACTGCCCCCACTTACCCACACTGCCCCTGCTTACCCCCTACTCACCCACACTGACCCTGCATAGCCCCCCACTCACCCACACTGTCCCTGCTTACCCCCCACTCACCCACACTGCCCCTGCTCACTCCTCTTACCCCCCATTTCCTCACTCGCTCCCCACACTGCCCCTGCTTACCCCCCCAATCACCCACACTGCCCCTGCTTACCCCCCACTCACCCACACTGCCGCTGCTCACTCCTCTTACCCCCCTTATGTCCTCACTCACTCCCCACACTGCCCCTGCTTACCCCCTACTCACTCACACTGCCCCTGCTAACCCCCCCACTCACCCACACTGCCCCTGCTTACCCCCCACTCACCCACACTGCCCCTTTTCTCTCCTCTTAACCCCCTATGCCCTCACTCCCCACACTGCCCCTGCTTATCCCCTACTCACCCACACTTCCCCCACACACCCACACTGCCCCTGCATAGGTCTCCCCACTCACCCACAGTGCCCCTGCTTATTCCCCTACTCACCCACACTGCCCCTGCATAGCCCACCCAACTCAACCATAATACCCCTGCTTAACACCCTACTCACCCACACTGCCCCCAGTCACCCACACTGCCCCTGCTTACCCCCACTCACCCACACTGCCCCTGCTCACTCCTCTTACCCCCCCCCTATGTCCTCACTCACTCCCCACACTCACCCTGCTTACCCCCCCAATCACCCACACTGCCCCTGCTACCCCCCCAATCACCCACACTGCCCCTGCTTACGCCCCACTCACCCACACTGCCCCCACTTACCCACACTGCCCCTGCTAACCCTCTACTCACCCACACTGCCCATGCTCACTCCTCTTACGCCCCGTATCTCCTCAATTACTCCCCACACTGCCCCTGCTTACCCCCCCACTCACCCACACTGCCCCTGCATAGCCCCTCCACTCACCCAAACTGCCCCTGCTTACCCCCCACTCACCCACACTGCCCCCCCCCAATCACCCACACTGCCTCTGCTTACCCCCCACTCACCCACACTGCCCCTGCTCACTCCTCTTACCCCCCTTATGTCCTCACTCTCTCCCCACACTGCCCCTGCTTACCCCCTACTCACTCACACTGCCCCTGCTTACCCCCCCACTCACCCACACTGCCCCTGCTTACCCCCCACTCACCCACACTGCCCCTGTTCACTCCTGTCCACACACTCAGTCAGTCAGACTCCAACCTGTACAACATGGGCAAGACCAAAAAGCTTTCTAAGGATGTCAGGGAAAAGATCCTAGACCCGCACAAGGCTGGAATGGGCTACAAAACCATAAGTAAGACAAAGCTGGGGGAAAAGGAGACAACTGTGGGTGCAATAGTAACAAATGGAAGAAATACAAAATGAGTGTCAATCGACATTGATCTGGGGCTCCATGCAAAATCTCACCTCGTGGGGTATCCAGGATCATGAGAATGGTGAGAGATCAGCCTAAAACTACACGGGGGGAACTTGTTAATGATCTCAAGGTAGCTGAGACCCCTGTCACCAAGAAAACCATTGGTAACACATTATGCCGATTTTTAGTCCCACTGCTCAAGAAGGCACATGTGCAGTCCCACCTGAAATTTGCCAATAAACACCTTGGTGATTCTGAGAGAGATTGGGAGAAGGTGCTGTGGTCAGATGGGACAAAAATTGAGCCCTCTGGCATTTGGAGGAAGAGAAATGCTGCTCATGACCCAAAGAACACCATCCCCACAATCAAGCATGGTGGTGGAAACACTGTGTTTTGGTGGTGTTTCTCTGCTAAGAGCACAGGACTACTTCACCGCATCAATGGGACAATGGATGGAGCCATGTGCTGTAAAATCCTGAGTGACAAACTCCTTCCCTCCGCCAGGACATTAAAAATGGGTCATGGCTGGATTTTCCAGAACAACAATGACACAAACATACAGCCAAGGCAACAAAAGAGTGGCTGAAAAATAAGCACATTAAGGTCAAGGACCAATCCTTAATCCCATAGAAAATTTATAGACATAGCTGAAGCTCCGAGTTGCCAAGCGACTGCCTCAAAATCTTAATGATTTAGAAATGATCTGTAAAAGGAGTGGACCACAATTCCTCCTGACATTTGCGCAAACACCATTAACTACAAGAAGCATTTGATTGCTGTGCTGCCAACAAGGGTTTTGCCAAGTATTAAGTCTTGTTTGCTAGATAACTTTATATAATTTAGACAATGTGATTTTCTGGATTTTATTGTTAATATTCTATCTCTCACTGTTAAAATTAACCTACCCATAAAATGATAGATTGTTCATGTCTTTGTCAGTGGGCAAGCTTACAAAATCAGCAAGGGATCAATTACTTATCTCCTTCACTGTAGAGAAGGTCCAGCTCTCCATTACTGATGAGTACCTCCTATCCAGAGCTTGGGTATAAGCTCCGCCATGGCCTGGATGCACTTTAAGTATAAATTGGAGATTCCTGGGTCCATGAACAGATTTTTCTTTATTTTTTCTAAAATTTGATACATGGGACATCTTATATCACATGGATAAATGCTATGATGGTGTATGTATCTGTGCCTTTCGGGTGTGTATCCACCTTTGGTCTTGATTTCTAAGGGTAGGATAGAAAAATATTAAAATCTGAGAGTCCTTTTAATGGCTAACTGAGAAGATGGTAAAAAATAGCAAGCCTTCGAGACTCTATGGTCTCTTCATCAGGGTTAATAATAGCACAACTTCTGAACACACACATACATACACATATACGGGGTTGGATAATGCAGTAAATAAGACAGGTGACATGAAGCAGAATATAGTGGTCAGTCTTCGGGATAGGGGAAGAGCAGCTGGGGAAGTAAAATCAGAGTTCAGAGATAAGAGGCACAGATAGTTTTATTGTTATTTGATTAGTGGTTGATCCGAGACTTGAAAATTCTTCAATGAATGTAGAAAGACATAAATCCATGTGAGACATCCACTCATCATAAATGTATATTCCCACATTCTCCTGATTCTTTGTGATCTGTAGTTAGCTTTCAGAACTAGCATTTTCATATCCATTATGGTATGATTAGGGCTGCAGAAGTGTTTAGACGCAGGCTGATCTGTCCTTCTTTCTTTTATTGTGTGACAATGAGAATTCATTCTTGTTTCTGTCCTGTCTCTCCTACATACAGGTTCCCACTTTCACAATTTGTACATATGATTAAATACACCACATTGCTTGTGATGCAACTGAAGTTACCTGGGATCTTGTAGTCCTGATGTGAGCCAGGAATCTTTATCTTGTCGGTTGTCGTTATAGATGGAGGTTTTGCACCTGTTCTGGTTGCAAGGAAAGGTTCCTGTAGCTGCTGGAGAGGACAGGGCGCTTCTGACAATGATGCTTTTTAGATTTGGGGGCTGCCTAAAATACAGAAGAGGGGGTCAGGAAATATTGATTTTAGTCGGGCATCCTATTGAAGTAGTGGTTGTAGTTTCCGGGCAGCTCCTCTTAGCACCTCCAGACTTGGATTGTAGGTGACTACGAGAGGGACTCGGGTGTTTTCTTCTCTAGATTTGTAATGTAGGAGATGATTCCTTTATATTCTGGTGGCTCTTGTAGTCTGGTTCTTGATTGTTCTTGGATGGTAGCCCTGATTCATAAAGGTCATTCTGAGGCCCTCAAGGTGATTGTCTCTATCTGTAGGGTTGGAACATATCTGATTGTATCTGATGGCCTGGCTATACACAATAGAGGTTTTTATGTGTTTTGGATGAAAACTGTCGCCTAGAAAATATGTTGGACGGTCAATTGACTTCTGGTACAGGGATGTCTCTACTCAGCTCCTCTTCCCCCTTCCCAAGACGGAACACTATTTTCTGCTTCACGTCACCTGTGTTATTTACTGCATTATCCAATCCTACATTTGCATATACTGTATGTGCATGTTCAGAAGTGGTGTCATTATTAGGCCTGATGAAGACACCTTAGAGTCTCGAAAGCTTGGTATTTTTTTACCATCTTCTCAGTTAGCCATTAAAAGGTATCTGTCACGGGGTGGTATAACGGATAGGCAGGCAAGATGGTAAGATGGGCAAGGGTGTTCAGGGGAGCTAGTCTGACCCTGGATTTGGGGTCCCTGACTAGCCTGTTCCCAAAGGTATGTCTGAAGGTGAGGAGGTTCGGGTCGCCACGCTAGCCCTTTGCTCCTGTTCAGTCCTAGAATTAGGGCTTCGATAGAAGTAAATGGCAGTAATGACACAGCACAGCATGACTTAACACCACGGAGTCCAGGTAGAAAATGAGCTCTAACTGTGACACCAAGTGGAGGGGAGTGAAGCTATTTAAAGGCTGAGGGAGTGGAGAACTGAATAGTAAGACACACCTTTCCACCTCCACTCAAATGCTATGACTCACTCCTCTAAATACAGCCATAGACTAGGGGGAAAAACCCAGCTGAAACACAGCAGCAAAACAAATGGATTGCAAGGCAGTCAACATGTGACTGTATCAATTACTGAGGACTCTCAGATTTTAATATTCTTCTTTCCACTGGCTAACAAGGTGAAACATTTTTTTTACTTTTTCCTTAAGGGTAGGAAACACACCAGAAACACATAGATGCATAAACTAGCCATGTGATATTTGATGCCCCGTGTATCAAATTTTAGAAGAAATCTAGAAGAATCTGTTCACTGAGTCAGGAATCTCCAGTTTCTACTTATTGTAAAATATAGGTTGTCGAAGTTAATAAGATAATGGGTGTAAAGATGGTCAGACCAGCATGTATAGCACATAACAACCACAAGAGGGCAGCAGTACCAAGAGAACGCAATACATGTACTGTCTGGCATTATTCTGAGGTCGTAAACCTTTTTTTTTTTTGCTTTATTCTAAATTTTTTTTATTAGGCTTTTATACATCAATACAAATCATGGTCGATCTCACTGTACAAACACACGGCAAATATGAGCAAAGATGATAATATAACGTGATCATGGCACTTATACCCATCCTAGTCAATAGTGTAGGGGCTGTTCACATGTCCCTGTTTATTTGGTCCACCCCGTGAATAAAACAGCACACAAGCTATCCATGTGTTGTCCGCATACTGTGCAGTTTTCTCTATTTAAGGTGTCATTCAGACGTCCGTTTTGTCTGCGAGAAAAAAAATGACATTTGCTGAATCTGATTGCCCTCCATTTTTTGGTCCGTGCGTCCGTTCTCCCCATCGGTGTGGCAGACGTTTTTATCATACGCATAAAAACAGCAGTTGTTGTTAAAATCACAAACATCAAATGTCTACTACGCGTTTCGGGCCATAGGATGTTTATCATCTGAAACGCGTCGTATTATCTTACAACATTTGATGTTTGGGTTTTTACTTTTGGATGATTTTTTCAATAAACGTTTTTACCTACAGACCGAGAAGCTGAATACTTATTTTTCAAGATAAAAAAAAGCGCACAGGATAACATTCGTGTGTGCTGTCCTTTTAACAATACAGCAAATGGACCAAAAAAGGAAAAGCGTTCTAGTGAAATAAATGTACAGGTGTCGGCTGCTGGGTCTGCACTACCATACAGTGGTAACAATCCTTTATCAGGTGTCCTTGGTTGTCACAGGGAAATGGCTTAAATAACCTGGGACCCTGAAATGTTGGAAAGTACAATGTTCCCAAGAAGAACAAACAAATCAGTTTTGGAACAAATCATGCCAGACATGTCACTGGAAGCAAAGATCACCAAGATATGACTTGTCTACTTTGGACACATGATACAAAGAGAGCAATCACTGGAGAAGGACATCATGGTTGGAAGAATAGAAGGAACAAGGCAAAGAGGAAGAGCAGCAACCTGATGGCTTGATACTATCAAGATAATAGCGGAGAAGACCCTGGTGGACCTATGTAGACTTGGAGAAGACCCTGGTGGCCTTATCTAGTATCGGAGAAGACCCTGGTGGACCTATGTAGACTTGGAGAAGACCCGGGTGGCCTTATCTAGTCTTGGAGAAGACCCTAGTGGACCTATGTAGACTTGGAGAAGACCCGGGTAGCCTTATCTACTCTTGGAGAAGACCCTAGTGGGCCTATGTAGACTTGGAGAAGACCCTGGTAGCCTTATCTAGTCTTGGAGAAGACCCTAGTGGGCCTATGTAGACTTGGAGAAGACCCTGGTGGCCTTATCTAGTCTTGGAGAAGACCCTAGTGGACCTATGTAGACTTGGAGAAGACCCTGGTGGCCTTATCTAGTCTTGGAGAAGACCCTGGTGGACCTATGTAGACTTGGAGAAGACCCTGGTGGCCTTATCTAGTCTTGGAGAAGACTCTGGTAGACCTATGTAGACTTGGAGAAGACCCTGGTGGCCTTATCTAGTCGTGGAGAAGACCCTGGTGGACCTATGTAGACTTGGAAAAGACCCTGGTGGCCTTATCTAGTCGTGGAGAAGACCCTGGTGGCCTTATCTAGTCTTGGAGAAGACCCTAGTGGACCTATGTAGACTTGGAGAAGACCCTGGTGGCCTTATCTAGTCTTGGAGAAGACCCTGGTGGCCTTATCTAGTCTTGGAGAAGACCCTGGTGGACCTATGTAGACTTGGAGAAGACCCTGGTGGCCTTGTCTAGTCTTGGAGAAGACCCTGGTGGACCTATGTAGACTTGGAGAAGACCCTGGTGGCCTTGTCTAGTCTTGGAGAAGACCCTAGTGGACCTATGTAGACTTGGAGAAGACTCTGGTGGCCTTATCTAGTCTTGGAGAAGACCCTGGTGGCCCTACATTGACTGTACAAGATCAATTTTCTTACAAAGCATTCATCCATCAAGTCGCCATGGCTAAAGGTTGAGCTGAAGGTCGATAAAATAAATAAAACAGAGTTACCATATTATTATCTCTGACCTGGAGAGGTAAGTCATTGAAGTCTTAGGTCTAGGGGAGCAGATGATCTGCACATAGACTGATGGTGTTGATGCAGAATGGAGAACCAGCCAAAACGAAGGTGCCTAAAAAGCAGCAGGACAACTGGAGGGACGGTGGCTGTAAAGCATCTGCAGGAAGGGCTGGGCTGAGAATACTGGATGGCACCTGGAAGTTGGGCAGAGCTGAGTATTATGACATACATCTTGCAAGAGTAGAGCCAAGTATGTGTAAGCAGAGTTGTGTCAGGCAGGAAACAATAAATCCGGATGTAGGAGAACCTAGATTATGGAGCAAATCTGGATTTATCAAGAGACACACTGTCCAAATGTAGTCCAGGATGGGGAGCCCGAACTGGGTTTGTCAGAAGAAACACTTTAGATTGAGATGAACCCAAAGTGTGATACAGAGATGGGTTTGTCAGAAGACACTCTGTCCAGATATAGCAGAGTCTAGCATGTAGAGCAGAGCACTGTCCAGATGTAACAGAATTTGTAAGGCTATGTTCACACATAGTGCTTTTTTTGCGTGGGCGCTTCCTGCCACGTTTTACTGCCATTCAGTGTATTTGTACCAGGAAAAAAAAAACCTCATATGCTTACCAGCCCAATTTGTGTGTTTAAGGTCATATCCATGCACTTTATAATCATAGTGGATACTCTCCATATTTTTCCTTGGCACCAAGATTGCCCCTGGCCTTTAAATAGTTTGCTCTTCCACCAGCTGATGTCAATGATAGAGTTTAGTCTCTGCAAAGACTGTGAGCTGTGAGGATTTTAGTGCAGTTTGTGCTGAAGCCTTCCTGTTGTTTTTTGCCTGGAGTTTTTCTTATACTTTGGAAGCTGCTGTGCTTCCCGGTCCTTGGGTGGAGATGAGGGGTTTTTAGCTTAGGGCTGATCAGGAGCAAGGGCAAGGGTGGTGGTCCAGACATCCTCACCTTCAGAGATAATTCTGGGAACAGGGTGAGCCAGGACGCCCAGTCTAAGGGTCCGACTAGTTCCCCTGATCGCCTGTTCCCCATCATTTCTATCCTCCTACCTTACTCCCTTGTCAGTTATACCTCTTCATTTGTAATTTCAGCATGAACTCATACATTTCTGTGGCTGCAATATTCATTCAAAATTTGAAATGTATATTTTTTCTCCATCGCTGATTTGTATGTGAGACAATAATTGGAAATAATTTCCAGAGCTACTCTTACTAAATGCTTCATCCCATGGCTACATGTAAAACCCTGATTGTAGCTTGAAATACTGCAGTTTGTAAAATTTAGAAACATGACATTTTTCAGAATATCTCAGACTGTGCTGTCATTTTGCCCCTGACATAGAATCATTTCAGCCTCTCGCTGAGCAGTTTTTCTCTCTCCCATTGTGAGGCTTCATACACGTCACTCAGCATAATGTCAGGATTGCCGCTGTCTCGATCCATTCATCTGGAAACGCTTGTAGCAAAATACTTGTTTGTCTGTGACAGAATTTCCCTGACCTCTTACACGGTCATTTGCTGCAGGTGAGAAGCAGCGACTTTGTTCTCCGAGTGCCAGACTACATCTGTAACATACCAGTCCAGACCAGAACATTTACTAAAGTGCTTTGGATAACAGTAATGTCCACAACTATCAATGAAAAGACATTTCACGCATCACCTTATAGTATGAAAATATAACACGGCCAATTCTCCACATTATGTGCAGAAAATCTGCCGCACCTGTAGCTGAGATTATCAAGCGCTTCAGCTATAAAATCAACAGCGGTCTTTGCCGCAATGGATTTTGTTGTGTCAGTGTCAATATTCTGTGTTGGAAACTTCTACGGTGGGAAAAATAAGTATTTGACACACTGCAGATTTTGCAAGTTTTCCCAGGTACAAAGAATGGGGAGGTCTGTAATTTTTATCATAGGTCACTTTAACTGTGAGAGACAAAACCTAAAAAAATACCCAGAATTAATTAGCATGGTGTCGCCACTTTGTGGCGCTTCACCTTGGAGGGATCCTGGATTTGTACGCAAACGATCCCCCTCCTTGTAATTTTTCACAATATTTTTTAAGATACAAAAAACAAAACAATGCCTTTCAGCTACAAAGTTACAAGGTAGCCTTCTTCAGGTCAAAATAAAACTGTACTTTTTGACCACGTTTGCACACACTTCAGCAGGGATTTTGGCCCATACAGATCTTCTCCAGATTTTTTCAGGTTTTGACGCTGCTGCTGGGCGACATTGAGTTTCCTCTTCTCCAGTGATTTTCTATTGGGTTCAGGTTTGGAGACTGGCTAGGCCACTCCAGGACGTTGAATTGCTTGTTATGGAGTCACTCCTTTGTTGCCCAGGCTGTGTGTTTCAGGTCATTGTCACGCTGGAAGACCCAGCAACGATTCATCTTCAATACACTTACTGTAAGTTGTTGGCCAAAATCTCACAATACCTGACCCCACCTATCCTCTCTTCAATACAGTGCAGTCGTGCTGTCCCCTTTGCAGATAAGTGCCCCCAAAGTATGATGTTTCCACATCCATGCTTCACATTTGGTATGGTGTTCTTGGGGTTGTACTTAACCTTCTTCTTCCTACAAAGATGGCGAGTTGAGTTGATTCCAAAAAGTTCTATATTGGTCTCATCTGACCACATGACTTTCTCCGATTCCTCTTCTAGATCATCCAGATGGTCATCGGAGTACTTCAAATGGGCCTGGATATGTGCTGGGGTGAGCAGTGGGACCTTGTGTGTCCTGCAGGATTTTAATCCATGACGGCGGTGTAGTGTGTTACTAACAGTAATGTTTCAGACTGTGCTCCCAGCTCTCTTCAGGTCCTTGACCAGGTCCTCCCATGTATATCTGGGCTCATTCCTTGCATTTCTCAGAATTATCCTTACTGCACGAGGCAGATCCCGCATGGAGCCCAAGGCAAACATTGTCCCAGCGTATAGAGACTTGTACAGAAAACTCAGCCCCAGGCTTGAAGAGCAGCCACCTGTGAATGTGACGAGTGGTGACGTCAGTGAGGTTACTGCAGGCCACAATCACTGGGTCACACTGATTGATTCTCATCCTGAATGGATTTTCAATTCTCAAAATTCTCAATTACTGGGTAAAATCTGTCTTCAGTGAATACATATTTTATATTACTGAGAAAGAAGATGATAGTTGGTTTTCATAAGATTCTATGCAAAAAGGAAGGGAGAGTGGGTAAGATGATCTCTGCCTCTAGCTCCCCCTACTACCTCTACCTCCGTCCTCCTGCTGCTTCTAGCTCCTTCTTCTGCCTTTGGCTCCTCTTGCTGCTTCTAGCTCCTCCACCTCCAGCTGCCTCTAGCTCCTCCCTTTTATAACAGAATCTTGGCAGTAGCAGCTGTCATCTCCTTTCTCTGTAATATAAATATCTGCATTCACTGAATAGAGTATTTTGAGCATTAATAATCCAGGAGTATGATGAAATGGATGGTGTCCTTTAAAAGTACAGCTAGTCCCACAATAAACCGGACCTCAGATGACTGTCAGTTCAGCGAGAATAAAAAAGGGGAGGGAAAAATGGGAGCGCAAAAAAAAAAAGAAAAATGTCTTGGTCTTTAAGGGGTTATCAAAAATCTTGCTTTAAAAAATGAAGAGATTTTACAATGTCACATTCCCTTTAAAGCACCGCCATCTTGGTCTTATATCATAGGTATACAATGCTTGCATCTGACATGTATACTTGATGTTGCACTTGTCACCGCTCCGTCTGCTGTAGCTCTCACTAAAGAGTTATGTGTTCTGCCAAGCACAAAGTAGAACAAAGGCCATTAATACGACTTCTCCTTCACGGAGAGTCACCCACAACATCTGCATGGCCAATCAATCATCAGGATATAACAAACACATAGTAAATGAAACAATGCTTATTCCTAAAGGATGACACCCCCACAATGCACTGAGCTCGTGGAGCCAGGGTGTCAAACGCTAGCAGATAAAGACTTCTGTTTGCCTTTAAACACAAAATACATATATATAGTGAGAAAGAGAATTGAGAATTCCTAAAGTGGTTTCACACTACTGTATTTTTTAATCCGTGGGCATGCAGGAAACTCCTGTATGCCCACGAATTAACATGCACTGGCAAACTGGATGCTGCAAGCAGCATCCATTTGGATATTTTGCATGGATCCGCAGGATTCATAATGAAACGCCCTCTAGGGGACATGTCAATAAGAGCAGCGTTCTGTGCAGGCGCACTTCATGTGTCACAGCCCAGAAGTACGGATCCACCATACTGTCCGGGCGTCTGGATGCACATAGGCACACATTCTAATGTTTCACGTGGTGCCACAGATCCATATGGATTTGCGGCATCACGCTACTTTTCACGGAGACCAAATCTCCAACAAGTTGCAGATTTTGTCTATGTTTTGCGCATATCCACACAGATACGAGGCAAAATGGTGACACCTGGATGCCCACGCAGGTCTTTCTGTCCCCATTCACTTTCAATGGGGACGGAAACTGATCCACGTGGATCCAGTTTGTGACGGATCCACACGGATCATAAAAAACAGTAGTGTGAAACCACCTTTAGTTTTGTAGTGTGCTGGAGTAACTGAGTTATAGACCACCTAGATGTAATAAACATATGGATGATCATATTGTATGATATTTAGCTTTCATTGTATTGATCCAAACATGGAAATTAACATTTCTGTGGGACTTTTGGAAAACTCGTAACATTAGCTATGAAATTAGCGTTAATATATAGATAAACAGATTGTGCGCCTTCTAGCTATTGTGAGGCGGAGGCTTCGGTTAGCCAAGACGTGAGGCAATGACCTAGACTCTTGTTCACATCAAGCAGTATTTACAAGTCCATAGTATCTACAGACATTTTAGATCTGGAACGCAGCCGGTACAGTCGAGTGACGATATGTTGTAGTCCATGCACATATCACTGTACCGCTCTGGATTCCCTTTAAGGCTGGGTCTACTTGTCAGGACCAATTCCACAGTGCTGGGCTATGTTGTCCGCACAGCGCCCGCTCATGTAGCACATGCTGCTCTAGCAACTTGGTTCCCAAACTGAAATACACCTAGCATGGCTCTGCAGGATTAAAGGTAACTTCACCAGACATGAGCATGTTACAAGACCTGGAGTGGAGGGAGAATCCGTCCCACTCCCAACCTACAGATTCTCCAAAATAAAGGCCCTGAACCGGTTTTTCTAAAGGCCTAGGTGAAATAGCTTGACATAATTCACACTCCCTTTATCTTTGTGCTGTTCTCACAGCAATAATTGTGAACACAACACACTCCAGAGGGTTTCTAAACACATTCTGGGGTGACCTTCGCATATCACACCTGTCGCTATGTCACACTATCTATCTACAATATCTTCTGTATCTACAATATCTAAGTACATTTGGACCTGAAGCACTCTAAGGGTACCGTCACACGGTACCACTTCGCCGGAGATGTCGGCGGCGACTGGCGGGAGCACGCACGCTCTTGGCGCGCCGCCGCCCCCCGTTTACATGGGGAGACACCTCCGGTGAGGCACCGGAGAGCTGACAAGCGGCATCGCCGCCGGGGTGTCTCAAAATCCCAGCGGCTATGCAGTACAATGGGAGCCTATGGCTCCCATCGCCTGTCAGGTCGCTGGCGGCCGTTTACATGGGGCGATGTGTACACATCGCCCCATATCGGCCGTCTGGTTTCAAAGCGCTGCTGTGAAACCTGGCGACCAGTCGAATGCATCGCCCTCGCCCAGTTACATAGGGCGATGCATTGGTGACGTCGGCGGCGATAGGCCACTCCCCCGACGTCGCCAGGTGTGACGTGGCCTTAAGGTATGTGCAAACATTTTATATAATGTACATTATATCAGAATTTTGAACTATATTAAAACATACGTGTTTCTCCAAAAATAAGACAGTGTGTTATATGATTTCTTGCTCTGAAAGATTAGGGCTTCCTTTCGGGATAGGTCTTATGTTCAGGGGAAATGCTGCACCATATTCACTATGGCTTAAATTTAAAAATAAACTACCCCGAAATAATTGAACTTACCAGACCGCAAACAATGGAGTTGGCAAGTGAAAGGACTGTCAGATACAAATCCACATCACTGTCACGTCTCCCTGCCTTCCACAGCGGTTGGCTCCCCCTGCTGGCCGGAAACAGTATCACTAGTGGCGGAGTTGGTGAGAGCGGAGTGATACTGGGACCCAGTGTGTGTGAGAGCAGGGAGGCGATGGACCTGACAGTGAAAGCTCATCCAATGTCAGCACAGGGTTGGGCTGTAGGAAAGGTTGATGGGGGCACATCAAGTGTGGGGGCTGTAGGAGCAATGGGTGGGGACAGATCCAGGGTTGGGGCTATAAGAACAATGGATGGGGCAGATCCAGGGAGGCTATGGAAGTCCATGTCATATCATAGTTTATTTCCTCAAAGTCTATCAAATGCGCTCACATACTGCGCTGCTATCTCCACTGCTTGCTCTTCTTCCCCCAGCAGGATATATGTTTTCTCTTCCTCCTTCTTGGTTATGAAATCCGGGAAGAGATGTGAGAGTCTCCTAAAGTGAGTGTCCCTCACTGCTGAGTATTTGGAGCAGTGTAGCAGGAGGTGGGTTGGTTACTCCAGGGCCTCCTGATCACAGTGTTGGCACAGTCTTTCCTCCCTGGGCTTGTAGCTCTGCCTGTGTCGGCTAGATTCGATGAAACAAGAAATAGAGGGGGGAGAGCGCACATGACAGGTACCCGGTGGTCTAGTGGGGGCTTTTACAGGGAGTATATCAATGTTTTTCTTGTTATTTAGCTTATGGAGTTGCAGGCTCCTTGCTGCAATGTGCACCCTCATTAACCTACAGGTGATCTAGGGTCTAGATGGTGTCTGCCCACTTAGTAGTGGGGTAGGGAGGACAAGGAGGACAGGGATGTCAGCGGTAGTACTCACCATACCTGAAGTCACTTTGTCGCAGTTGATGAGCAAGCAGACATTGCCCAATGTGTGTACTAAGAACTTCAGAAATAAAAAGATAAGATTTTTGAGTTTTTTGAAAAAAACGTAAGTTTTTAAACTTTTTCCTCAAATACATGTACCGTATTTTTCGCTTTTTAAGACGCACTTTTGTTCCCCCAAAACTGGGGGGAAAACAGGGGTGCGTCTTAAAAAGAGAATGTAAAAAAAAAGTGTAAAAAAAAAAAAATATTACCTAGGGGGGATATGGGGTGGGGGGGGGGTGGATCAGAGGTGCCTGATGAGGTCCAAGGAGGTTGGGGGCCAAGGCACAAGCTGTGAGGGTGTTGCGTCGGTCTCCGGTGGGCGGCGCCATTATTATTTACCAGCAAGCATTGCCGGTCTGCATTGCACTACATGCTCTTGTAAATGGCGGCGGATGGGGTCTGCGCATGCTCCGCGGCCATTTCTATGTACTCCAGTACTATGTTCTCCAGTCTTCAATAAAATGGCCGCGGCGCATGCGCAGACCGCGATTCACGGACAATTCTGGACACGAGCATGCATTGCCAGAGCATTTGCTGGGAAATAATAATGGCAGCGCCCACCGGAGATCGGTGCAACACCCCACAGCTCTTGCCTTGGCTCCCAACCTCCGTGGCACCCCCACAGCTCCTG